>CM060622.1:31693904-32166404 GCA_030578275.1 Meda fulgida
GGAAGGCTAACAACATTTTATATTGTTGATACACTCTAGGCTGTGGCTACATGTTCTCAATTACTGATGAAATTTAGATAGTAACCTGGTTACAAATGGACAGCACTGCTTAGATGATGTCAAGCACCTTTATCACACGCTGATATGTGTTTGCTGCTCCGACTCCTTGTGTGTTTCCCTCTGTCTCTCTGTACAATTATTACCCACTGTAAAGGCTTGTGCTGTAGTACTGCACACACGCTTTTGAAATCAAGTGTATGAAAGATGTAGACATGACGATGTTGTTGAGTGGAGGACAGCTTGACTACTTTGACATGTTTTAGCAGCACAGCCTCTGTGAGAGCATAAAAACAGCACTGAGAGGACTGTTGAAGCATTTTAAATGCAAAGTACTTGCTCGTTCTGATAATATTACGCCGCACACCGGATTCCATATTGAAATTCCTTTCATCGTAAGAGTAAGGTCATGCTTGTACAGCTGGCAAAAGGATCGATTTCATTATCAAAGCAAACCGTGGGAGGGATCACAGGACTAAAGCGGTTATAATATTAATTCAGCACATTTAAAGCAGTCTTTTCTGCGGCTTTCTTTGAGCTTGCTTGAAAGGTGTAATGTGCATCCTTTAAAGTCTGCTGATTTGTGTTTCATCATAAGAGCTAAAGGATGAGGTGAGGAGGGAACGGGAGGTGAATGAGCAAAAATAAACGGCTGCGTTTATAAGCACATATTACTGTGTGTGTTTGAGGGTTTCAGGTCTCAAGGTCCACGGCTTGAATATAAATGTGTTCTTACATAATGAATGAGCTTTACACAGGCTAAAAGACAAACATCAGAGCCTTTTACATCAGCAGTGTATTTCAGGAGCAGGATGCTGTCTTCCTCTCTCTTGCTGCTGTACAAAAAGCTCCTTTTTTTCTTGGACAATAATGAGGTGAATTTGGGATAGAAACAGATGAAGCAGTTAAAAACAAACACGCTGGAGATGGGAATGAAGAATAAGGAGTTGAAACATCAAATCTCCTTCAATCATTGAGAGCATCATTGGCCAAAACAGATCTTAATGAATTAATCATGCATCATGGACTCTCTCCCCTTTTACAATTAAACACACACACACACACACACACACACACACACACACACACACACACACACACACACACACACACACACACACACACACACACACACACACACACACACACACACACACACACACACACACACACACACTAATGCATGAACACAGCTGCTGTGTTGTTTATAAGGCCCATTTGAGATGTCTTATAATGCATTGTGTCATGGAGCATTGGGTCAGGCTGATGGAAATTAAACTCTTCAGACAAGATAAACATTATATTACATCATTACCCTTTACAACACATGTAAATTAAAACCATTATTTTAGCGATTATCCATTCATCTTCACCTCCACCATTCTCTCTCTCTCACTCCCTTGCCATATGTTTGAATCTCTACCATTCCCCTTTTCTTCTCCCTCCCTCTCTACAGTTTGGCATTGGTTCAGTCAGCTCTTTTGTCCTATCAGACTGTGACTGTTTGAGCTGCCCATTTTCCACTGCTGAATTAAACATTAAACATTAATGCTCTCTGACAGCAATAAATAACATTTAGCACAATGGGGATCTAATAATGACCTTACTCTAGGCTGAGCCCCATCAGAGCCCTTCCTTTGACAACTGCTGAAATGTGATTATCAGGCAGCTGTCTGAGACAACTGTATCTGAATAACTTTAGCACGGGAAGGGGCTTTGATCTCCCCTGCATGAAATTATAGCAGAGATCTGTTTGAATTACATTTTCTTTCTCACTTTGAGCCAATTATCATTAGAATCACATGTATTATTCCAGTGGATTCCCAGCCCAGCCTTATATGTGCAGATAAATACAGAGTAATGGGGCTTCTAAGACCTCTGAAAAACTGCTCTGTTCCAGTGACTATTGTCTCTGTGACTGTGCATTTATATCACCGCTCAGGCGAACAATTTGAGTAATAGTTCTGCTCAATGATACAGACAGCAGGTCATAGCCCTAAGGTCAAAGTTCACATCTATTTCAGCCCAACGAGCTGAAATACGCATCATAAACAGTGTCACATATCAAACGGCTATAGAGAGATTTATTTATCCTTTCGGAAAAATGTTCTGCACCTGTTAAATTTTAGAGTGTAAAGTGTCTTTTTTTTATTGATGTTGAGTTCAATATCTTTTAGTAGTGATTTGGAGAAATAAACTTGTGATCATGTGGCATTGCATTTCATTTTCATTAAGTAGAAGCCTGCTATTGGGGAGGCTTGTGTATTTGGGATCCCTATTTGGAGCATTTCTGGCGTAAGCTGAGCAGGTCCCAGTCACATACTGATGATCTTCGCTTGTGTATTTAAGCCCTTAGTTTTCCTCATTTCCTGGTCCAGTGTTAATGTTAGGTTAGTGTGTAGTGCTTTATTTGATAGTGTTTATTAAAAAGTATCTCAAATCGTCTTCTTGTGTCATGCTCTCTCTCTTGTTGAATGAACTACAGCTCACCGTATCACTTACACTTTTAAAAGAGAACAATCAATCAGTAAACACTTATGCTATCTATAATCAATAGTTTAAATATTTTGTTAAATGATTGCAAACGCAAAAGATGCATTAATCATAAGCCGAGTTTTCTGTACACACTTTGTGCAAACTTAAAAATGAAGGCAATAATGTGAGTACCCATTCCAGTGCTATCTGTTCAAATATATATATCTGTTCAAATGTAATAAATTATTCAAACAGATTTCTGTAACAAAAATAACAATGAGCTGTCAGGTAATAAACAATGCATGCTTTAAAAAGCACAGTGCCCCAGATATAAGCGTGCATTTTTATCCAGCTTCACACTTGCGACTCATCTACAGTACAGATGCTTCCAGACTATAATTAGTATAATGTAGCACAACCCTAAAAAGCTGTGACAAATGTGAGAAACTACTCCCAGTGAATTCTTAGTTTCTCTGACCTTTGAATAGTCTTTAAACTAACCTTTATGTTATTGATTTTGCCCTTCTTCATAATGGTCAGCACTCAAAGGTTAAAGAGCACTAATATTATGATCATGTGTGTGTTTTTTAGTAGTAAGGGCCCTTAAAATAAAGTTGAAATTATGCGCCTCCTATTAGAGCTAGCATAACACTAGTCAGACAGTGTTCTTAATTCTGTTTATCTGAAGACACTTGTTTAGAACACAATTCCTAAATAAAATTTCTGTACAGAGCAACGGGGGGGGGGGGGGGGATATATAGCCCCCCAATACCACTCAATAACTGATGTACTACAGATCAATCATGACTAGTGAGTGATAGGTTCTGACTGGGGTGGTGGTGTGTTGGTGACATTTGTGGATTAAACCCTAATTAACTAACCTTTGAGAAGATAAATATTATATACTTTGTATGTTTGGGGTCGGTTTTAAAATATTTTTTTATGTTTTCGAAAAAGGTCTCTTTTGCTCACTACGACGCCATTATTATTAAGGCAGCAAAATAGAGTAAATCATCCTAGTTTTAACCCCCGCTACAGTGCCCCAGCTCCAGTCACATGATCCTTAAAAAATCAATTTAATGCTTTCTAGATCTAGATGAATAAGGTGTTTAGTATATAGATAGTGTATATATATATATATATATATATATATATATATATATATATATATATATATATATATATATATATATATATATACTTACTGACCCTAAACTGTTGAACGGTAGTGTATGCATGAATGTAATATATTCAACATCTACATTAATATCTCCCTGTTTGTGTTTGTGTGTGTGTGTGTGTGTGTCTGTGTGTGTGTGTGTGTGTGTGTGTGTGTGTGTGTGTGTGTGTGTGTGTGTGTGTGTGTGTGTGTGTGTGTGTGTGTGTGTGTGTGTGTGTGTGTGTGTATGTGTCTGTGTGTGTGTGTGTGTGTGTGTGTCGACTGATGCATTTATAAAGTATTCTCTTAAAGGGATAAAACATGGACTCTCTCTCTCTCTCTCTGTGTGTGTGTGTGTGTGTGTGTGTGTGTGTGTGTGTGTGTGTGTGTGTGTGTGTGTGTGTGTGTGTGTGTGTGTGTGTGTGTGTGTGTGTATGTGTGTGTGTGTCAGCTGATGCAGTTAGAAAGTATTCTTTTAAAGGGAAAAAAACATGGAAGTGTGTGTGTGTGTGGGTTGGTTTATGTGATTTATTAGGACACAAATTTGTATAATGACATGTGTATTACACTGGCATTACAACTTATAGGTGGTTTATGAGGACATTTCAAAAGTCTGCATAATTCAAATAGCTTAAAAAACATAAAAAACAATGTTTTATTTAAAAATGTAAAAATGCAGAATGTCTCCTGTGATGTGTAGGTTTAGGTATAGGGGCAGTGTAAGGGACCAGAATATACAGTTTGTACAGTATAAAAACCATTACGCCTATGGAGAGTCCTCATAATGCTGTTGCACCAACATCTGCTGTGGACCCCCTCTTTAATGTGCCATAATAAAACAGTTGTGTTAAAGGGAGTTCTGCATTACCTCCTCCACCCACGCTTAAAGCACTATGAGACTCATTAATTTTCCTTAGGTTGTTTGAGTAGAAACTGATAAACATCTGTTGTTTGGCATCACTCTCTTAATCACACATTCCAGACAGGTGTTTGATTTCAGGCAACACACACACAGACTGAACAATAGCAAGAGCCACACATTCTCCCATTAACACGGGTGAGCTCATGACGGTTTTCATTATATTAAAACATATGTCATGCTTTTAAGCATCGATCCACTCAAAAATGAATTATCCATCTTTCACTCCCTCTGCCTTTTTGTCTCTTCTTGTAGACTTCTTCTGTTTCCAGAAGACTTGAGGAAAGGGGCGCTCTGTTCCAGGCAGTAAATAGAGTACTATATAATCAATCTTCTAGAGAAATTTTCAAAAGTCATAATATTAAGAGGAGATGTCAGCCATTAGAGTGATTCATTCCTACCGCTCTACATTTACAGTTTCTACAAGAGCAATGCTGCTTTCCTCTTTGTGCCTCTGACACCATTTCCTCTCCATTTTCTTTCTTCATTTAAATGTGCAAGAAGTGAATTCAATTAGAGGCTGTGGGTAAAAGGTGGAGAGAAAAAGAGAGAGAGACAAATAAGTTTCTGGTCATTTTCAGGGCAAACACAAAAGCATCCTCATTTTTGGTACCTGTAATCATGTTAGATGTGAGATGTTATTAATATGAACAAAACAAAAGCTAATAGAAGTCTTATTGTTACGGAACAGGGACCCGGAGACAGAAGAGCAGGTGAAAGAGTTTATTTAGCAGCAGTGGGCAGACAAACAGGTAAATGACAAACACAAGGTAGATGAGAGCACAGGACACAGACACTGGAGAGTACACAGGAGATCACACATGGAGAGGTATATGGTTCTAAACGTTCCACGCACTCGGGATAAACAAGACTGGATGATGAGGGAACACATGAGTGGTTATATGGTGAAGTTAATGAAGGAGATGCTGACAGGTGCAGGTGATTGTGAAGGAGGTGCAGGTGTGGGCCAAGGAGGATGCTGGGAAATGTAGTGAAGAAGGTGGTAACAGGGCTGGTGACTGTGACACTAATAGTTTTACACCACCAACTTTCTATACTGATGTCTCCCACTTCTGCGTTTGCTTCTGCAGCAGCCTCAAGAGAGAATAAATAAAAGCAAAGCAAATGAACATCTGCAAAGTAACGAAACATCATTCATTAATAATTCAAGCACACTAAAAACCCCTCAAGCTATCTCAAACTTTTTCAATTGAATAACTGTAATCAATTCTTAAAGCAGGACTATAATAAACATTACTTGGCCATTAGCCTACCTAAAATACCCTCCTCAACATGAAGAAATGTGAGAAAGTTCACACGAAATGATCTCACTTCTAGCCTAATTGACTGATTCTGGCTCTTTCGCAGTATGTATAATCTGCTGACTGCAAAGAAACATAGAATGTTCTGGATCCTACAGCTGTGTTTAACTGTCAGCCGGTCTGTCAGCGATCTTCTCAGAGTAGACGAGCGCTTAGCAACCGAGAAATCGCTCGAGCAGGCCTCTTATACAGTATACCGCTCCTGGAGCCCAGCCAACACTAAAGATTAAGAGAACTGAATCATTTGCCTGCTCCTTTTCTGCACTGCAGCAATTATAATTTCATAAAAATGAGACCTTCTCACTGTAACATTCCCTGAGTCCGACATGTCAATTCTTGCTTCTCAGAGCCAGCTAAAAGAGGTGAGGTGTTGTTTGCGCTTGTATGCACAGAACGAGAAAGGTTTTCAGTTATGCACCGCTCATGTGGTTTATAGCATGAATGAGAAACAACAAGCCCAAAGGCTGCTTAGGTTGGGATTAATTCAACTTTTGTGAATGGCAACTCATTTAGTCATTGGCACTGCCGGTAAACCAAACCACAAATTCCATTTAATTTTAAACAGCTCCAACTGCATCAAACCACAGTGGCTCTCTGAGATCTGTTGTAGTTGCTTGCGGTCTAAAACACGATTGATATTGCAGTATTTTTTAACAAAACCAGTATATACTTACTTTGGTTCAGAGGTTCAACTGCGTGATTATGGGGGAAGAGATGTTCTAAGGTCAGCGAAATAGACTGAATTTTTCAAATGTTTATCATGCCTGATTTTTCAATTGACTTGCTTGTAGAATTCAGTCTATACACAGATGAGTGTTAGTTATCCTCCATAAAGAGAGAGTATGTAACTGTAACGAATGAAGAGCCTTTTCTGTAGTGAGGACATACAGAACATGAGATCAGAGCTTTGTCCATTCAAGGGTCTTTGGGTCATTTTAAAGCTGAATACACTACATCGCAGTTAAGCCAAGTGTCAAATCTATTGAATACATTTTTCAGAAAGCCTCTGAATGCACAGGACATTTTGAACTTGACTCTATATGAAAACACTTTCAAATATGTAAATAAACAAAAATAACTTAGACTCTCATGCATATGTGCCTGTGCAGTTTCTGTTCATTTATAATACGAATATGCCCACACTGAATCACTGACTTTGTTTTATGTCTTCTGGAGGAAAAATGTGTTCAATTCTGAGCAATGAATTAAAATGTGTTAAAGCACGTGTTAATTTAGTCAAAACATTTAATAAACTAACACCGAGCGAGGTAGCTTTGGAAGCCTGTTCAACCTCAGAGAAAAGAATAAAAAAAGCTAAATGTGAGAAAGCTTAACATAACGGATGTGGCAATGTGAGATATAAAGTTCCAATTAAAATAAAATTGCATTTGCAAGATATATTGTCACATTGTGAGATTTTTACATTGTGATACCTTTTTTTATTTTTTATTCTGAGGCAAAAACGGGCCTCGATAGATATCTGAAGACATTTATGAGAGATGAAAGATCTGTTTCCATGTATGAACTTCCTCAGAATTATTGAAGAAATAATCAAGTTAAGAAAAACAAACAAACACATACAGTATATGGTTACAGAAAAAAAACACTTTAGGTTTCTCATCATGCAGCCTGTGAACTTCAAACGCTTCAAATGCACTTCTGTACTGGAATGAGCCAGAAAGAAACAGGAGCGAAAAGTCCATGTGTTGAACAAAAGAACATATAATGTGTCTTCAAAACATAATTTCTTTTACAATTCAATTCAGCTGCTTTATTAATCACAGAACGGTTCCCTCTCGTGCTGTTGGACAGAAGTTCATACAGAATTCATACTCATAAAGGACAGCGATGTGGTGAGCCCATCTGCCATGTTTCATTGATGCTTGACTCTGCGCAGCCTGTCACACAGGTTGAGACGTGTCAGAGAAGCTTGTGTTTCAATCAGACAGTTTGAAGATGCTATTTATCTTTTAGTCTCGAGTCACTTCACTAAATGGAAGCAGAAAGAATAGAACAGATAAATGCGCCCTGATTAAAATTAAAATGGTTTTTGTATCTTCTCTTTCAATTTTGAATCTGAGTGATTATTAAAGAATACGTGTCTTTTTGTTCCTCTCATATCAATAACACTGCAAGAGATTTAATGCATACTGATTACTCCGGAGGCAGACACCTGGAGTCAGAAAGAGACAGCAGCGCTTACAGTCTGAATCCACTATAAATTATGTTCAGTCGGCATAACTAGTGTCCTTTTTATGCATAAAAACTTAATAAACTTTTAAACATGTCTTGATGTATCAATAATGCAACTCACTGTACACTAAGTAAATTCTAGCATAACACCCTAAAATATAAGATGTTTACTGCATGGATCTTACATGAGATAAAAGCATCTCAGTAGTCTTCACAGGATATGAAATAGTAACAGGTTTCTAATTTGTTGAAAAATCTATCATTCTAATCTCATAACAACATTTAATTAATTATTATTCTTATAATTATTAATAAATTATTAGATGATGTCATTATATCATCTAATACATATTCTGTATAAATGGCAAAAATGGCAGGAAAAGACAGGCATTTCTGTTGCTAACTGTGCTTGATTTAGCATGAATCATATTCCCTTAATATGCTGGTGAACATCAGGAGTAAAGGTTCTTATATAATAGATATGCTTTCTGTAACATAGTTACTGTGGTAAAATCACTGTAATGTATGGCCTCTTGTGGCTTATAGTGTTATTTTACTGCCTGGAGAACCACAGCACTCACAGAGTTGAGAAAAAAATAGTCACGTACAGCCATTCATTCAACATATGTACCACGATCCAGCAGTGTACAGAATACCTCAATGTGCTAACAACCGGACACTTAGACAGGAACCATCTAAGCTGAAATATGTGTCCTAACTAGCGGTTTGTTGTTGTTGATGTGGTGTGTGTGTGTGTGTGTGTGTGTGTGTGTGTGTGTGTGTGTGTGTGTGTGTGTGTGTGTGTGTGTGTGTGTGTGTGTGCGTGTGTGAGAGAGAGAGAGAGAGAGAGAGTGCGTGGGTGCATTATGAAGTTATTTTTGGTGCAAAACAACTGAACACCTGTGACAGTGTAATTTGTAGTTTTATAGTTTAAATAGTTTTAAGAGTTGCAAACTTGTAGACTTTTTTTTCATCTTCCACAAACACAACACAACAGTTACACCTTCTCAAATTCTTCATTGCAAGTGCACAAATCCTATTCTACAAATCACAAATTAAGAAACTCGTACACTCACATTTTTGCTACAGTTGCTGCAGTGAATATGGTGCAAAACGCATTTACACACCTGCATCAAAAAATGTGAAGTCACAGAGAAATTTTGCTCATCCGCAAATCAGTATGTGAATTCATCCAATGAGAGTTGCACACAAGACAAATGTCTTGTATATTTTTCTAGCACAAACACAAGTACATACAACTACTTGAATCTGCTGCGACGAATCTCAAGCTCTGTTTTTCGCTTCCAAGTGACAAGTTTCGCAAGCTCTCCCTTTTGTACCATTGATCAATGTGAAATGTGGAGCAAAAGTGAGTTGTGCATCTGTAGAGGGAGTGGGCAAAGCCTACATAAATATTCATGAGTTTCCCGGGCATGCGCGTGGAACTGCTCATTCTAGTTCACGCTCCTCGTTTCTCAGCAGGTTTAATGGATTATTTTAAAAAAAGTAAATATAGTTTCAGCGTGACCTTAAACTACAGTTGTGTATCCTTTCATTAAGTTCATAATGATTTTATTTAATTCGTCACTGACTGAGTGATTGCTTGCATTCACTTTGTGTAGGCCTATATAAAGTAGGCTACAGCAAACTTCAACTCGTCGTATAAATTGCACCTTCCGAAGCTTTAAAATTGTGGCTTTTACTAATTGTTATCATTTGTTGATTGCAACAAATTAAATAAACCCTCATAAATGTATTTGTGGGCTAACACTTTAAAAATATATATAGGCTATATCCTGGTGTGATTCTTATTAAATTCTTGTTCATTTAAATAAGCCAAATCATTTAAGACCAAACTCAAGCATGAATGTGTTGTTTTAATACATATGTAGAATTTGGATTAAACGAAATTGTATGGACAAAAGTGGATAAATTACATTTGAACTAGGTTACTGTAAATGAGAAAAAAACTGCAAAAGGGAGAGCGCGCGAAACTTGTCACTTGAAAGCAAAAAAAAGAGCTTGGGATTCGCGGCGCAACAGATTCAAGCAGTTGTAGTTATGTACTTGTGTTTGTGCTAAAAAATATACAAGACATTTGTGAGAAAATATTCTACAAGTGTGCAACTCTCATTGGATGAATTCACATACTGATTTGCCAATGAGCAAAATTTCTCTGTGACTTCATATTTTTTGATGCAGGTGTGTAAATGCGTTTTGCACCATATTCACTGCAGCAACTGTAGCAAAAATGTGAGCATAGGAGTTTCTTAATTTGTGAAGTTTGCAACTCTTAAACCTATTTCTCTCTGTGACTTTAAATTTACCTGATACACATGTGTGGCTATACTCTACAACTACAAATTACACTGTCACAGGTGTTCAGTTGTTTTGCACCAAAAATATCTTCATAGTATGTGCGTGCGTGCATGCATGCATTCGGGTTGGTCATAATATAGTTGGATATAATGCAACATACTGTATATTCAGCCCACAGCGCTCAATCAAGTTTGATTTGATAGATTAGAGCCTTCCAGATCATGAGACCATTTTGCTGTGTCATTCCTCTATAGCAGTTATGGCTCATGTGATTGGGTAAAAAAAGTGGTCACATGAACAAAATAGGCCGATTTCAAATTGCATCCTGCAGCAGCAGAGGAACTTCCATTGAGATTGATGGTAATGCTAGCAGACCGCTTTCTGGAAGTATTACAGACCTCCTTGATTAGCTTGTTCAGGTTTGGTGCAAAATTCTGCCGGACGGTGGCCCTTCAGAGCAGGTTTGAAAAGCCATACAATCCACTATTACACAGCTTAGACATTACTAATCACACAGTGCTGAGGATTACTACCATTCAAATCACTAATGTATCCTATTTGCCTTTCAGTGCTAGTCATTATGTTGTGATTATTTATGTGTGTTTACAGATAGCAAGGCACTTTTTTTTCAAGGAAATGATGACAGAAATGACATGAAATGAATTGTAGGCCTAGTATTTATTTTCATCAGTGCATATAAATGCTGCTTCTGCTTGGAATGGAAATGGCTGATGAAAGGAGTGCAGAATGGACTGCATGGGGGATGGGACAGAATAAGGGAGGGAAAGGGAATAGAGGACAGAAAAGGAGGTGGAGGAGAAGTTGTTTTCTGAACCCAAAGACATGAACCTGGCAACCCCATTATTCAGTGTTTGAATAGAATAGGCACTTCATTGCTTCTCAAATCAAATCAACACAAACACACACACACACACACAAACACAAACACACACACACACACACACACACACACACACACACACACACACACACACACACACACACACACACACACACACACACACACACACACACACACACACACACACACACACACACACACACACACACACATTAACTCTTGCTGGGAGAAGTGCTGGGGCTGGCCAGCACATCTCAGATCTGTCAGCACACACATAAAAACATTTTCAGTTATTAGCTTGAATTTTTTATCAATAAAATTTTATATATAGAAAGAAAATATTATATCATGATTCTGCTTCTGACTCATTCTCAGTGGCGGATAATCATGAAGCTGAAAGGAACATAATTTGAATTGGTTAAGATAGGTTATCCATCCATCCATATGGTTACTCAGTGTTGTTAGTCAACTAAAACTATTAAAAGCATTTTTTTGTCAACTGAAATAAAATAAGAAAAATACATATTAGATGAAAAACGTAACCTTCAAAAACGTAAAAGAAAATTAGAAATGTTACCTTGGCAAATAACTAAAATAAAATATGTTAAAGTAAAAATGACTAAAACAGAAAAATAAATAAAAGCTAAATAGAAATGTTTAAAAATAATAAAAATGTCAAAAGCACATAAACTCTAAATTTTAAATAATTGAATACATTAATACATTTAATAAAATAAAAAACAATAATGAATTCTAAATAATTGTCTCGTAAGTTGACTGAAGGCAAGATGAATTTGAATGCATATGGAGTTTATTGAAAATAATCCAAAGAGAGCAAAACAAAGACTTGACTAGAGTAGATTAGACTTGAGTAAACTATACTCACCAACAGTATTATAACATAAACAAAGCTAGACACCGAATAATGGTAACATGAGGGCTATATAAACAAGGGAAGCACATGATAAGATCACATGTGTAAAAGGGGGATCACATGACAACACCAGGAAACAAAGGCTTGTTTGAGATGAGCAGATTCAGCGCAGAACCAAGGGGGTAATCTATCAGCCGGAAACTGAAGCCTCCCTGGGCGCCGCCATTATTGCAGAACTTCACCTGATGTTAGCATTCCATTGACTCTCATTCATTTTGCCATCACTTTGACAGCGAATAACTTTACATCTGAGGCATCCTTAGACTCCATTTGTCCATTATTTATTCCTAAAGAAACATGACAATGTATAAAAGGCTCCATTACTTTGTATGTTACGTTATGGCCCTGTAGAAGCCGTTTTTGTAAAAATAGGCTAACGATTGCGTCATAACCACTCGACTCTCTGTCGCACAGATGAGAAATTACCGCTCGCAAGCAATCGGGGGGACATGGAGGCATAAAGTCAAGGGAGAAGCCCATAGAGAGTCATAAAGTTGATCCTGCTGCTAGCTCATGGACAGCTAATACTCACGCTCTCCGTCTCTGCGAGATTCGGAAGGGAATGATTCAGATTTCTCTTGGCACAGCTACTAGAAGACAGACAGGTTGCTCACGTCACATCTACGTCGTCAAGTTCAGTTTGAGCCTGCGCAGTACGCTCAGCCATCAGGAAGTGAGTGCTTCAATTCTCTCCGTTGAAATCAAGAGGGTCGCTGTGTCCATTTCTTTTACTGTCTATGCGCAGAAACGATCACTGGTGATCACCGCGAGATGCATGCCGGTTAGAAATTTGTCCGAGAGCGGTCCACCTTGCTCTGATGTCATGCTGACGTATGTCAAAAAACTCAAAAGATGCATGTGTCGGATTCTGCAGTCGTGCGCAGTGACTCTCCACCGACTGCACTGATCAAAAGCATGATGGGAAACGACTTGCTGATGACACAGCTTATAATGCTCATTGTTTTAAACAACCGTGATGTTTTGTTCTCTTTTAAAATGTTTGAATGTTAAAACTCTGGTATCATGTTTTATATGTATACGTACGTTGTGTGAATAAACTCTCTGACAGTGCGATGTGCGTTATGTGATGTCATTTTTATTCAAAAAAAATATAAAAACACATGTCTGTATTAAAGAAAAAAATATTGATAAACACATATTTGGAATGGAATTAAACAAAAAGTACTTTGGGTGTCGTGTTCATTATATTTATTTTCATATAAAAGCAACAGAACTTAAATCACAGTTTATAAGCAACACCTCTATGGAAGTAAAATAATGCCAAATGTTTTTGAAACAAAAAGCCTGTTGAATTGCACTACTTGAAAAAATCGGCATTGCATTAACTATGCTTGCATTTTAATGTATTGTATTTTTAGGACTTGCATTTTTTATTGGCTCATATTTGACATGGTTGAATATTTAAGATGTGAATATTTCAATTCAAAACTTTTCAAACACATTTTCATTATTAGAAATTCAATAATCCATATTCACCCTTCATATTTCACATCCAAAATATTCAAACTTTTTAAAAATACAACCTATAACATTCAACGGGCAATTTTTGGTCCATTTTATTTCGCTTTACAAATTCGCTTCCACAAATTCAGTGGTTCAAATTCGACAGTAAATTCAACATTGACATCCAGGAACTGCAGGAGAAGCAGTGGATTACTGAGCGTAATCTCCATCTGCTGTAAATCTACCACACCAGCAGGGGGTGCAAGCGCGTGTTGTTGACGATGACCGAGCAACAGTTAGAGCAAGCCATTCATTCATAAAAACTCATTTATAGAAATATAAGTGTATTTGTTAACTTTATATCGCTGCGATGTGCTTCAATACAAGGGTTTCCCTCAGGATTGCTGGAATATAAAGCACTTAACGTATCTTAATGTACTAATACAGTGATATAAAAGACCAAACTCGCACCTTATTGAGAAGGCTGCAGGCTACTATACTGCTACAGGCAAGCAGATGGACTCAGAATATGAACTTAATGCGCAAAGTTTCACGCAGCGTTTTCCTGTGATATAGTGGCATAATGTGTGTGTGTGTGTGTGTGTTGCTAATACAATGTTAAATCATAAATCAGACGTAGGTGTGACGATCTGCGGCTGGAGTGCCCGCTTGAGCCTCTGGGGGGCCCTCCTTCCTAGTTTGTTTTCATTATGTTTTACCCTGGACTGATTATGGTTGATTTTACGCACCTGAGTTTTATTATCTTGTTTAGCGCACCTGTCTTAAGCCTGAGTGGCCCTTTGTACCATTGCTCAGTATTGTATGTGTCTGACTGCATTACCTAGCCTTGTTCCAGTTTCCTTGTATTCTAGTGTTTCGGTTCCCTGATTATCTGCCTGTTCCCGGTTTCCCGTTTGCCTTTTCCCTGACAGAATACTGAGACAGGTGCGCTAAACAAGATAATAAAACACAGGTGCATAAAATCAACCATAATCAGTCCAGGGTAAAACATAATGAAAACAAACTAGGAAGGAGGGCCCCCCAGAGGCTCAAGCGGGCACTCCAGCCGCAGATCGTCACATATGTCACGAAACTGCACATGGAACAAGGACAGTGGTGATCCAAGCGCAGGCTTTATTATGAGGAGAATCCAGAGACAGGTACAAGGAAACAGGCAGGGGTCAAAACCAGGTAAGCAGTCCAAACAAACATCAAATCCGTGCAGGGAAAAGGCAAACGGGAAACCGGGAACAGGGAGATAATCAGGGAACTGAAACACTAGAATACAAGGAAACTGGAACAAGGCTAGGTAATGCAGTCAGACACATACAATACTGAGCAATGGTACAAAGGGCCACTCAGGCTTAAGACAGGTGCGCTAAACAAGATAATAAAACACAGGTGCGTTAAATCAACCATAATCAGTCCAGGGTAAAACATAATGAAAACAAACTAGGAAGGAGGGCCCCCCAGAGGCTCAAGCGGGCACTCCAGCCGCAGATCGTCACATAACCCCCCCTCTAAGGAGCGGCTTCCAGACGCTCCTAAGAGCTCCGGAGGGAGGTCGACGGGGGATGGGGCGGAGGGCCAGGCCCGTGGAGAGGCAGAAGGCCTGGAGACCAGGGCAAGGCACGAGACCACGGGGAGGCACACTCTTCAAGTAGCCAGGGCAGAGCATACATGGCAGGAAGACAGGCTGGAGCACAAGCGACAGGAGAACAGGACGGAGCACACACAACATAGGACCAGGGCAGAGCACACTCAACCGGGGACCAAGGCGTAGGGACCACAGGGTTGGACAGAACCAGAGACATGGAAAGCTCAGGTGGAGATAGCAGAACCAAGGTCCATGTAGGCGCCACCTCCATGATACTCTCAGGTGTAGGTGGTAGTGCAAAGGTCCACGTAGATGCCACCTCCATGGCCCTCTTAGGGTACCTACTGCCCCCCCCCAAAAAAGTTCTTGGGGAAATTTAAAGCCAAAGCCTCCGGGCTGGAAACCGCCACTGGAAAAGGCTCCCGAAGCTTGAGAGGCGCAGATAAGGCGAGGCGCAGAGGCGGGGCCGGCAGGGCAAGGCGCCTGGATACACTCACCGGAGCTTGGCGAGCCGAACGAGTCCTCCTCCTCCTCCTGCGACGGCGAGTCACTGGGCTTGATTCAATCACTTGGTCTGAATCACTCACTTTGCTAGATTCAGCACTGGACGCACTTGACTCGGCGGCACTGGACGCACTTGACTCGGCGGCGCTGGACGCACTTGACTCGGCGGCGCTGGACTCACTTGACTCGGCGGCGCTTGACTCACTTGACTCGGCGGCGCTTGACTCACTTGACTCGGCGGCGCTTGACTCACTTGACTCGGCGGCGCTTGACTCACTTGACTCGGCGGCGCTTGACTCACTTGACTCGGCGGCGCTTGACTCACTTGACCCGGCGGCACTTGACTCACTTGACCCGGCGGCACTTGACTCACTTGATTCGGCTGGCACGCGCTCAGTAGAAAACTCTTGAGGCAGGAATATAACGGAGCTTACGTGAAGTGTTAGAACGTCGGGATTCACATGTTGCGTGGATACGGCGGACCCTTTACGAAGCGCTGGTTCAACTGGGCTTTCATGTAGCGCAAACTCGGCGGAGCACGTGTGAAGCGCTGGTTCACCGGGAGACAATTGATGCGTGGATTCAGTGGGTCCCTTGTAAAGTGGCGAATCGTCGGGTCCTTTGTGAAGCAAAAGTTCCAAAAAATCCACAGTAAAAAGCGAACCGCTCATGGAAAGGGCCAGGTCAATATATTGGGTAAGAGTCCAGCTTGAACTCGGAAACGGTATAGCAGAGCCAAGCGGTTCAGACAGTCCTCCCCGAAAGAACATCATTAAACAGAAATCATCCAAGTCGGACTGACGAGAGAGCTTCAAAAAATCTGTCACAAAAACCTTGAGTGGACGTTCTCCTTGACGAAGGCTTACGATCTGCGCTGTGGGATCCATATCGAGTTCCGTTCCTCTCAGCCGCCTGGATCAGTAGTGGCTCAGTATTCTGTCACGAAACTGCACATGGAACAAGGACAGTGGTGATCCAAACGCAGGCTTTATTATGAGGAGAATCCAGAGACAGATACAAGAAAACAGGCAGGGGTCAAAACCAGGTAAGCAGTCCAAACAAACATCAAATCCGTGCAGGGAAAAGGCAAACGGGACACCGGGAACAGGCAGATAATTAGGGAACCGAAACACTAGAATACAAGGAAACTGGAACAAGGCTAGGTAATGCAGTCAGACACATACAATACTGAGCAATGGTACAAAGGGCCACTCAGGCTTAAGACAGGTGCGCTAAACAAGATAATAAAACACAGGTGCGTAAAATCAACCATAATCAGTCCAGGGTAAAACATAATGAAAACAAACTAGGAAGGAGGGCCCCCCAGAGGCTCAAGCGGGCACTCCAGCCGGAGATCGTCACCGTAGGCTATGTACAATAACATTACGATATCCAGCAATCGATTTAAATAGTACATTGGGTTTCATCTGTCGTGTTTAATGAGATCTAATATGTTGTTAGTGCCGAGAATTTTTGCCAAGCATGTCAGAGAGGTTCTGGGTTCTAATATGCACTCGTAGACTATAGTTTTTTTTTCCCTCATCAAAACCGATTATATTTATCAGTGGCTGTATATCAAGCACTGACACGTTTGAGTGCAGTTTGTTTTGTGATTTCACCGGAACGAATAGAGAAGAGAGTCTCCGCAACCGATTGAAGCGCGCGTCCGAGTTAAGAATGTGCGCGAGCCACAAGATAGGCCTATACTGTATCGGCACCACTGATCGCTGTGGCAACCGATTGAAGCGCGCGTCCGAGTTAAGAATGTGTGCGAGCCACAAGATATACTGTATCCGCACCACTAATCGCCGTGGCAATGAGCACTTGATTTCATAAACAACACATTTCAGCACTAGATCGCCTCTTATTTAACAGACGAACGAAATGAATGCTCTGCTAGGTAACTGGAGATGTTTTATTTAGGCTATTTGTTTGTATGTAGGCCTACATCGTGCTGCGAGAAGTGGTTTCAAAAGTGGTGGGGACAATATCCGCCCGCAAATTGTGCCTATGCATATCCTACTGGCATAAAGTTGGCTTGACATTGGACATTCGTGCGTAGGGACCGTCTCTAAAGTTACACAAAACATTACACACGTTTTTAACTTCAGTAGCAAACTCATTTATTTGAATACATATCAAAAATATAAAAGGGTGTGCATCATGCCTGACACCTACCACTTTTCTGTAAGTCATTCTCTCCCAATGCTATTGAGGTTAGAAACGTGTGTACCAATGTGTAACTTTACAGACGGTCCCTAAATTTGCGAATGTCCAATGCCAAGCCAACTATGCCAGTATATCACTGGGAAACGCTTAGTGTGAAACTTTGCGCGTGTTGAGGGAAACCCTAGTACTGCAGCATATATAAAGATATAAAGTTAAGGCTACTAAACAACCAAGAGAAATATGTCTACATCAAATGTAGGCCTAACATTTGATCTGTACATCAGCATCAGGGGAATAACATTATAATCTCCAGGGAATAACATTATAATCTCGTTCACGGTAGAGAAAGATATCACAAATACACTTACATTTCTATAAATGAGTTTTTATGAATGAATGGCTTGCTCTAACTTTTGCTCGGTCTTCGTCAACAACACGCGCTTGCACCCCCTGCTGGTGTTGTAGATTTACAGCAGATGGAGATTACACTCGGTAATCCAATGCTTTTTCTCCAGTTCCTGGATGTCAATGTTGAATTTACTGTCGAATTTGAACCACTGAATTTGTTGAAGCGAATTTGTAAAGCGAAATAAAATGGACCGAGAATTACCTGTTGAATATTATAGGTTGTATTTTTAAACAGTTTGAATATTTTGGGAGTGAAATATGAAAGGTGAATATGGATTATTTAATTTTTTAATAATGAAAATGTGTTTGAAAAGTTTTGAATTGAAATATTCACAGCTTAAATATTCAACCATGTCGAATTTGAGCCAATAAAAAAATCCTAAAAATACAATGCATTAAAATGCAAGCATATAATGCAATGCATTTTTTTTTTTAAGTAGTGCAATTCAACAGGCTTTTTGTTTCAAAAACATTTGGCATTATTTTACTTCCATACACCTCCACGAGCGTGAATCCCGCGATATCCGCCTTTGATCTCGTAGGAGTCTGATCCACTGCGAGAAGAGAGATCTATCCGTCTTGCCTGCGCTTTTTTCACTCCGCCCCTCACTGCAGCCGCCTACTCTCACCTACATTTCAAGTAAGGCAAGGCGCATCTCAAACAAGCCTAAAAGAACCATGGCTGCATGCCTGCATCCAAAATCACACACACTGACGCTGGTAGGTCACATGATAATAAAAACATGGTGAATGTACGTCCAGATTACATTCACATTTCATACTATAGAGAACCTACCTTTTTAGCGGTCATGAAGTAAGTACTTATTCAAAATAAGTAGCCAAGAGAGTAGGCTATACGATTTCGGATGCAGCCATGAACCATAAAACAAACGCCAAAACAGACAGTAATACTAAAAAATAACACTGGTGTTAAAAATATGTCTGATGACTAAAGGACAATGCGTTCAATAAATGCAGTAGGCCTAGTCTATGTCACATCAAGTTACCATCATGTAATGCGGCTAACTACGTATCTGAGAGAATAAGCATCAATCATGATGGCTAAGGCAGTCTCTTTTGTTTGCTACACAAGACAAACACAGCTGCTAACAGACCTAGATACTCTCCACTCCTTTATCTCACTACACACCTGTCTTCAGGTACTTATGTATTGCTCAGCTACTGTTACATTACCAGTACTTCATCTCAACTTGTCCATTATGGACAAACAGTCACACAGTTTATCTAAATAGCATTTATTTGGGTTTTATTAAACCTAGTTTAGATTCCTTCTGGCATAATGGCACTTAATACAAGAACCCCTACACAGATTTACCATGGTATCAACAATTTCCATAACACCACAGTTAGGTTATTGTTACAACTGAAATCTTTTTTAAATATATTTTTTGGACACACTTTACATGATTACATTTTTTAACATTATTTATTGAATTAGGTATCACCACTTTTAAAAAAACATAAAAAACAATTTAACATTATTTACATTATGAACAGTTTATTTTTAATTTTTAATGGTATGTTTTAAAATTGACATTGAGACTAGACAAGTCACGCCACTCGGCCGACATCTTGGTAACGCCTCCAGGCAGCTCTTTCGGACTAACAAGACCAGGCTCCTATCTAAATGAATGGGCAGAGAGTCAGAACTCCACTTTCACTTGTCACCGGAACATAACAACTGCATGTATAGAAACAGCAGTAAAATATGATAAAAATCGCTGAAAATAAGGTTTAAAATGCCTTTTCCCCCCCAGATTATACTTTTATTACTACGCATGCGCAAGGGTTCTCGTCTCCACTGCCGCAAACCTCAACTGTGCACATGCGTAAGTGGAACCAGACGGTAGGCTTAAATGTTTCCCGGCTTGACTGTTCAAAGCAGATGATTGGCTTTCCAGCGGGAGGGGCGGGACATGTGCATACAACCGCCATCTTTGGCGTTACGGGTATTCCCTATATAGTTGTAGGAAGTGGCATGTCTCTGTATAAAATGTCTCTGGACTAGAATTATACATGCTAGATGCTGTTGTTCATTGTTAGTTAATAATTCATGCATTACCCAATAATTAATAATATGTTAATACTAACATTGTCACTGTTGGCTTAGATAGGAAGACAAACAGATTAAGCTTAATATACATCTATTTTAACCAGATGTTCATGGTTATGCATGAGGGCGGGACTGACTCGAGGCTCTTTAATGAGCTACCAAAAAGCGCACCGCCACTGACCTTGCTCTCCGAGTCAGGTGATGTTTACCACTCTGGGGCTGACCGGTCTGATGTGCAGGATGTCGGCGGACTCGTCTGCTCGACACCCCCATATCCCAGGTCGGCCTCTTCGGCGGTGCGGTTGAGTACTTCTGCCCATCAGTTCTCAACCGCCCGGGAACAGATTGAGGTTATTCTGCCGACGGCCCCGCCGTCCGCTCAGGTCCCACAGTCTGCCAACCGCCGAAGGCGCCCTCCCACGGTTCCAACCCCGCCCGTTCACCCGGGCTGGCTTTGGAAGACCGTGGGGGGATGCCTCAGCCCTCTCTAGCCCGCCCCCCGCTAAACGCCGGGTTAAGCGGCACTTTTGAGATGGGCTGCTCAGAGATGGGACTCAGTACTTTCCAGGAGTTGGTAGCAGGGCCACTCCTTTCCCCGGTGGAGGGCTGGGGACGAATCCTTATTCAGAAAGAACTGACTCTCTCGTCTCTGAGCATACAGAGTTCCGGACGACGCGGTGCGCCGCCTCCGAGCCGTGCACCCCTCGTCCCCCTCTGTCTCAGAGCCGGATGACAGTGTGTGCCGTCCCTGGACCGTACCGCTCTCATCCCCCTCTGTCGCCAGACCCCTGGCAGAGCAGGCCCCCACGGAACGCTGGTCCTTCCCTGGCCTCCTCTGTCAGGGTGCGGTTATGACTGTGCCCCCACTCTGGGCCGCTATGCCGTCCACCTCTGGGCCGGTCATTCCGCTTTGCTGCACCACCGAGGGGACGTCGGTGGTTCGTTGACTCCGCTGGCACATTTCTTGGGAGCCTGCCTTGAGCTTCCCTGTCTGTTTCGCTGGGTCGCGCGAACCATCGGCTCGGCTATGCGATTCAGTTCGCACGGTCTCCTCCCCGCTACAGGGGAGTCCGCTCCACTCTGGTCGGTGGCAATGCCCCTATCATGAGAGCAGAGATTGCCACCCTGCTGGCAAAGGGTGCAATCGAGACTGTCCCTCCAGCCGAGATGAGGTCCGGCTTCCACAGCCCTTACTTCATTGTCCCCAAGAAAGCCGGTGGGTTATGACCGATCCTGGACTTGCGCGTGTTGAACCGCTCCCTTCACAGGATGCCGTTCAAGATGCTCACTGCCAAATGCATTTTCGAATGTCTTCGGCCCCAGGATTGGTTTGCAGCGATCGACCTGAAGGACGCCTACTTTCATGTCTCCGTTCTTCCTCGACACAGACCGTTCCTCCGGTTTACTTTCGAGGGGCAGGCATACCAGTACGCGGTTCTCCCTTTCGTGCTACCTCTGTCTCCTCGTGCCTTCTCAAAGGTTGTCGAGGCAGCCCTTGTTCCTCCATGGGAACACGGGGTTCGCATCCTGAACTATCTTGGTGACTGACTGTCCTAGCTCACTCTCGAGACCAGGTTTTTCGAACACAGGGACCTTGTGCTCCAGCACCTAGCTCGTCTGGGCCTTCGGGTCAACTGGGAGAAGAGCATCGACTCGGTCGCCATGTCCGCGCAGCTTACGAGCGAGCGCGCACAGTCACTGCTGACTTGTCTGAGACAATTTCAGGGCAAGAGTGCGTTTCCACTGAAATTCTTTCAGAGGCTCCTGGGGCATATGGCATCTGCAGCCGCGGTAACGCCACTCGGATTGCTTCATATGAGACCCCTTCAGCTTTGGCTACGTGACCGAGTCCTAAGGTGGGCATGGCAACAAGGCATGCTCCAAGTATCAGTTACTCCGACCTGCCGTCAGACCTTCACCCCGTGGTCAAACCTCAGTTTTTCAGGGCAGGTGTCCCCCTGGAACGAGTTTCCCGGCATGTTGTTGTCTCAACAGATGCCTCCACCATGGGCTGGGGCGCCATGTGCAATGGACATGCTGCCGCGGGCTCCTGGACAGGACCCTAGCGCCTGTTGCATGTCAATTACCTCAAGTTGCTGGCAGTACGCCCTGCCTTGCACTGCTTTCGGGCGTTGCTCAAGGGTCAACACGTACTAGTCCAATCAGAAAATACCGCCACTGTAGCGTACATCAACCATCAAGGTGGTCTACGCTCCCGCCGTATGTCGCAACTCGCTCGCCACCTCCTCTTATGGAGTCAGAAGCATCTGAGGTCGCTTCGAGCCATTTATATTCCCGGAGCTCTGAACTGTGCAGCCCACGAGCTCTCACGGCTTC
This sequence comes from Meda fulgida, assembly GCA_030578275.1. Taxonomy (NCBI): domain Eukaryota; kingdom Metazoa; phylum Chordata; class Actinopteri; order Cypriniformes; family Leuciscidae; genus Meda; species Meda fulgida. The sequence goes on from CM060622.1 coordinate 31,716,698, forward strand.
AGCCCCTCCCTGGAGAATGGCGACTCCATCCCCAGTCGGTTCAGCTGATTTGGGACCAGTACAGGGACGCACAGATAGATCTGTTGGCCTCCCACGACTCGACCCATTGCGACCAGTATTAATCCCTGACCGAGGGCACGCTCGGCACGGATGCTCTGGCACACAGCTGGCCGCAGGGCCGCAAATATGCGTTTCCCTCAGTGAGCCTTCTTGCGCAGGTCTTGCGCAAGGTCAAGGAGGACGAGGAGCAGGTCCTTCTGGTTGCGCCGTACTGGCCCACCCGGACTTGGTTCTCCGAACTGGTGCTCCTCGTGACAGCACCTCCTTGGCCAATTCCTCTGAGGAAGGACCTCCTTTCTCAGGGACGGGGCACCCTGTGGCACCCTCGTCCCGATCTTTGGAACCTCCACGTGTGGCTCCTGGACGGGACAGGTTTGAGTACCCTACCATCAGCGGTGGTGGCTACCATCACTTCCGCTAGAGCGTCGTCTACGAGACACGCCTATGCGTTGAAGTGGAACCTCTTTGTCAACTGGTGCTCTTCTCGCCGAGAAGACCCCCGGAGGTGTTCGGTCAGTGTCGTGCTTTCCTTCCTTCAAGATGGGTTAGAGCGAAGGCTGTCTCCCTCCACCCTCAAAGTTTATGTTGCCGCTTTTGCCGCACACCATGACTTGGTGGAAGGTAAATCTTTAGGGAAGCACGACCTGATCGTCAGGTTCTTGAGGGAGCGAGGAGACTGAATCCTCCTCGCTCTCCTCTCGTTCCCTCTTGGGACCTTGCAGTGGTTCTAACTGCCCTGCAGAGTGCTCCCTTTGAGCCTCTGCAATCAGTGGAGCTTAAGTTCCTGTCAATGAAGACAGTGCTCCTGGTTGCGTTGGCCTCTCTCAAGAGGGTCAGGGACCTGCAAGCATTCTCTGTTGACGAAGCGTGCCTGGAATTCGGGCCGGCTTACTCTCACGTGATCCTGAGACCCCGGCTCGGATATGTGCCCAAGGTTCCTACCACTCCCTTCCGGGACCAGGTGGTGAACCTGCAAGCGCTGCCCTTGGAGGAGGCAGACCCAGCCTTGGCACTGCTCTGTCCAGTACGCGCTCTCCGCGCCTATGTAGACAGGACGCAGTGTTTCAGGACCTCAGACCAGCTCTTTGTCTGTTATGGTGGGAAGCTGAAGGGAAAGGCTCTCTCCAAGCAGAGGTTGTCTCACTGGATAGTGGACACCATTGCTTTGGCATACCAGCAGCAAGGTCGACCGTGCCCCCTTGGTGTGACTGCCCACTCCACCCGGAGCGTGGCATCCTCTTGGGCTCTAGCGCATGGTGCCTCACTAACAAACATCTGCAAGAGCTGCAGGCTGGGCGACACCTAACACATTCGCCAGATTCTACAATCTCCGAGTGGAGCCTGTGTCCTCTCATGTACTCGCTTCAACTAGCTAGTACTGGACCCGCTCAGGTGTCTTCGCTTGCTCGCCATTCCACTCCACGGACTGGATACCTGCGATATTCTCCTCAGGTGAGCTTCTCCGCAAGCCCTGAGTTCCTCCAGCACCCCTGATGCTAGCGCCAGTGTCTATTGCCCCCCCCCCCCCCCCTCTGGGTTGGTGTTAATTGCATATTTCCTCTAACTTGGGATATGCTTCCCAGTGTACCTTGGTATTCCTGTGTTAAATAGGAGTCCTTCGTCCAAAGTCTCTCAAGGGCTCAGATTTACGCAGGGCACTGGAAGACAGCTGTGAAGGTGGCGTGATTAGACTGATAACCCCATTCATCGTCATCCGACGTAACTCGGAGTGACCACGAAAGGGAACGTCTCGGCTATGTATGTAACCCTCGTTCCCTGAGTAGGGAACGGATACGTTACGTATCCGGGATCGCCTGAGCTCAGTCTTGGCTCCTCAGCGAAGAAACATAACTGCATGTTGCCGGCGTCCTCCTTTTATACCCACGAGGTGGGCGGAGTTACGTCATGCAAATTCCGCAGACCCATGGGATTTCTTTGCCATTGGCTCGTTTTTGTATACTCGAAGTCGATAGGTGTTCTAAGCGAAACCCCATTCGTCGTCATCCGACGTAACGTCTCCGTACATACGTAACCGAGACGTTCATGCGTTCATGACATCAAGGCTAGATTATTGTAATGCTATTATGAGTGGTTGGCCTGCACACTTAATAAACAAACTACAGCTGATCCAAAACGCAGCAGTTCGAGTTCTTACTTGAATCAATAAGTATGACAATATTAGCCCGGTTCTGTAAACACAGCAATGGCTCCCTATTAAAGCTGCAGTCGGCAAGTCTGGCAGATTGAGTGGACTTAGGCAAAATTTTGAATGTTTACAACTCTCATACCCCTCCCCCACTATCAACGAATACCCTCCCACCGAGTTCGTGCTCGTCAGTGTGTGCACCACCAACCTGCCCAACAAGTGCTAACGTTAGCTATCCATACCAACACATTTGGGCAAACATAATTAGATTACTAACATTACACTAGAAATAAAGTAACTGGTTGATAAAGAACAATTACCTGTCGAGAAGAAATGTTGCAAGCTCTGCATCCAGCTTGAACCCAATTAAATCACGTAAATCTCTCCACCTTTCAAATGCCGATCTGATGTTGATCCTGGTTTTATTACGGGCACGGTCACTTTCTTTCTTTACTTCTTTCTTTTCAGCAGGTGTTCTCTTTTCCTGTGTTGTTTTTTTTACCTCCTAGCTCTTGAGGTTAACTGAGGAATTGGAATCTTTTCCGACATCACTCTTCGTTACTGCGTGAACTTCAGGCGTATGCATGTGATTGTAACGTGCGCGAGGGGTGGCGTGTGCACTACCTGTGATTGACTGTCAGATCTCACACCCCCCTGCGCTGGTTGGACACAATGAACCGGGAGCGGTGGATTTTTGCAAAACAAACAACACGCTCCAGATGGAGTTAGAAGTTCGGGTTTTTTTCTAAAACCACTTTATTTATGTTGTTCTGTCAGATTATAGTGTCGATTTCACTGAATATGATCAAAAAAATGTTGCCGATGGCAGCTTTAAACATTGTTTACATTTTTAAATATTGCTGATTACTTACAAAGCACTAAATGGTTTAGCTCCCCAGTACTTGAGCGAGCTCTTAATGCATTATAGTCCTTCACGTCTATTGCTATCTTAAAATTGCGTCCAGTTGATATACTAAACACATAATACGAATTTGCACCCTGTCAACGTTTTCACAGGTTGTGTTTTCGAAGTTTGCGCAGAGATAACCTTTTTTTTCATAATTTTTCAAGATTTGCACCTTGGAACCTATTTCAAGGTTTGCGTTCTCGAGCCACCAGGCAGATGAGCGGGCCAGAGCGTGTTAAGGGTTTTCTGTTAAAACGGTGTTGTGTTAGCGGCCCATAAGTTAGTAACTAATGATATTTGCAACGGAAATGAATGAATCAAAACTGACTTTAGCTGGACAATAACTTTAATTCTAGAGCTGCTGTAAAGCCAAATAATCTCTGTTACTTTAATTTCCTATTATCTTTGTAAAGCTGCTTTGCAAACATTCAACACACATAACTGTCACCCCCATTTTTTTGAATACATGAAAATGCACATTTCGAACTTAAATGGTTGTAATTCAAGAATGCTTTGGAATATAGACGCAAGATTGGTCTCGTTTTAAATAAGACATCTGGCAAATTTAAATTAAGAAAGTGAAACAGAAAAAAAGTTATAGAAGTTTGAGTTTATGAAAATGTACAATGTAAAAAATGTTATTATTCATATTTTATATAAAATATATATTTTCAAAACCTGGGTGACTCTAAAACTGCAAATAAATCAAAGCCAAAAATCTGAACAAGTTGTGTTTCAAATTTTAGGTTGATATCTCAAAAAATTTGCTTTCAGTAAGATTTTGTTTGGGCGCAGTTCCAAACTTTTTCACTAGGTCACAACCAGACTCCATTACTGCCCATATAAGGGCGCCTCCATTTCCATATGTGTTTTGAGTGATCATTATTTGAACCATTATTTCCACAATTTTCATACAATTTATGAAGTAGACATCCTATTATGAAGTAATATGAGAAGTTTGGCAGATTTTGATATGAATTCAACCTCTAAGAAACACATAAAAATAACAAGTATGTGCGTTATTGTTACGATCCACACACGGGAAACAGGGAGATCCACTTTGCAGTAAGAATTTATTAGGGATAATCCAAAATCGTAAACCAGTCCAAAGCAAGGGTCAAAATCCAAAAGGCAATCCAACAGGAGCAGGAGCAGGAGCAGGAGCAGGAGCAGGAGCAGGAGCAGGAGCAGGAGCAGGAGCAGGAGCAGGAGCAGGAGCAGGAGCAGGAGCAGGAGCAGGAGCAGGAGCAGGAGCAGGAACAAAAAACAAGAAGGCAGTACTAAGTGAGGTGATGAAAAACAAGGACTCCGTAACAAACACTAAACAGACAGGGTATTTATACCCACAGAACAAACAATCATGATGGGGAACAGCTGGGTGCAATGAACAGTGATGAGTGCAGACAAGGATTGTGGGGAATGTAGTTCCGATGTAAAAGACACTGTGGGGAAGAGGACCACTAGTGGACACCCAGGGAAACATAAACCAGACACTGTGACAGTTATAGCTTCCTGCCACATCACAAATGGTGAATCTATAATTTTTTTCTTAATATTTAAAAAAATGTCAGACCTTTTTTTCAAATAATTGAATGGTTGCTATCTTTTGAACTCTTGACATGAAAACAAACTGAGGTTTCTACCCTTCTTTCATGATTTTTCATGTTCATCACAATTTCAAAATAAAAGTTTAAACACACCTTAGGAGTATGAAAATATTCTTGTTGCAAATTGATAAATTATGGCCTGTGTGTCATATTTTGAAAATCACCAAATATGGAAATTAGAGATTGTGAGCTTTCAAATGATATTTAGTTTGTCAAGATTAGTTTAGGTTTAGTATAGGATATTACTGTTTTAAAAATGTAAAGGTTTTGGGCCCTCCGGTGGGCCCGTGACACTTAACAGAAATGAACAAATACAAAAATGAAAGTAAAGACGGCAGTCCCTCACGGTCGACTGCTGCCAAACACAATAATACAAAACATCAAATAAAATCCAGGCCTAGCCTCTCTCGATCTCCACTGTCGTCGCTCCTCCTTTTATGCTTCCGCTCCTCCGTGAGAGATACGAGACCGGTGCGTCGCGCAGGTGTCGCTCATTAGTAATCACACCACTGGCCTCGCGCCATTCTCTCGCGGCCATCGGCCTCGTCCTGCTCACCACAAAAATGTCCCATGGATGTCAAAGGTTCTTAATGGAACCATCAATGACAATAAAGAACTTTTATTTTGAAGAGTGCATAATAAAAGGTCCACGTCCAAAAAACACATGGCGCAACACGTTCATCAAATACCTCGGCACAGGAGGAACTAAAGCCCTATTCGCACGGGATTAGTATTATCTGGGGACCACGTGTGATTTAGAATTAACCCCCCCACATCTAAATTTCGTGTGGCTCATTCGCACGGGATAAGCGAAATCTGTGATTTTACTCAAATTTACTGACTTATCTCCCGGATATGACGTCAATAGGCTATTGCTTGGAAAAGTCTTGCCGTTATTATAGGTCTAGCTGTATGATATATCAAAAACAGAATAATGTTCCTTACCGGATACTGCTATGCATGTCATTCATCTCCATCTAATCATTATTTTTGTTTTTGCTCTTCTGATGATTTTCAGCTTTCTCTTTCTGCAAATTTTGTAGTTTTGTAGTTAGTGGTGCTAGCGACATGACCCAGCACCCAAATTACTATCAAAACACTCCAACGCAGCCTCCGTTCTTCGCGAAAGATGGATAAAAAGGCACGCATGAAACAAAAACCATGAAAAAATTATATACGATCCCGCCAAATCACAGAGATGCCGATTCGCACATGACTAATATTACCTCAGGACGTTGGTGTTCGGCGAAATATGGTAGGTCATTTGCGGGGGAATTTTTACTTTACAAATTACAGACATGGCCGATTTGCACGGGATTAAGAACACAGACAACCTCCGCAATTATTACAAATGATTAGAAGTCACCAGATAATACTTATCCCGTGCGAATAGGGCTTAAGTCTAAGTAAGTCTTTCATAAAAGATTGACTGGAGTGTGAGTTGAATCAAATGTAAAATCCGCAATAAAACATGACAACAATATAATATATTTTGCTTCTTAAGCTCATATCATTTTTATATAATTTTCGTTTTAGGTTTTAAGTCTTTTGATTAAAATACTTTTAAGATAGTGAGAAAAAAAGTGTTTTGTTCAAGGTAGTCTATAGCATAGGTATAAATCTTATGATATTGATATGCTCAAAGATTATGATCTCGCTATGTCTTCCTGACTCTTCTCACAACTACCAAACAATACAAAATCAAATTCAAGAATAAGGCAATACACAGAAAACATCACAATATTTAAACCCTGTTTATACTGCAGAAATGATGACTCTGTCAATACCACACCAAAACAAAGCTCAATTTCTCAAATTGTTTCTCAACTTTTTTGTAACACTGTTGTGCTTGTGTCTGAATTAATGAACTCCCAGAAGCCTGCTGGGTTGTCTTGTCTCTTTATATATATGTGTGTGTGTGTGTGTGTGTGTGTGTGTGTGTGTGTGTGTGTGTGTGTGTGTGTGTGTGTGTGTGTGTGTGTGTGTGTGTGTGTGTGTGTGTGTGTGTGTGTGTGTGTGTGTGTGTGTGTGTGTGTGTGTGTGTGTGTGTGTGTGAAAACAGACGCTATATGACCAGATCTACATGGAAACAGAGAATATGAAGTTTGAATCATTGCTGGACTGAACAAAATTAAACTGTAAACGCATCATTTTTATTGTCAGATTTTTGTCTTATAATCTTCAGGCATCAAGATTATATGTGAGACATGATGCCAGCACTGCTATTTTCTTCACAATATTCTAGAAAGCAAGTACATGCATTCTTTGTCTCATTGTCTCTGGTCAATAGTTTGTATGGTTTGGTTTTATGTTTGTCCTTTCTTCATTTCTGTCTCACTCTCTCTTTCTTCCACCCACTCCTCTAGGGCAATGGTAGTGCTTCAAGCTTGAAACTCAATTTCTCAGCCTTTGAATGGACAGCAATTGCACTGAGCTAACTCAATTGTTGAGATATAGCAGCACTGGCCCTTCAATAGATTGAGGCCTCAGCTCTAGTACTACATTTCTCATGAAACAGGCAAACACATTGCTATTCCATTTCAACCACTGCACTTACAAATTGAAGCCTTCAAATGCAGGCTATGCTCAGCATTGTAGAGGAAACAGAACAAATCCCATGAATATATTAAGCAGCAATTTATTTATTTTACAGTAGTGTGTGAAATCACAGAATGCTGCTTTTGGTTTTTCTATAACATACATTGTAACATTTTTATTGTTGTGTCCCGAAGCGAATTAACCAATGGTAACACATCATTTAGAATAACCTGTACAACACAATTCATTATACATGTACCGTATTAAGTATAAATGAGTACACCCCACTGAACAAAAGATATTTTCCTATTTCTTGATTATCGCTATTCATGGAAAAATGACAATTTTGCTCAAATGAAGCGTTGCAATAATGACACCCTTGATTGAATTCCATAAACGTCTAATACTCTTGTATGTACTATAGAATGCCCTCAATAACTTTAAGTATACTGTTCTGACCCTTCTAGGCGTACATGAGTCTACATGGTCATGACAAATGTACACCTTTTCTGTTAAACTTCTGGAGGAAGACCTAATTTGAGTGTTTTGTCTAGCAGTGTTAAGGTTGGATGAAATAATTGTCCACTAAAGGATTTTTTTTTTACCTTGGTAGAATGTATTAAGTCGTCATTATGAAAAAAATACCAGGAATAAGGAGCAGGGAGCATCTACTGTTTCAAGATTTTGTACTACATCACATAATGGTGTGTGAATTCATGACATCATTGATTACAGGTATAGTTCACCCAAAAATGAAAATTAGCCCATGATTTTCTCAACCTCAAGTTATCCTAGGTGTATATGACATTCTTTTTTTTTCAGATGAATACAATCTGAGTTATATAAAAAAAATGTCCTGTCTCTTCCAGGCTTTATAATGGCAGTGAATGGTTGTTTCTGTTTTGAGGCTCAGGGGGGTTAATAAAGGCCTTTAATAAAGGGGGTTAAAAAGAGAGGCATACATCACCAGAGTGTCTCTCGTTTCACCACTTTAAGTTATGACATTTTGACATTTAAAAAATTTAACATATGCATGTATGAATTATTCTCTATAAGATTAAGAAATTGCATATAAAACCCATAGACTGTAAAAAATATGGACGTACCGTGACGTCACTCGTAGGTTTCTGAAGAGCATTTTTGAAGCCTAAATTGGGCGGAGCCGGCCGTCGCCATCTTGGCAGCGCGCCACTACCGGATAACAGAAAATGGGCAAAGAGGAGGATGTGGGTGGAGCTGAGGGACCTGTTGCTGAAACTATGCCCGCCTAGCTCAACGTAATCAAGTTTGCTCAGGCTAAAGCTAGTATTAAATGCTACTGACAGTACAGTTGCAAGTGCTATGCCAAGTGTGCGATCGCACAGGGCCTTGTGCTAAAGTGACAGCTGACTTGATGATGTAAAGCCAATAAAGTTCATGTTTTTGCCTTCAGAAATACTATAATAATTAAAAGACATCTAAAAGTGAGACTTTGTGTGTTGTGATGCTGTATTATTCTGCTAAAAATGTATTATGCAGTAACAATATTGATCTGAGCGCGCACGCGTGTGTGTGTGACAGTAATTGAATGCGCATACATGTCAGTCAGCGCCGCATCACACGTCAAGTTCGTAGAGAGCTCATACCTTGAGAGCTTGGGAACAGATTATAAAAAAAAAAATTCACCCCCCTTGCCATGAAGGCCAAAATTAGCTATATAGAGCAAAAGCAATTTTTGTTTCCGGCTGTAAACACTTTTTTTTTTTCTGCTGTAAAGTTGGCCATTTTAACATGGGGGATATATGGAATTGACTCCCTTTTGGAGCTAGCGGCCAGTCGATGAATTGCAGTTTAATTTCACTTCCGTGTTGGCTTCACAAGAGAGACTGGACTGCTCGGAAAAAAACAAAACAGATACAGCACATTTATAAAACAATATATAAAACAGATGAAGTGACTTTTCCTTTCATGAACACGTTAATAGCTTCTACAGCGAGAAATACTATTTCATAGAATATAAAACACAGCACAAAAAGTTATATTGAAATAACATTGCTTACACTGTAAAAAACAAATCATCACTAAAATATTTGCTTCCATCCATTTAACACAATGTCTCATTACTATTTTTTAAACTAATTTAGCATTAAATGATTAATCAGTAATTGTATTTAAAGTGGCCTAAAAAAACTTAAACTAGCAATTCAATTTGAGATGAAGTTAAAAGTAAATTGTAAGCCTTTTTAGGACCTAATAACAAGCATGATTTCTGCAAAGACTCACTGGACTAAAAAACGGTGTACATTAGCAACAGAAGTAAAGAGCTCATGAACAGAGCTGTGTATTCAATTCTCTGCGCTAGATGGGTTTGCTCTGAACTGCTGATGGGGAAATTTGTGATGATTGTGAAATGCCTAAAATATTATTATTATTTACATAATGTCTAGAAAATCCACCATAACCCAAGGCTCTAAATCATTAACAATTACAACATTTGCTAAAAATTGTTTTTCGCTCAAAACCGCAAGCATTGAAGCAAGATGAAATCTCAGCACCGGTCCTCCTGACAGGCTGAATCATGGTGTAACGAATCAGAAGGCTGAGGCGGATCCATTTGCAACAAGTTTAATAACAGAAAGGGCAGAATAAAAGAAACACAGGAATACTTGATGGCGTGCGCTGAAAGCGGAGTCGAACCAGATAGTCGGTAGGAGGCAGGCGACGACCGAGCAGAACCAGGGACAGGCTAGAGTTCAGGGCTGGCGGCTAGAATCAGTATCCGGATCAGGCAGAGGGTCGAGAGGCAGGCTGCAGACAATCAGAAGTAGGATAGTGAGGGTAAAAACAAAGGTTAACTTGATCACAGAAACAGCTCAGACATGCACACGTAGAGAGGCAATACTTCGCACAGGACGCTCAGTTAATGAGGCAGATAAAGGCTTGGAAATAAGTAGTAGTACAGAACAGCTGACAGGTAATCAGCGCAAATGATGCATACTAATGGGAAAGTATGCAACCCACTAGAACTCAGGAGAGGGCGCTCGTGGTTGAGAGATGGCAGAATCAGGAAGACTGGACGCCATAACAGAGCCCCCCCCCCCTACAAGCGACTCCTGGCGCGAGGATGCTGAGGACGGCGGGGCCTGCCACGAGCACGGGGTGCAGGTTTGTCAGGATGCTTGCTGTGAAACTTTTGATTGAGCAAGGGATCCAGGATGTCATCAGAATTGACCTAAGACCGTTCCTCTGGACTGAAGCTCTCCCAGTCAACCAGATACTGCAGGACTCTCCCACGACGTCTAGAATCCAGTAGCTGGTGAACACGGTAGGTTTCCTCACCCTCCACAATGATGGCTTGGGGAAACTGTTATGCATTGACTTGTGAATGCTGTTCCAAAGAATTCTCCCCTGCCTCTTCGGAGGGGGGCCTGGCAGCTTTAAGCAGTGAGGCGTGGAACGTGGGAGATATACGCAGATACCTGGGCAGAGCTAGACGGAAGGACACAGGGGTTATCTGACGTAAAACCTTGTAAGGTCCTATGAATCTGGGGCTGAGCTTCTTGCAAGGAAGTTTTAGTCGAAGGTTGCGAGTGGATAACCATACCCACTGACCTGGCCGATACTCTGGGTTGGGACGGCGGTGACGATCAGCCTGCCTCTTGCCACGATTGACCGCCCGTTGAAGATGAGTATGAACCAGGTTCCAAGTCTCCTCGCTCCAGTTAAGCCAATCATCAACTGTGGACACATTAGTGGGCTCACCAGACCAAGGAAACAGGGGTGGCTGGAAACCGGGGATACACTGGAACGGATTCAAGCCCATGGAGTGTTTCCGGATGGAGTTCTGAGCGTACTCCGCCCACATCAGGTACCGTCTCCAGTCCCTCTGATAGAGTTGACAGTAGGATCGGAGGAAACGGGAGATCTCCTGATTGAGTCGTTCGACCTGGCCGTTGGCCTGCGGATGGTAGCCGGAGGTAAGACTCACGTTGACTTGGAGCATCTGGAAGAAAGCGGACCAAACTCGGGACGTGAATTGAGGACCCCTGTCTGAAACAATGTCTTCTGGCAAACCATAAAATCGGAAAACCCTATTACAGAGGTTTTCGGCAGTCTGTAGGGCTGTGGGAAGTTTACTGAGGGGTATGAGGCGGCAGGCCTTGGAGAAGCGGTCAATAACGGTAAGAATGGTGGTATGTCCGTCTGATGCTGGCAAATCCGTAATAAAATCAATGGCAATGTGGAACCACGGTCGTTGTGGTATGGGTAGTGGCTGGAGAAGTCCAGCAGGCAAGAGATGGGAACCTTTCTGAGTGTTACAGGTTATGCATTGCTGGACAAACCGACTGGCATCCTGGGATAGAGTTGACCACCAGTAGCGATTCTGAAGAAGGTGGATGGTGGCGGTTATACCTGGATGTCCAGAGCTGGGGAGAGCATGAACATGCTTAAGCACCTTTTCCCGGAGGGCTGCGGGTACATAGAGTCTTCCTGGGGGACACTCGGGAGGGGTTTCACTGTCAGCGTTGGCCAGCTCGAGCTCGGTCTCGATATCCCATTGTATAGGACTGATTAAAATATCTGGATTGAGAATGGTCTCTGGGGTCTGGATGGTCACTTCTGAATCAAACTGACGAGACAAGGAATCCTCCTTAGTATTCTTCGAGCCCGGACGATAGGTGACTGAGAACTAGAAGCGTGAGAAGAACAAGGACCACCTGGCCTGACGGGGATTCAGCCTTTTAGCTGTGCGCAAGTACTCCAGGTTTTTGTGATCGGTCAGAATGATGAATGGATGTTTAGAACCCTCCAGCCAGTGCCTCCATTCCTCAAAAACTGCCTTCATGGCTAGTAACTCACGATCCCCCACATCATAATTTCTCTCCGCAGGACTGAGCTTCCTGGAGTAATAAGCACAGGGGTACAATTTGAGAGGTGACGCTGAGACAACACTGCACCCAGGCCGGTATTCGAGGCATCCACTTCAACTATAAACAGTGACTCTGGATCGGGGTGATGTAGGATGGGAGCTGTAGTAAAGTCCTGTTTGAGACGGTTGAAAGCCTGAGTGGCCTCGTCACTCCAGGGCAGACGAGAGGTACCCTTGCGAACCAGCGCGGTGAGCGGTGCCGCCACCGTGCTGAACCCTCTAATAAAGCGGCGATAAAAGTTTGTGAACCCCAGGAAACGCTGCAGTTCCTTCAATGTAGAGGGTTGGGGGCAATTCACCCCAGCTTTTACCTTCCCCTCCTCCATCGCCACGCCTCCCGGACTGATGATGTAGCCTAAGAATGAGAGAGAGGTTTGGTGAAAGTCACACTTCTCGATCTTAGCGTAGAGCTGGTACTGGATGAGCCTCTGAAGCATCGCACGGACGTGCTGGACATGAGCTTCTAATGAATCTGAGTAAACCAGGATGTTGTAGATATAGACGATAACGTGGCGCTGGAGCATGTCTCGAAACACGTCATTAATGAAGGATTGGAACACTGCAGGACTGTTGGAGAGCCCGAACGGCATGACCAAGTATTCGTAGTGCCCAGTACACGTTGAAAAAGCTGTCTTCCACTCATCCCCTTCGCGGATTCGGACCAGATTGTAAGAACTCCGCAGGTCCAGCTTGGTATAGTACCTTGCTTTGAGGAGCAGCTCCAGGGCAGCTGGTACCAGGGGCAGTGGGTAGCGAAACTTAACGGTACAATCATTGAGGGCTCTGTAATCAATACATGGCCGGAGTCCTCCATCCTTCTTCTGGACGAAGAAAAAGCCGGCCGATGTGGGGGATGTGGATGGTCAAATGAAACCCTTGGCGAGCTCCTCATCAATATATTTCTGCATGGCTTCAGTTTCGGGCTTGGACAGAGGGAAGATGCGCCCCTTAGGAGGCATGGTGTCTGGCAGGAAGTCAATGGCGCAATCATAAGAGCGATGGGGCGGTAGTTTAGTGGCTTTAGATTTGCTGAAGGCCTCCGATAAGTCGTGGTACTCAGTGGACAGGCGATTCAACACGGTGTCGACAGGGAACTCCTGGATGCTCCTTAAAGTAAGAGGTTGAACCGAGGACAGGCAGTTGGTAAAGCAGTTTCTTTCCCAGCTAATGATCTGACCGGAGGTCCATTGCAGGAGTGGATCATGCTTACGGAGCCAGGGTAACCCCAAAATCACAGGAGTGTGAGGAGCTTGAAGGATATAGAACTGAATCAATTCGTTGTGTAGTAGCCCGGTGCGCATGTGCAGTTCCTGAGACAGGTGAGAGACGTGGCCGGTACCCAGCGGTCTACCATCAACAGCCTCGGAACAGAAAGGGGAGAAGTGCAAGGAATTAATATAATTTTGTGAAATTTAGCAAATTCCTGAGACATGAAATTCCCAGCCGCACCTGAATCCAACAGGGCAGACGTGGTGACAGATTTACCATCAACAGATAATTCAATAGAAACTACTACACATGATTTCGTTTTTAAACAATCAAGAGATAAACTCACCGCAGCACTCTCTCCTTTAGTAGATCGATGAGGGCAGTTCAAAACGAAAATGACCGGCCTCACCACAGTATAACTCGCCACGTTCTTTCTCCTCTTCTGTTAAATGAAAAGAGTTAATTTTCATGGGTTCACTTGAATCCGTAATCATGGGACTGAGGTACCGTGGCACAGGAAGTCCGCGAGAGGAAGTAACGGAGCGCATGCCAGCGCAACGTGAGCGCAAAAGGTTGTCAATCTGGATGGCGAGTAGAGCGAACTGGTTGAAATCTCTTCCCTCATCGCCGCAAGCCAGCTCAGTGACTCAACCCACGCCGGAAAATCACCTTAAGAGAGTTATCAGTCCAGTTAGTTTGCGCGGCGAGAGTGCGAAATTCAAGTGCATACTCAGCGGCTGTATTGCGTCCTTGTGAAAGCTCCAGTAGCAGATCCTCCGCTCCCTTCCCGCCTTTGGAGTGTCCGAAGACGGCTCGGAATTCCTGAAGAAACTCGTCGTATGAGCGGAAAGCAGATCCATCCGTTCTCCATACTGCCGTCATCCAGTCCAGAGCGCGGCTGGTCAGCAGGGAGGAGACGAAGGAGATCTTGTCGATGTCCGACGGAAGGGGTGAATACTGCTGGCTCAGAAACAGAGAACATTGAAGCATGAACTTCAACGTCAAACTTCTCAGGTAAAGCGAGTCGAGGGCTTGCGGCGGTCGGAAGATGAGACATAGGCGCAGAAGACAGAGAAGCTGACTCGGACGAGGCATCTGAAGAAGAGGTTTGTAGAGCTTGTATAGCCTTTACCAGTTCTTCCGTTACCGCTGTGAGACGTGTCAGCTGATGGTGATGAGAAGCCAGTTGTGAAGCTTGTACGCTGATTGCCGTGGAAAATGTGGACATAGTTGCTGGATCCTCGTGTGGCGAAGTATTCTGTAACGAATCAGAAGGCAGAGGCGGATCCATTTGCAACAAGTTTAATAACAGAAAGGGCAGAATAAAGGAAACACAGGAATACTTGATGGGGTGCACTGAAAGCGGAGTCGAACTAGATAGTAGGTAGGAGGCAGGCGACGAGCGAGCAGAACCAGGGACAGGCTAGAGTTCAGGGCTGGCGGCTAGAATCAGTATCCGGATCAGGCAGAGGGTCAAGAGGCAGGCTGCAGACAAACAGAAGTAGGATAGCGCGGGTCAGAAACAAAGGTTAACTTGATCACAGAAACAGCTCGGACATGCACGCGTAGAGAAGCAAAACTTCGCACAGGACGCACAGTTAATGAGGCAGATAAAGGCTTGGAGATGAGTAGTAATACAGAACAGGTGACAGGTAATCACAGCGCAAATGATGCATACTAATGGGAAAGTATGCAACCCACTAGAACTCAGGAGAGGGCGCTCGTGGTTGAGAGATGGCAGAATCAGGAAGACTGGACGCTGTAACACATGGTTCTTCCTGAATGTGAGAAGACAGACCATAAGTTAGAGGCGACTGTTGTGCTGGCTTGTTATTCTCTCACAGAGGCAGCTATGCCAAGAGAGAACAACATCTCAAACTTAATTACCTCTCAGGTCTCTGCATCATGCCAGGAGTTCAATGTAGATAGATGTCAGAAGAACACAACCATTGTGTTTGTGAGAGAGAGAGAGAGAGAGAGAGAGAGAGAGAGAGAGAGAGAGAGAGAGAGAGAGAGAGAGAGAGAGAGAGAGAGAGAGAGAGAGAGTCACAAAACAAACCAAATAAGCATTTAGAATTCACTTCAAATCCTTACATCAGCGTTACAGGCACCTCCACTGTGAACGTTTAACACATAATTATGTTTTACCGAATACCATCTCTGTACTTTCATTTATCTGTTCACATTAATAAATAGCAAGGAGCTTTTATCTTATGAGCCAGAGCTGTTACACTGCCACTGGGACTGTACACTGAAAAGTAACAGCATGTTTACCTGCTATCCTGACAGTAACCCTTCAGTTTTATGCAGTAAATGGCTGTAGTGTTTTCTGCTTTATTGAGTATTACTTTTGTTTTATAGAGCAATTACAGTTCCATGGCCTACATTGTGTGAGTTAGATTGCTGGTCTGGGGCGTAAGGTTTGAAATGAGCATTTTGCGTCATTCTCTGATGACACACACAATGAGATGCTTTTCTCAACACAAAGCTGACAGCTATGCTTGATGTTTTTTTTGTTTTTTTTGGGGGGGGGGGGGGGGATAACAATGAAATTTAACTAGTGACAGTAAGAAAGGTTCAAGTGTTCTATAGGAGAGAAAATAATGCAATTTTTCTCAAGCTCTAATCACCATCATAAATATAGCATTTATATGATTCATGCACACACTGTATGGAAGATTACAACCCTAATTAGATCATCTAAGCCAGCCAAAATATGTCATCAATTACACACAGCTGTGCATTACTGCATGAGCTGTAGAGAGAGAGAGAGAGAGAGAGAGAGAGAGAGAGAGAGAGAGAGAGAGAGAGAGAGAGAGAGAGAGAGAGAGAGAGAGAGAGAGAGAGAGAGAGAGAGAGAGAGAGAGAGAGAGAGGAACGCAGATTTACAGATCTCCAGGTGCCAGTAATGGAGTGATTATCCACAGGACACAACATAGACAACAAGAAAACATACATTCCATTCAGCTCCGTACTAATTTATTCATTTTATTATTGATATAAGGGTGTTCATGTTTGGCTTAGAGAAAACATCCTTCTCTCACTGCATGGGGAGCATGAGGTAAACATAAAATATTGGGTAAAAATTTATAATAAGTATACAGTAACAAAGCACTTATAAATCATTTCCAATCTATTAGTTTATAGTTAATTAATAGCTTATACACTGTAGTTAATACATTAATAGACTATATGCAAATAGTGAGTTATTCATTCATTATATCACTGTAATTAACACAGTGTTATTGTTTAACTAGGTCATATGTAAATTAGATAATGCTTTGTTAATAACTTATTAACCATAAATAGGTCTCATTTAAAGCTGCCGTCGGTAACATTTTTTTATCATATTCAGTGAAATCGACACTATAATCCGACAGAACATCATAAATAAAGTGGTTTTAGAAAGAAACGGAGCTTCTAACTCCACCTGGAGCGTTTTATTTGTTTTGCAAAAATCCACCGCTCCCGGTTCATTGTGTCCAATCAGCGCAGGGGGGTGTGAGATCTGACTCTCAATCACAGGTCATGCACACGCCACCCCTCGCGCACATTACAATTACATGCACACGCCACCCCTCACGCACGTTACAATCACATGCACACGCCTGAAGTTTGCGCAGTAATGAAGAGTGATGGCAGAAAAGATTCCAATTCCTCAGTTAACCCAAAGTAATTTTAGGCAAGTCATGCCACTCGGCCGCCATCTTGGCAACGCCTCCAGGCAGCTCTTTCGGACTAACAAGACCAGGTTCCTATCTACATGAATGGGCAGAGAGTCAGAACTGCACT
Source organism: Meda fulgida (assembly GCA_030578275.1). Taxonomy (NCBI): domain Eukaryota; kingdom Metazoa; phylum Chordata; class Actinopteri; order Cypriniformes; family Leuciscidae; genus Meda; species Meda fulgida. The sequence continues at coordinate 31,733,866 of CM060622.1, forward strand.
TTCACTGGTCACCGGGACATAAAAACTGCATGTATAGAAACAGCAGTAAATTATGATAAAAATCGCTGAAAAAGTTTGATGACTTTGCCCCAAAATAAGGTTTAAAACGTCTTTTTCCCCACAGGTTATACTTTACTACGCATGCGCAAGGGTTCTCTCACTCTCTGACGTGCGCGCGCGGCACGGTTTGAAACACAGTATGTGTGAGCTTTCGCTCGCTCGCTCTAGATTCTGGGAGATTTGAACTAATTTGCGGGCATCAGGGAGCCGCTATCAATATGCGGTAGACACTTGGGATGTCTGATATTTACACAATGCACACATACACTGCATATCAAATTTGCCGCCTTTTCAAACAGTAACGTATTTTCCACTGTCGCAAACCTCAACTTTGCGCATGCGTCAGTGGAACCAGACGATAGGCTTAAATGTTTCCCGGCTTGACTGTTAAAAGCAGACGATTGGCTTTCCAGCGGGCGGGGCGGGACATGTGCATACAACCGCCATCTTTGGCGTTACGGGTTTTCCCTATATAGTTGTATTGAGGATTGAGTAAGTGGCATGTCTCTATATAAATAGTCTCTGGTTAACCTCAAGAGCTAGGAGGTCAAAAACAACACAGGAAAAGAGAACACCTGCTGAAAAGAAAGAAGTAAAGAAAGAAAGCGCCCGTAATAAAACTAGGATAGACATCTGATCGGCATTTGAAAGGTGGAGAGATTTACTCGATTTAATTGGGTTCAAGCTGGATGTAGAGCTTGAAACATTTCTTCTCGACAGGTAATTGTGCTTTATCAACCAGTTACTTTATTTCTTAGTGTTATGTTAGTAATCTAAGTATGTTTGCCCAAATGTGTTGATATGGATAGCTAACGTTAGCACTTGTAGCGCAGGTTGGTGGTGCACACGCACTGAGCACGAACTCGGTGGGAGGGTTTTCGTTGATAGTGGGGGAGGGGCACGAGAGTTGTAAACATTCAAAATTTTGTTAAGTCCACTCAATCTGCCAGACTTGCCGACTGCAGCTTTAAGATTAGGTCATGGAAAATCGGCAAATGTCATTAATTAAGTGCTTTAAACCAACCTTTACTGGACATAACATACAACTGGCGGCATGCAAGAATAGTAACTTAGGAAGTACTGCGCTGCATATACATTTACATACCAGCGTAAATGAGAAGTAAAAAGTTTGGCATGTCTAGTGTGCCAGCAGGGAGAAGAAGCACAGTGCTGCATTCACTTTTGTCACACATCGGCCTGCAACTCAGGAATAGGAGCTATTATTAAAACACTGTCATTCTTAAAGTATTGGTACTAATAAAATGAGGAAAATAAATGTTTTAACAGCAAGGTATTTTGATAATTTTCTAGTATCGGTATACCATGCAACAATACGTCATATAAAAGTTGAGATATGAAAGATCAATATAAAATTTCTCAAAAAAGGCAAACATCAGTGCAGATGGAAACTATAACTCATTTCAAAGAAATAAGCCTGTTAATTTAGCTAGTGTTCTGGGAAACTGCATTCCTAAGGATTGAATGAACAGAACTGGCTTCTTAAGAACTGAAAGATCCTCTGATGTTGTCTTAATATTTTATCATGCTGCAATGATGTCATGTCATAATTAATGTTTTACACCTGGTTTGGAAAACAGGCAAAACTCCCTCTATATAACAAAAGTTTTGGTGTTGGAACAGATTAAAATGAAATTGGTTCTGGAAACCTAATAATAGGCACCAAATGCTTTGCAATTTGTCTTATTGCAACAAATGTATCATTAGAATATACACAAATAATACTGTGCACAAACCTAAATACAGATGTTCATTTTATCTTGATTACCTTACTATTACCAGCTGTGATATCGTTGTTTTATAAATTGTAAGGTAAATAAAGAAAAAGTCATCTGTTATTGCAATGAATGTATTGATGCTTATGCACACACAAAAACTTGTCCTAACCTTAACCTTCAAAATGTTTAAGTACTTAAGAGTACTTTAGAACTTTAAACAAGACACACACACACACACACACACACACACACACACACACACACACACACACACACACACACACACACACACACACACACACACACACACACACACACACACAATAGTGTATAATAACATTAATAAAAGTACTGATCTATATAAATCAGTCACATAAGAACAAAATGGCCCTGGAATGCTTCTCCATTGGATTCTATTTGAAGTGCTGTGGTTCCTATCAGAACTGCATCAAAGCAGGAGAAATGCTGAATAGGGATTTTTAAAGTAAGTCACCTCTATGTTGAGATGACACATGGGTACACACAGCCATTGCTGGTGTTTAAAGATATAGCAGCATCCCTCGCGCTCCCTCACTTGCTAGTTTTCTTGAAAGTCAATGAACTTCATTCATAGTCAAATAATACTCTCAAAGATTCATCTTTCTGAAACAAACGACATGAACTATGATCTTTTCTGAACTTGAAACAAAGGACATCTTATAACTTATAGATCAGGTGTTATTTCATAATAATTTGAAAGGGTTGGACAGGTTGGGTGATGCATGTGTGTACTTTACAGTGCAAATAAACTGACTCTGGGCTTGCTTGGTCCCTGCACTTCTTAGCTAAATACTCAATATATCAAACATATCCAGAAGGCAGTTCCAGGACATATAATATATCATATTTCCTAAATAATTTCCTACCTTTCAAAAGTGTCAGTTATTTTTTTTTAATTTATAAGAGATTAATAGTTTATGTTTATGTTTATTGAGCACCAAATCAGCATAATATAATCATTTCAGAAAGATCATGTGACACTAATAATGACTGCTGAATATTAACAGAAATTAATCAAAACATTTTAATCAAATGAATGCAAATTATCTTCTTCCCTGCCCAATACCACCACCAATATATACATAAACCTTGGTTGTTTGTTGAGTGCACTGGTAGCATGCCAGCTGCTTATATACCTTCATAGGGTGCACCTGAAGCATCTGGTGCCCCTTGTGTTAGGCCATAAGAGCAGAGAGTGAAGAATCTCCCCAGGGTAACTGAACCTTGCATTTCCTTTCATGCTCTTGTGCTCTTTCCCACATCATGTAATAAATATATACAGCAGTGAAATGCAGAAACATACTTTTTGATGTTTCACTTATAAGAGGCTAAACTACTGCATACAGGAAGATGAAGTGGTTACATGCAATATTAAGACTAAGTGAAGGCTAGATCATTTCAAAAGGTTCCTAATTTATCAGCCTTTTAACTATTTGACAAATTAATTACTTTAGAAATGTTCTTGCGTATATAGCACGAGTTTAAAATGCAAACCAACACAAACACTAGGGTTTTCAGATATGCTATGGCTACTCCTTTTAGTAACAACATTTAATTTGGTAGGTAAGAACATTGTTACCAGCTCCCTACTATAATTCACTTTTTTTATAGCGAATGTTGAACTCAGTATCTCAAGATATATTACACACTTTCAATAACTCCAATATAATTAAGTAGTCATTTTTATAAGGAGAGTAATCATTTATCCTTTTCTGTAATAGGCTATACATCAGCAGGCGCTGGTACATTTCATTCTTCCAGAGGAAAGAGAAAAGCCGAATGTTAATGATTTGCTCCCGCTAGCATAATTTTAATTATGGATTTTCCCGACATGATCGATTTGAGGAGAGCCATAGTAATACAAGTTGTACATTCCACTGTATTAAATATTTGATATCCATTAAATTTTCATGATTAATGTCCTGGAAAAAATCCGTTTCTCTAAGCCCTTTGGTTTTTATTGCTGGCTAAATTAACAGTCTTATTTCTTTGCAACGAGTTATAGCTTCCAGCTGCAATGACGGTTTCCTTTGTTTGAGAGATTAAACAATTTTTATATTGATCTTTCATAGAAATCTGCCCATATATGAAGATTTAATTAGTATTGCCTCTGTGAATCGTACAAAACAGGATACAAACAAATCTCATTCTTTTCATAAGGCATTGTTTGTATTTTTCCATTTTTTTTTATAATATTACTAGCCACTGAGCTTCAAATTCATCTCTCATTATGTTATACATAATATACATTGTTAAAGGGATAGTTCACCCAGAAATTGAATTCTGTCATAATTTACTTACCTGTATGTAATTCAAAACCTGTATGAACACAAAATAAAGCCCCCCCCCCCCCCCCCCATACAATGAAAGGCAACCTTTAGAAATGAAAGACTTTGTTTGAATATACTGTAAGTTGTCACTTCTGTTTAACATTCTCCCTATTGCTTCTGTAAAAATTAGCACATTTCCACTTGTAATACAGAATTCATTCTCCTGTCTCTTCAAAATGTGGTTTTCTGTTTTAAACAGATCTTATTTACAGCAGCGTACTCTTAGGGAGAGGAGAGGTGAGCCACAGCACCCTGCTGTGTAAATCTTAATGATATTGGCTCCCTCTCCTCAGGGAAACAGTTACTTTTATGCCAACTTCTATATCACACATGTCTGATGGTGCAAATTTAATCTCACACTTCTGTGAGATGTGATTCTCTCTCTCTCTCTCTCTCTCTCTCTCTCTCTCTCTCTCTCTCTCTCTCTCTCTCTCTCTCTCTCTTTCTCCACCTCTTTCTTTTTAGTGTTACAGTGGTATTTACAGTATGTTTTATTCTATGAAATAAAAAGACCAGACTTGAGACTCATTATTATTTGTAAACTCATCAACTCATTACAAGTCTTACAAAAACAACCTTTCCATGAATTTGTCTCTTAATAAATAGAAATAGCTTACTTTAAAATGTTTGACACTGCACACACTAAACAGGCTGCGGAGATAAATTTGGGATTGTGTTCTGTAACCTCTAACTATCTTCCATACAGTCTGAACTCCACATTGAACACTGAATGTACTGTAGTGTTAATTGTGTGTTTGAGATCAGGACCAACAGAGCGATATAATATGATAGCATCTAATCATCTGCATTATATAACAATTGTCCTATAGTTTCATTGGCTGAATATTCGACAGTTCTAATAAAATATTGTCCATACAGCCAAATTGTATACTGTTAATTCAGATACTATTTAACGGCCAAACAGACACACTTAACAAAATCTACTTTTTAAAGTCCCATCCATATAAGTGCAAATGGGCCATAGGGAGAGAGTACACACAGATGTTCATGTTTAACCAGCTACAGCAGACAAGACAGCCCATCTAGCCGACAAAACAAAGATTTGAGATTAATCTCTTAAAGAGAAAGTTCACAAAAAAAAAGAAAAAAAATGATGTAATTATTTATTCACCCTCATGTCTTTCCAAACTTTCTTTTGTCTGTCAAACATAAAATAAGATATTTTGAGAAATGTCTGTGTTTTTTGTCCATAAAATATAAGTCAATGGCAATCAAAGCTATTTGGTTACCAACATAATTCAAAATATCTTCTTTTGTGTTCCACGATCACACAATTTTGGAACAACATGAGGGTAAATATGTAAATGATGTATGCAAGTATGTAAATTATGATAGAATGATCAGTTTTGGGTGAACTGTTCCTTTTACATATATGCATTTTTCGTATACGTTTCTATCCAAAATGCCTCGCTATGCATTCAAGCAACATGCATTCTTTGGGAATCAAATTCATTGTTCTACCTGCTGAGTTACAGGAACATTACACATCTGCAATTGCACTTGATTGAATAATAGCAAAAAGACAAATCTGGTAACACTTTACAACCAGGTTCAATTTGTCAACATTATGCATTGGGTTTCGTGAACTAACAATAAATAATTTTACAGCATATATTAATAAAGTCATAATAAAATCATGATACATAATGCATTGACTAATGTTAACTTTATTGTGCTACAGTTTAATAGTTTAATTATGCAAACTCAACACTATCACAAATACATATAATCTACACACCTATAAGCATGCAACTATAAATGGAGAGAGTCATAACGGTTTCATTATTCCTCTTCATGCAACAACAGTATTCAGAGAGGAAAGAAAAGCTCCCCAAAATTGACTTTTTATCCACTGCCTTCTATTGCTTATAGAAATTATTCTCTCATAGCTCAAATAACCTTTGGCATGTAGATTGTATTTCAGTGTTATTTTATTGAGGTACCAAGAAGGGACCAGAATGCCATTCCAGAAAAATCACACTTGACCATTTACTGCTTGCCTGGGATTTCTCCCCTTTCATTACACCCCCTCTTTCCATTCTTTTCTAACTCCCCTCACTCACTCTCACCAACCCCCATCTTCCTCTTCTTTTAACTCTCTCTCTCTCTCTCTCTCTCTCTCTCTCTCTCTCTCTCTCTCTCTCTCTCTCTCTCTCTCTCTCTCTCTCTCTCTCTCTCTCTCTCTCTCTCTCTCTCTCTCTCTCTCTTTCTCTCTCTCTCTCTCTCCTTTTCAATCTCTCTCAATGCATTTTCTTTATCATAAGTCCCTTGTCAGCAGACGTGTTTTCCAATTCTCATGTTCATTATTGTTAATAAGTCAAATGTATTGCATTTCTCTCCATCACGTCGCTGTGTTCATCTACAGCACATTTTTTGTGCAATGTAAACCAATTTACTCTCCTTCCACCAATGCAGATAGTATTAAACAATGCCCTAAGAGCATGCAGCTGTCTGAATACGAATGATTTATTGCAGAGTAAGAAGTCTGTGCGTCGCTTTCTACGACTCTGCAGTGTAAAATAAGCTCATTTATATTCCATATTGCCACAGCTGCAGCACTTTATATTACTGTCAGTAGAAGCTGAGCCGTGAATTCTTCTGGATACAGCCGCAGTGGAAAGGCCCCTTGCCATCTTTGAGATGTGTACAAACAATATTAAACACATTTCGACATATAATGTGTTGTGTAGGATACAGCTCTCTGATAGAGGGAAGCAGGTTGAAGTAGCCTGCGGGTATACTTGTCTGATTAAGGGTTTGTGCTCCTAAGAGGTAAACATGATCTTCCCTAATACCATAAATTCTGCTGTCTTTAAAAGGAAACTGAAGGTGAGAGAAAAATATAAAGCCTAACGCTTGGCCTTTGACAGAAGATTCTCATTATCTGTCAATAGTAGTACGTTTTTTGACACACCAACAGGTGGCGAAAGTGACTGTCTTTATAAGTGAGTCACTGAATCATTTATGTGATCGCTCATTCAAAAACACTGAATCATTCAGAAACTAAACAAGTGATGTCTTAATGAGTAAGTCACTGAATCATTCAAACTAATTTGTTCAAAAAGCCTGCTTGAATGAAACACTGCTGTTTATAGCAAAGAGACAACAGTTGATTCTGCTTTGTCTGTTTTTGCTGCACCAACAAAATGGTTCCAAACGAACTCAAAGTAATTGTAAATATTGTATATCTAAATTATAATTGCAATCATGCCTAATTTGTGTGCTTGGTAATTTTCTGTGAATGGAAAACAACTACCAAGTAGCTTTGTTCATTTTCAGGCATCATCATATTTTAACAACTGCATAAAATTAAATGAAGGCTTGAAATGACATACGAGCTAATGACATTTATTTAATGACTGACTGCAGACAAACTGCAGGGAACATGAATTTGTAGTCATGGTGATAGTCAGGCATTTAAATGTCTTTTGTCTATTTCTTTTCCCCGTCTTTTTTTCACTCTCAAGGTTTAGTGCACCTTTATTTTTTTCTGTACCTCCTTCTATTTGCATCAATTAACTGTAATTAAGTCAAAAGAGACTAATTGTTCTTTATAAACTACAAGGTTATCATTGGAAACCTTCCATACACGAACCATCAGCCACAGTGCTTCTTTCAGCTCTCACACAATGTTCTAGAGTTTATGTACAACAGCATGGGGCTACATTAGAAGAGAAAGAAGATACTTCAGTAGTAAAGTACAATTAATGTGTTCGAAGATGAAAAGGGTAAAATACGTTGCATGATATTGCTCAAATAAACTGGTGTGTGTATTTATCCATTCACATATAATATGTATCACAACAAGCACCTGTGTCATCATAGCTAACATATACACTTTAATTCAATCGTCATTATGATTTACTGTGTATATTATTAGTTTAATAAAAAGGCTTAGACAGGCTGGGAGGGGCTGTAAATGCCCTGAAGAGATGATACAAAAGAAGAGTGCCACAATCACGTCATCTGTCTTCACAGACAACTCCCACAACTCCCACAACTCACACACACACACACACACACACACACACACACACACACACACACACACACACACACACACACACACACACACACACACACACACACACACACACACACACACACACACACACACATAAACAGTCTCATGCTTAGCATCAAAATTCAGGTTAACAATGGACCCGGAAATGAAAAAACGGTGCCTACATTCTTTTGAGTGTATGTATAATCAAATTACCGTGCTGGATCGGTTAATGGCCATTCCTTTAATTAGCCCCACTGCCACAGAATATGCGTCTTGCCCCTTTAAGAGCACAATAGAAGCGCATTTGTATTCACACGAGGTACAACATGATGTTCTTCGGGTGACCCCCACCATTAGCGGGCAGAAACCTGGGCACAGAACAATTTGCCTAACAAGAAATAATCTCTGTGTTATAAGAGAGAAAGAGCAAAGCTTGACCTTAGCCAAAAATGTCAAACATCCACTAGTCTTCAATATGACTTAGAGTAGTTTGTCATCAGATTTAATCAGAACATATAGTGTTGGAGTTTTTGCCCTTTGAGGCTTATGAGGGGGTTATTAGCTTCACGACTGGAATACTAAATGTGGAATAGATAGGGAGATAGTGTTCAAAATGGAATAGTTGCAGTTGTAAATGTCATGATTATTAATACAATATAATATAATATAACATTTATGTTGGTGTTTTTGTTTTAGTTTATGTGGCAGTCGTCCCTGGGGCTGACACTTTACTTTTGTTTTGTGATTTATTTTGTGATTACAATTTTTTTGTTGAATGTTTGCTGGTTCCCGTCTTCTTTTTCCTTGAGCCTTTAACATTGTTACAATATAATATAGACCAATGCTCATAAGTAAAACTAAAAACTAAGTGCTAAATACAAATACAAAGACTTTTTCATGATCTGTCCATCTATGTATTCATTTGTCTGCTAAATTCAGCCTGTCACTATATAAAAAAAAAGTAAAGATGGTGTTTATGTATTTTCCAAATTTGTATGACATGTTTATGCATTATGGATCACAAAGCTGTATGATCGCCTGGGCCATTTCACCTCATGTCATAGGTCACCATCCTGTGTGTGATATTGATGATGCACATCTGAAAGTTGCGAGAGAGATTATCAATAGTTAAACTTCTGATTGGTGGCAATGTGCAGGTTTTGGTCTTTCGGTAATTATGTTCAATCTCATCAGTCGTCCCCCATGTCTGTGGAACATTAGGGTTTAGAGATGCTAAAGGCACAGTATGTAAGTCTCGCCGCAAGAGGTCTCTTATTCAAAAAAATTACCCCGCAAATGAGCGTAGAATCATGGGAGTTGTCATCTTCACCTCAACAGCCGATGGAAAGCAATCCGATGGGACGCAGGCAGAAATTGTGTTCATGGATGAGCTAATGTATTAGAGTTCCCTTCCAAGGGAACTCGAGCTGCGTCGAGACGAATGCCTCTGCGTGATTGCGTCATGAAGCACGTATGAAATCAGTCCAATTGCGTGACGAAACGTCATGTGACGTCATCGACCAGGAAACTATAAAGCATACCTGGAACAAACAGTTACTAGCTTCTATGTCTTCAGCAAGCACTCTGTGTCAAACTGTCTCTGTTTATTTATTGTTGGTTGCCCACAAGCATAATATATTTATCTAGACAGGAGTATAATGGCGAGCAAACAGCTTTTTGAATCGTGTGTTCCTCCCTGCCCTCGATTCATAACGAGTGGGGACACACACGATTTATGTGTTGTTTGTTTGGGAGTGGAGCATGCACGGTCAGCTCTAGTAAAAGGGGGCTGACAGTGTTCGTTCATAAATTCCCGAAGTGTAACATATGCACTATCGAGAGTTTTAGTATGCTTTATATATGTATATAAAAGAACTGAGCAGACGGAAATTTCCCTTTCTCTCTTTCTCTTATGATTGTGTGCAAACTAATGTGTGTTTGCATACTATTATTTAGGCTATGGTTCTTTTTGTGTTTGAGATTATAATATGAATATTCAGCCTGTCATTCGGACCATGTATTCTTGTCTGCTTGTTTCTGGGTGCATTTAATTTTGAAGAAATTAAATGTTAAATACTCTTTTGATTTGATGTCTATATTGTTACACTATATTCAGCCTTTCACCTAGACCATTTCTACTTGTCTTGTTGATATACAGCTGCATTTAATTTTTGAGAAAATTAAATATGTACTCATCTGATCTTTGAGGAGTTAGATGTCTGTATTAATATACTATTCAGTCTTTTATCCAGACCGTGTTTAATTGTCTGGTTGATATTTGGCTGCATTTATACATTATCTCATTATACGCTTTTATAATTATTCTTTATATGGCTCATTATAGGGTGCCCATCTCCCTTCGGCTTCCTCAGGGGCCGTTCTGCCAACCCCACAACCTTGTCTGCTTTGGGGCGCAGCGGTCTCCAACGAGTTCTAGTCTCAGTGTCTGACTCATAGAAGGAGGGTTTAAAAGGGGTCAGTTCGGTTGTTTCCTGCCAGTCATCCGTTTCAGGACTCTGGATTGGCTTCTCAAGCTATACTAGAGATCACTCTCGAGAGGCTGAGACTATTTTAGTAGTCTCAGCCATAGTTGTCTTGGAATAAGACAGATCTGAGGACAGTCATTATCTCGAAGAAGGCTTCGACTAAGAAGTCCTGTAGCTAAGGCCGTCAGACTTCTGAGGGCTGTCCCCTCCAGGGAGAAACAGATTTCACCTCATTACATGGTGCCGGTTTCTTTCCAGCACCTTCTAGGGGGCGACCCTTCGAGGAGAGCCACAGTGATGCCAGTTCTGTTGTTCCCTGCTGGTTTGCCGCTTCAGGGCACCGAGCTGTCTGCTTTCCCCAACTATCTTCCTTGGAGGGTTCGCTGGTTCGCCGTTTCAGGGCGCTGAGGTGGCTGTTCAACCAATACTAGAGGCCCTTGACAGATTTTCTGGCAGCGTGGAAACTACTGCAAAATATATGTTGTTGGGTCCTGCTCACAATAGAAAAGGGTTACAGAATGCAGTTCGATTCTCGTCCGGACAGATTTCTAGGGGTCCTCCCTATGGTGGTGGACCCCGAGCAGGCTCTGGTTATGGAGCAAGACGTACAGCCGCTTCTGCGAAAGGAGGCAATAGAAAGGGTTCCTCCTCCCAGCAGTGAGTCAAGGTTTTACAGCTGTTACTTCAATGTTCCAAAGAAGGATGGAGGCCTACACTCAAACAGATCATGTCACAGATTCAGTCCGAGGACTGGTTTGTCCCGATAGATTTGAAGGATGCGTATTTCCATGTAGCCGTCCATCCTCATCACAGGAAGTTCCTGAGGTTCGCTTTCGGGGGCGAAGTGTACCAATATCGAGTTCTTCTCTTCGGCCTAGGTTTATCACCCCTCACTTTCACGAAATGCGTGGATGCATCTTTGAATCAACTGAGACTTCAGGGCATTCGCGTGCTTGAATTACATCGACGACTGGTTGATTTTGGCTCAATCCGAGCAGATGGCGGTTCGGCATCGAGATGTTGTTCTGTCTCACATGAGAAAGTTGAGGCTGAGGCTCAGCCCCAAAAAGAGTGTGCCCCTTCCAGCTCAAAGGACCACTTTTCTAGGCGCTGCTCAGCCGTAAATGGGGTAAAACCAGGCCAGTCACTCACTGTGCAACAGTTTCAGAGAGTGTTGGGTCTCATGACAGCTGCGTCCAACGTAATAACTTTTGGCCTCCTGTTAATGAGACCCCTGCAGTGGTGGCTCAGAACCAAGGGCTTTTCTCCAAGGTCTCGCGGAGATACCTTAGTCATGTGGAAGAAACATTGGCTCCTCGCCCAAGGCCCAGTGTTGGGGGCTTCTTGTCGTTGCGTAATGCTAATGACAGATGCTTCCCTCACAGGTTGGGGGATGATCATGAGTGGTCACTTGGCGTGTGGTCTGTGGCAGGACCATCTACTTTCTTGGCACATAAATTGGTTTCGAGTTCTCAAACACTTCCTCCCAGACCTGAGGGGCCATCATGTGCTTGTCCGCACGGAGTATGGTTCTCGGAACTAGAGTCTCTCCTCGATGATTTTCCTCTGGAGATTCCGCTCAGGGGGAACCTTTGTCTCAGGCGAGTGGGTCGATCCTTCATCCCCGCCCAGAATTGTGAAAACTTTGGGTTCAGGTCTCTCAACCGAGGTTGTTGAGACCATCCTCCACTCCAGAGCTCCCTCCACGAGGAAACTCTACACCTTGAAGTGGATATTTTTTCACTTCCTGGTGTGGAGAGCACCAGCGGACCCAGTTATCTGCCCAGTGGGTGCAGTGCTGGAGTTCCTGCAGTAGCGTTTCTTCGCAGGTCTATCCCCCTCCACACTAAAGGTGTACATGGAGGCCTTAGCTGCTTACCACGTCCCTTTAAGTGGTGTATCCTTGGGGAGACACCCTCTAGTAACGTTTCCTTCGTGGCACTTTGAGGCATCAGACCAAGGGTCTAGGAGTATGGCTGCGCTCGTCTCACACATAAGTGAGGTTTTATGACCTTGACCTCCTCGACTCCAGGGGCGCAGGTGCTTTCGTCTTAGTGTGCACAGAGATTTCACACGGACTGGCACCTGTTACTATGGCGTCGTGGGTATAGTGTTCCCACTATAGTGTTCCCCTCTTCAGGGAACCAGGGTTACAGTCGTAACCCGAGACATTTTATCTACGTTACTGTGGTATAAAGCAGGGTGAGGCCGAGAGCCTAGGACATTAAATATGCTTATATGCCACAGTCGGCCGCTGACGCTCCTTCTTTTTTGTTGTTTATTTTACAATTAAAGTAACGTTTAATGTCTGCTTCCTTCTTTCCTGAACTTGAATTTTGTTACAGTTACCTTTGATCACTTAAATTCACATTTTTTTTATTTCATTCTAAAGAACTAGCCACAAGTGCTGTATTACTACTCATACAGGTCACTTTATTTGATTAATTACAATTGTGGGGTAATGCAGCGCTGTTTTATTTGGTTAAAACAATCATAATAAAATTACGTTTGAGTGTGTTGAAAGTTATGTTATAACGTTACTGTCACCATTCTGTTCAGTTGTATTCAGTTCTAGGACTTTTACTTTGTCCTCATTTCTGTCTCGTGTTCCTAATTGCCGCCACTCATCTGTCACCATGGACACATACACAATCATCTCGGCTGTTCGTCGTTTAGTCATGATCTATGTGTATTTAAGTTCCTGCCTGTGTTCTGTTCATTGTCCGGTTGTCGTCTATGTTAAGTGTGTGTTGCTTCCCGTTCGCCTTCTGTTGGATTATTGTTAATAAACTTTGTGTTGGATTATAGTCGTCTTCCTCGCCTGTTTGCCAGCAACCACCCGTGTGACAGTTACTCTGTGCGTTCGCTCGGTGGCTGATATAAGACACTTGTTATGAGACATGGAAATCAAGGGTAGCGCGCATATGACGTCATTGAAAGGCGACACAATGACACGGGCCATAACACTGGTTAAAATGGCTAATTCTCTGGATTTAAACATTATTGGAAGCATTTGGAATAATCAGTGATGGGAATAACGGCGTTATAAATAATGCCTTTACTAACGGCATTACTTTTTCCAGTAACGAGTAATTTAATTGATTACTCTTCTCATCTTAATAACGCCGTTACCGATACTGCCAAAAAAATGCGGCGCGTTACTATAACTGATGGAGCTGGGTTTTTTTCATCAGGCCAACTCTCTGAGCAAGAGGCAAATACTTTTTTTTTACTGTTCTTCCTTGGTTAGTGGGCAGAGCACGAGACAAGCGCATAAATGCTGACGATTGGCTGAGGTAGAGTAAAATGTCATTGTAAGCCAATCAGAGGTAGGGTTGGGCATAGACATAATAAATACATAGACCCCCTACTGGCCGCTCTGGAGCGTTGCTGCGATACGTCAACGTGTCCGCCATTTTGCGGAGGGCAAGACTGCGCTGTGAACAAATGCAAGTAAACGGGTGAGCTGCGGTTTTCCTGGATAAAAACAATAATAACGTTTACATTTATCAGCCGATTTCAGTGGTTTGCACGTGGTGTACGTTACTATTACTAATTATATAATTACCAAATACAACCAGAAAAAACTGTTCAGTCTTGTTTGGGAAAGGTAATTCCCCGAGACCTGTTTTCAATTGTGTGGCGACTTGTACAGCCCCAAGCAGCGAACGAAACAGGCATTTTTCTCAATTCCCATAATGAGAGGTATGGGCAAGTTGCCCTCCTTGATATGGTGGCGCCGTTGACGTATGCTCCAGCAGCTAATAGGGTGTCTATGTAATTATTATGTCTATGGAATTGGGCAGGTGTTCGAAAGCACGCATAGTAGTGATGGGCATTCGGCTCTTTTGACTCAGCTCACTGAAAAGAGCCGGCTCTTTTGGCTCACAAACGGCTCTTTAAATGACTTTGACTATAATATTTCAATTTTTATTACATAATTATTTAATTTCTATAGGCTAAATTTGTAAAAATAGAGTCGGCTCTTCAGATATGCGAGCCAGCTCCCGACGTTCACCTAAAAGAGCCGGCTCTTAGAGTCGGCTCATTCGCGAATCGTGAACAACCCATCAAAAGCTCATTCGCGAACGAGTCGATCCATCATCACTAACGCTCATTCGCGAACGACCCTTCATCACTAACGGCTAACGCTCATGAATTGAGAACGACCCATCATAACGCATAGTCGGACAGGACAGACACACAATGAACATCACAAGCCAGTCAGTCAACGAGAGACAGGTATGGCGACGGGCCCAAATAATCCAAAAGTAGCCTTCTCTAAATGGAAGTATAGACATATACTTTTTCCTTCAAGAAATTAAAGGAACGAATGTAATCGTGAAAATACCTACCTGTATATATTTATAGCCTTCGTTTTGCTATACATTGCAGTTTCCAGTTACATTGAAAGCACCTAATATTGTTACACTATTCTACTTGAAGTACAGCATTTTGTCAGTATTTTTTTTATTGTTTTATTTGCACTACAAAGAGTGTATATATTTGTTATTTCTTTTTGGTATATTGCTTAACAAGCTTAATTTAATTTTGCCCAGTTGTGGCCTGTTGAGGGGTAGTAAATATCAAAAGTTCCAAAACAGGTATTGTGTTATTTGCCTTGATCCACTATATAAACATAATATCTACATATATGGCATTTGATTGAAGGCTAGTCTCACTTTGACCCACTGCACATTTTTTTTTAGATGTGTGTACAATGTTTCATGTTTCTGTTAATAATGTATTGTATTAAGTGTCCATTTCATTATAATATTCAGATTTATCATAAATAATTGAACATGCACATCACATTTGAGCATTTAAAATTTAATTTTACTTGAAAGTAATGCAATAGAACTTTCTTAAGTAACAAGTTACTTTTAAAAATTGTAACTGAGTAACTAATTTAGTTACTCTTTGGAAGAAGTAACTAGTAACTGTAACTAATTACTTTTTTTAAAGTAACTTGCCCAACACTGGGAATAGTCAAGTCAAGTGTATTTATATAGCGCTTTTCACAATATAAATTGCATCAAAGCAGCTTCACAGTATCAATCAAATAACATAACAATGTTTGTTTCTTAGTGGAAAAAACATCCACGTTTGGTAGGGCTGATCAATGGTATTAATGCTTGGTTAATTCATTTGAATATCCCCAACTGAGCAAGCCAAAGGCGACAGTGGCAAGGAACTGAAAAACTCCATCAAGTGACCTACTGGTGTCCTAAAACTCCATCAGGTGACTTAATGGAGAGAAAAAAAAAAAAAAACCTTGGGAGAACCCAGGCTCAGTCGGGGGCCAGTTCTCCTCTGGGGTTTATGAACTAGAGGCCGGATTTACAGTAACTGTAATTTGATACAGAATTTTGTTTTATTTTATCACTTCGGGGTGGGTACGCGAACCGGAATCACAACGTTTTATCTGTAGAGTGGGAAAGGGATCCTCCATAGGGAGAGGCTAGTTGGCACTTCAACACTGCGTTGTCATCGGGTCCAGGCAAAGCTAGTCAGAACTGGATACGGCCTGGATCCGGTAGGCTGCGGGAAAACCTCGGGATAAACAAAGACTCTAAAATTAGCGTAGATGCCATTCTTCTTATGATGATGTAACGAGTACATCAGGATTTAAGGGAAGTGTTCCCAGTTCCGGCTGACCTAATCTATGCTGCCTAACATTGAATTATAGAAGTCTATAATATATTATGTGTATGCTAGGTCAAAGAGATGTGTTTTTAGTCTAGCTTTGAACTGACAGAGTGTGTCTGCTTCCCGGACAATGGTAGGAAGACTGTTCCAAAGTTTTGGTGCTAAATAGGCAAAGGATCTACCGCCAGCAGTCGATTTTGAATAACGTAAGGAATAATGTAATGGAATAATGTAAGTACACAAGTTGTTTTAGTGGTTTTGGGATATTTTAATCCAAAAATCGTACATATTGAGCCATTGACACAAGCAATCGGTCAATGTCTGCCAGTTGTGTCAGTATCAGCCCTGTGATCAGTGTATCAGCATATTGGTCTGCACTCTATCAAGTGTCTGAAATGAACTTCCAAAATTCCAGCAGCCAAACAGGAAACAGAGTTCAGTGTAACTCCAACAAGAGCAAGTTAAGCTGTTGATCTATTGACTTCCCCTCCCTACTGTACCAACCCCGTAGCCTGTATTTGATAAGCCTGCCAGCTCAGCTTAAAATGCTGTAAGATGAGGTTTAGAAGCAAACCAATGAAGAATGGTGTATCGACATGATCTTGTAGTCCAGCTACAACACAAACCCTGTAACATCTCGCTTTAATAAGCCATGCAAGCCGTAAACATCTGCAACCCAATTCAGCCTTAGATCAAACAAAAACACAGGGAGGAAATTTACAGGCTTTGATGCTGGGCCAGTTTTGCAGTGATTTCGAGATTTTGAGTGATTGAGACAGGGTCCCAAGTCTTCTATTAAAATATGGCAGAAAATTATAGATCCATGTTTATTAACTAATGCTAGAAATTATTTTAATTATTCATTTCAATAATTTATACGCATGCAGTGCTGTTTTTTTTTACTCTTCTGTTTTTGACAAAAAACTAAATAAGTAGAAAATAAAAAAAATAAATAGAATATGCAGGATAGGTAATATAAACATTTAATATTGAACTATTTTAATAATAATAATAATAATTATTATTATAAGAAGAAGAAGAAGCAAACAATTTACAATTATTATTATTTAGGCCATTATATTTATCAAAGTTGTCTTGCAGTCTAAATGGATGGAATAGAGCAGAAATATATAGCAAAAATATTCAAAAGGAAGAAAAAAGAAAGCGGTAAGTCCAGAATGCAAGACCGCTTTGGAGGAGGAAATTTAAAGGCTCTTATGATGTGTCGTGTGCATGTAATCAATAATATGAAAGAAAAATTGTTTTCGGTGCTCTGGGAAAATGCGTTCTCCTTGCCCATTTTCTTACACATTTCTCTCTCTTTCATAGAGTAGACACAGCTCTCCACCTCAGTTGGGAACAGGATCTCTTATATTTAAAATATATGTTTCCCAAATGTGCATGTGGATCATACATTTTTAAATGTCATAGCGCACACAGCCTGCATGTCCTCCATCCAGAGAGAGAGAGCTGTGGTGTTTTTTGTTTTTTGTTATATATATATATTATTGTGAACATGCGCACACACACACACACACACACACACACACACACACACACACACACACACACACACACACACACACACACACACACACACACACACACTCAGTATACTGCTGCTGCTGTTTCACAATAACCAGGTTCAGTAAAGACAGTGAGATTGACTAGGGCTGTGAGAATGAAGAGGGAGGGAGAGTTAAAGGAAAGACAATAAACAATTTGACATCTCTGCTGTGTGAGCAACAGCTCCTCTTGTTGTCTTAGGCTTCCATTGCTGCTTCTGTTATGATCTGAGTCAAACCCCTGCTCCTCGCAGCAAAAGGGAGGGGTGGAGAGGGGGATGGTGCTAGATCCTGGGGCTAGATGTTGATTTGAAGAGAGAAAAGAAAGAATAATAGTCTTTGATGTTTAGGAATAAAAGCTCCTGCCTCTCAGCTTTGAAGGCTGAATGTCAGGAAACCGCAGATTAATTGGTAGTGTTATCTCAGAGGATACTGGTGTAGTGAAGAAACTGTGCCCCCCCCCACCCCCCCATTACATGAGAGCGAAGTGCTAATCACCCCCTGTAAACTACATAAGACTCAAACATGAGTAAAACACTGAATATTTTTCCATCTTTCAGATCAGTTATTAGCCGAAATAACATTTATTTTCTTCAGTTATCAGTAAAAGTTAATATTGGATAATTGCGTATGCTTACTTATTGCATATTCTTACTTATATTTCTTGCATTATAATGCTGTATTAAGTTGATGAATATGGTGGAGGTGTTATTCATAAACATACAGTTAAAGGTGCTCTAAGCGATGTCACACGTTTTTTAGGCCAAAACATTTTTTTGTCACATACAGCAAACATCTCCTCACTATCCGCTGGCTGCCTGTACCCTGAACACACTGTAAAAAGACGCGGTCTCTGCAGACACCCCAGGCTCCACAAACGGCAACAAAAACAAACTGGGCTAACCCGCACCACGAAACATAACAAACTGTTCCAGCCAATATCCGACAAGAAGGATTTGGGGGTGGGGTTTGGGGGGTTAGTGCGTGGATGAGGAGGAGGGAGGGTCGAGCTAGCCTCCATTTTGTTTGACAATACTTTAAACATCAACAAGAAGTGACGTCACCCGACATCGCTTAGAGCACCTTTAATGCACTGATATAAAACCTTGTCGTGATCATCTGTCGTGATCATCTTTCTCTTTAAAATCACGTTCAAACTCATCCCAGACTGGTACCAGTTGCTGGCTTTCTATGGCGTCACGGCTTTGATATAGCTGTGGTTCGCCTTGATCAGGAAGTGGCCCGAGTGCCACGCGTGAGCTGGAACACGGCTTTTTAGCCAACGTTGGAGAGGGTGTAAATGTGTAAAAGCCCGAGCTGTAGCACTGCTGATGCTGAAGCCATAAGACCCAGCATTCTCTGGAATCATTTGAGGGGGGCGCGGGCTCCCGATATGAACGAAGTCGCAAGATGCCGAATAGTGAGCATGCGCTCTGAAGAGAGGCGCGCTTTCATTTGCATAGAGTCTATCACTATACCCAGAAAGGTGATATTCTGACTGGGAGATAGTGAGCTCTTTGAGAAATTGATCCTTAGACCCAGGCATTCTAGATGGCTGATGATCCAAGACCTGTGAGTTACTAACTGAGCCTCTGATTACGCTAAAACTAGCCAATCGTCGAGGAAGTTCAGTATTCTCACTCCCTGCTGTCTCAGAAGACGGCGAGGCGAGCCCGCAGCGTGGCGAGATCCATCATGTCGCACTTGGGGCAGCCGCCCCTGGCGAGTGCTGCCTCTGCATGGTCACGGCCCAGGCATGAAGCGCAGAGGATGTGTCGATCTCAGCCGACGAGAGGGCCCGCACGAGGCGCAGTTGGTGCACGCCATTTGAAACAACGGCCGTGTGGAAGTTTTGCTCTTTTAGTGAGTGTTGCGGCGGCGAACACAAGGCAAAAAAGGATACTGGCATGCCGGATGGCTCAGAAAAACAGCGATGAAGGTGGCAAAGATGAAGCCGGCGTCCTCAGAGCTGGTCCTGCTGGATGCTGTTCGACGGCGGCGAAGGCTCCAATAATCCAGAGTTTCAGCAAAGTGGTGGTTCGCTGAAGGAAATTAAATCTAAAGCCTGTGACGGCTGATGGGCGCAATATATAGCCCTTGACCACGCCCATCTTGGTGGCCTCTGATGCGTCAGGCTGTGATTTGCCCTGATTGGTCTGAGCCGCCCCTCCATAGGTTCGAGCAAGTGTCGCAGACAGCCAATGACCGAGCTTTGTTCATCTGTCTATGCTGTGCAGCTACACTGCGTTTTGAAAAAACCCTTCAATATTGTCGAGAAAAGGAGTTTTCCAATACAAGTACAATATAAAAAATGAACATCCAAAATTTTATTTCAGGAAATAATTCACCCAAAAATAATAATAATTCTCTCATCATTTACTCACCAACCCAGTATGATGTTCTTTCTTCTGTGGAATAAAAAAGAGATCTTGAAGAATGTTAGCAACCAAACAGTTTTGTACCACATTATATACAAAAGAGAAATTTCTCAAATTATCGTTTTCTCTCGTTCTTAGAGAAACACACACAATTTGGCACAGGTTTTACGTCGGATGCCCTTCCTGACACAACCCGCTGGGACGTCTCAAAATGAGCCATTCAGGATGTGATGCCCTTCCGGATGCCCTTCCTGACACAATCCGCTGGGACGTCTCAAAATGAGCCATTCAGGATGTTCCAATGTGATGTCACATTGGAACATGTCCTGTCCACGACTAGCACATAATCTGCCCTATTAGCTTAGTTCCTCCCCTGAGTGAGCTGTACACGCGTGATTTTATTGGTCAAGTCAATCACAGTATCCTTCACCAATGAAATTAGCTGCAGGGATTTCTGGTGAAGTGGTTTGGGGTAAAAATTGCGCGCTGTACACAGTCCACCATGTTTATCTCCTCGCCAGAGCATTTGACAACAGCATTCAATTAAATCCCTGGACACACCATGCCGACGTCAAAGAACTAGCGGTGACGAAACCTGAATATGTTGTCACCTCTTGTCGGCTGTGTCTCGGTCCAAATGCTGCACTTTAACACACTAAAAGGACTAAAAGCGACTGTCAACTAGCATGTGAGTTTTGCGCCTGAGTGCAAGTACGTACAAAACGGCCTGATATTGCCTGATGGCTGACCGTCAGCTTGGTGTGTCCTGGCTTAAGAAATGTATTCGTATCAACCCTTTTACACATACATTTAAATTATTCTAGCTGATCCCCAAGCCTGAGTTTTTTAAGGCAACCATTATTTTAGAACACATCACCTTTTATTTTCCATTGCGACGCATCATCCTTGTCATATGACACACCGCAGCCACAAAGCCGCTATGTGACAGATGTATTGCTTTTATATCCTTTTTCCTTTTTCATTAAAAATATTCACAAACTTGTTAGCTATGTCATCAATGACCTGATATTCGCAAATAAATGTAAGTGAATGTGTTTATAATGATCATATTAACCGATCTACAACTCGTGATGGGTCCCGCCATGTTAGTTTGCACCGCAATTCAGAGAATCATAACTGTTGAATTTACAACACATAAATTCATCCACTTCTCCCAAAATACATGAAAGTAAGTGGCTGGTAAAGTGGGAGAAGAATGGAGTAAATTTTATAATAACCTACACAATGTGTATCTGATATGAATAAAAAATTGTTATTGAAGCTTAGACATCAGTATGCATTTTACAAACTATAATGTATTGTTTTGCTAGTACTTGTGTGGATTTAAATGTCTGAAACATTATATAACATAATAAACATTATATGGTTGAAAAACTGAATGAATGTGACATGAAAAGAGCTCAGCACATCCGTCTCTGGCTCAGTGCTAGCCATAGTGCGAAAGCACATTTTGAATTTAGCAGTTGATCATTTGATGCACTGAACGTTCTAATCACACTGGTGTGATTGTATGCATAAAAGGGTTAAAGCTATTAAAGTTATTCAGTTGAGAGCAGTGAGTGATTTTCTGTTTTTCTTTTTGTTGTTTGAATCATGTTAACACCATATACAGAAGCAGGTACTGGATAGCCTATAGTATAGCCTATATTACGTTGCTTTCACTTGAATACACAGATATAATATACACATGCTATTTCTTTCTCTGTTGTTTAAGTTTAAAGACGTTAATGGCAGTTCATGTGTTTTTGACATATTCTTGTGTATATTTGACAGTTTAAGCGCAATAAGAGTGAACTTAGTTTAATACTCATGGGAGGCACCGTCAGAGAGCCAGTTTTCTGTTTGCGTGCTTCAGATGTACGCACTCAGAAAATCATATATCAGAAGTTTAAACAGCTTGAAAACGCATGCAGATAATAACTTTCATGATGATGAAGAACTGTGTGATCTCACGTGAGCGTTCTCGCGATAGAGATGATAATCAAAACCAAACAGATGTTTTGTTAGTTTAGAGTATCTTCTGTTAGAGTGTCCGAGGCACAAGCTGTAAAGACACAGCGCTATTCTGGATAGGGGGTTGGGAGCAGCAGCTCATTTGAATTTAAAGATACTTGCATGAAAGCAGAGTGTTTTTGCTTCTACTAAAAAATGGTTTACAACATGGTATTTTAATTGATCTGTGGGGTATTTTCAGCTGAAACTTCACAAATACATTCTGGGGACACCTGAGACTTAAATTACATCTTGTAAAAAGGGATATATAGGTTCACTTTAAAGTCATATGGTTTGGAACAACATGAAAGTAAGTAAATGATTTTCATTCAGTGTTAGATGACATCAAATATCTTTTAAATGTAACAATGAGCATGTACAAATAAAAAAAAAATAATGTTCAATGAATGTTGAAAAAAAATTATATTGGCCAATAACCAATTAGGGCTGTCACTTTTGAGAAAAATCTAATTCGAACAGATATCAAATATCAAGCAATGTATTCGAATATATTTGAATATCTACGACGAGCCCCCCAAATAAAAAAACAAAGACTGTAAAAAATGCACTACACATGGCACTTTGACAACTGGATAGTTTATTTATAGTTCGATTACGGATATTTCACGTCATATTCAAATGCATATTCGGATATCGAATAAAAAGTGACAGGTATTAATGCTGTGTGCCATGCTTCCCGAACAACTACATTCAATGTTTTTTCTAAAATATGCTTAATTGTGTGCCATAAGTATAGCTCTACAAGATAATAGATTTTCTTCAAGATCCTGAACACAAGGGCAGACTTAACACTGGACAAATGCAGACAGCTGCCATAGGGACCACTGAAGACAATCGGGCCTGTATCAACCACCATAATAGAACTGGTCTCAAACAAAATTAAATACAAAGAACGAGAACACTTCTGTGCAAGCTGTACAATGTAAACCCAGGTAAATACGTTGATTTGAGGAGGACAGACCCAACTCCTTTCCTTGCCTAGGGCCCCTGAACCACCTAAATCCGCTCCTGCCTAAACATACTGTCTTATATTGAGAAATGTGCATCATTGGGATTTTTTCCCAGAGTTCAGCTGAGAGGGATATTTCATGGTGTTTTTAAAATCTGGCTGTTCAGTGTAACAGAACGAGACAAATATTTTGATTGCCTTTCCCCTCTGATATGGATATTTAGCCTCCACCTTGGTGCAGATTTTGGGATCGGTGTGAAAGCTGTGATGGTTTCACCCCTGCTGCTACCAAGTCAGAAATATACTGATGTTCCTACAAGCAAAATATGAATTCTTCGATCTCACTCGCAGAGCCGTATCTTGTATTTACTTTAACAGATAATACCCTTCATGACTGAATAAATTATTAACAACACAGATCACATGCAAAATGCAACCCAGCAAATCTCTTTTACACAGCTTAAATTATTGATTTATTCTTCTAAAAACTTCAATCTCAAACTTTCCTGAATACCAACTAATCTCAATACTACTTCTGAAAAGGAAAGAGATTAAATAAGGCATACATGACTAGATTATTTACAGTTATGTTGTATCAAATGATTTAAGTTCATATAAATAAAAGAAGTAATATCGGTAATGAGAGTCGCAAGTATTCATAGTAAAGAGAAAAACAAAAAGAAAGAAAGACTGTGCTTGGATATGCTGTTGTCCCAGACCTTATTAATAATTCATCGATCTGAGTATTTCTATGAATGGCATTATTCAAATTATGTTAAGTCACATCAGCCCAACTTCTCAGCTGTGAAGAGTTCTTAAAGTGATGATGAAAGAGGTGTATTTCCCCAGTGTCAGACACAATGTTTGAAAGACCCCTGTGATCTGAATCACCTTCAGCAGTAGTTATGACACATTTTCTCTGTTGCAGGTTTTGCAGACATAGTTATCACTGTGACTTAAGAACTGTTTCAATGGTGAATAGCTTTTCAAAGAACATTTTAAGTTATAACACACTTAAAGGTATAACATGATGGTGAATAGTTTATTTAGTAAATAAACTGGGTGTATGGTGTGAAATGTATGTTAGAAATATTGTAATGAGGCCTTACATTGATAATGATTTATGCTATGAATGCACACTGATGTTAACATTCTGCCAAATACTGATAAGTTTAGTAAAAAAAATATATATATATTTATATATGGTATATCAGTTATCTGCCATTATGTTAAAACTATTATAATTTTAACATAATGGCCGATAACTGATATATAACATACAATTTTTTCAAAAGATAAAACACACAAAAATCTATTGTTTTAAATGCTACAAGTGAATTTAGGCATCATTAAAATTTGCAGTGTAGGTAAGTTAATGTGTCTTCACAACCATACAGCCTATACAGAATCTGATTTCTAAAAACTGTGTGTGGCGAGCAGGACCGGTGGCGTGATTCATAATGAGCGACACCTGCTCGACGCACCAGTCTCGTATCTCTCACGGAGGAGCGGATGCATAAAAGGAGGAGCGGCGGCGGTGAAGGACGAGAGAGGCCAGGCCTCGATTTATGTTGTGTTTTGTCATATGTGACAGCAGTTGTCCGTGAGGGGCTGCTGTCTCTGCTTCAATTTTGTATTTATTTATTTTAGGTTTATTAAAGTCTTTGAATGTCTGCCGGTTCCCTCCTCCTTCTTCCCATAACATCTAACCTACACTGTGACTGACAACATACATTTTTGCAGTAACCTCCTTTAGTCTGCTATCCACGTCCTAAATGGGTCAATAGTGGTGATTCAGGAAATTATAGTAAAATGGCAGATGCTGAATTAAAACAGGGGAGAAAAGAGTGTGATGATGAGACGCAATCAAATGGCCCATAATTCAGTCCAATAGAGGCACTCTGTTGCCAGGTTACACCATTTGGAAATTTAACCTTCCAGTTTTCCACAGAAAAGACATCACATTATGATTTTCTCACAGATTCAGTATTAGACATTTATTTGTTTTAACAGGCAATGATTTAATATTACATGTCTGTTTTTGTTAATAATTTAGTTCTGGGTTCCTGAGTATTTTAGTGGGCTATACTGACATATTCATCACATTTAGTCAAACACACGACATTGCATGAGTTCTGGATTTATGTAACAGTTGGTTGCTGAAATGATGAAACTACACCACAGCGAGTAGTTAATTATTCATGTTAATTAGAGTCATGAAGGGCTTTGGCAGAAGACAAAACATTTACCAAACGATGAGTGTGAGTGTGTGGCAGTTCTTCTGAAAGGGAATTAAATATCTGATTAAATATATATATGAAGGCATAAATACTGCATAAAGATACAATACAATAAAGACACTTATCTGTTGTTCAAGAACCAGTAATCATCAAGTTAAGGAATGATCCCTGCTGGTATACACAGGACTCTCAGCTGAATCATGCACTCACTTTTCTCCATGACAAATTAACTTCCTCAGAGATCCAAAACACTCTAGATAACCTATTTGTCTGACTGACAGTTCAGTTTAGAGGGGTTAAAGGGATTTCTCAGGTAAGATTTAATTTTCTCCAAAGACAAAAGAAGAAACGCAAAATATAAAAATTAACAGCTGTGAATTAGAAATAAAGCAAGTATATTTGACTTCCGACTGTAGTGTCCCACTGGGATCATTCGGTTATACTGTGACACTCACCACATACCTATGAGAAAGAGAGCAATAGAATGAGAATGAGCAGAAATAGTAACACTATGACAAGATAAAGAACAAATGAGTAACAGAGTAAATGCAGTAATGAAGGAGTGAGTGAGTCTTTTAGGGAGTAAAAGTAGCACACCTGAAAAAGGCTGAATCATTCCCTGCTGCTACGTGTGACGTTATTTGAGTCTCACTGAATTTATAACCAGATTGAATTGAATTTAACCTGAGGGCAAATAAATCATGATAGGATGACATGATAACAAACAGACCAAATATTAATAATATACCAATGTCTAATGGGTTATTTGTAATTCAAATGTCTTCAGTCTGAATAGGATTGATCATCACAGTACACAGTAAAAGTGGGGTCTGACTTAACAAATTGGCTTGAATTGAAGTCTTCTGCCCATCACATGTACAGTATGCTGTGCACATGAAGAAGAGGTTATTAGCTTTAATGGAGGAGGCCAGTGAGGAGCAACCATCTCTCTGCAAGTGGACAGATCCGATAGAGCAGTAATATTCTAATTGGATCCATTCCATTAAAAAAAAAAGCTTGTTTTCCTTGATTACTTTGATGTTTGGCTTGGAGCAACGGGGGCAGTTCCATTTATTTACTCCCTCTCTCTCCCGTTCTCCCTCTCCTTGTCTTAATAAATTGGCTCAGCAACTGAACTATAGCGAACAGCATCAGCCTCATTCCAAAAACACTCTAGTGCCCCCTACAGGCTACCATCAGAACAACAAACATTAGCTATTCTAAGCACGTGGTGCGCGGGGAGAACAGAGTAGATCAAAACAGACCTCCAGATTTATGATTTTATTCGGTTCCCCCATGAAATTCCTTTTAACAGTTCTGTTCATCAGTGTGATTCATAAATCATTCATGTCACCTTGAACACAACACAGTAGTTGTATGTGAGTTTTCAACTGTGATCTAAGCTTTTTGTCTCAAATAATTGCATTATTATATAGTCAACATTGAAATGTATTCTCACACCAGAACCGTCCCTAGGGTCTGGTTTCATATCAGCTTAGAGTTTGGATACAAAAGTGCACTGAGGCTTCCACTAAATCCCAGATCTTAATTAAAGTGGGATTATGGGTCAATTAGGGGACTAAAAGAAACTGAGAGATACAATCCAAGATAAAACAATATTTCACAGTTAACACACTGAAGAGAGAACAAATCGAGGACATTGGGAAAGTCCGAACAAGAGTGTGAGATGGAGTAAAATGTAAATTCAAGCACATTACCCATGGAAGCAAGAGTGAGACAAGTCAGCCTTGGCACAAAACTTCCCCACAAACTCAAAGTATGATACACATATTCACACAAAACTCACATCACTGATTGGAATCATTTTCCCCCCTAAATGATTGTTCCTGTTGCGTTCTCATGCATCACTGCAGAGGATGAATCTGATCTGATAAGAGTTTTTGAGTGCTTTTTACAGAATATGAGGGCCAAAGCAAACAAACTGATTAAAAGATGGCAGGTTTTGTCAAATTTAACTTGCTTCAGGGGACAACATAGTCCCAAATGTATAGTGATGTATTTACAAACACATACTGCACACACCCTGGTTTTATTATATTAGTGAGGTCAACTAAGAAAGGGCGTTAAGGTATTTGCTAAACTCTAAAATCCCCTAAAAGTAGCCCTCAAACAAACATTTTGATATTGGGAGATTAAAAGTAAACAATGATTTAGCAAAATTTTGACCACTACAATGTTTAATAGACAATTTTAAAGTGAGTTTCCTTATTCAACACAATTTAGATGAGATTCAAACCAACCGGTCATGCAATATTTGCATTTGATCATTTAATAACATTACCCACATACTTTAGGCACTAAGGGTCAGAATAGCAATGTCTTAAATAATGAGATATTTAATTAAGACTTTATCACACAATGACTGTTCAGCTTGAGTTTGCACTAATAAAGTCACTTTCAAATAGTATTGTTCCTGCGACTTTCATTTAGCAATTTAGGCAGCAATGAATATATTAAAGCTCTGTCAGGGACTTGATAAGCCTTGCAAACTTTAGTTGCGTCCCTATCAAGCTGTACACTCCTTCCCTTGCATCCTCTTTTGCTCTCAAGATAGTGGTACATTTAAGTCACTCAGATTAGTGGTTTTGATTAGAAGGTTTCTCTTAATTAACCTCCATTTTTAATTCCTTTTACAATTCATTTTCAACAGAAATAAAACTGTAGCAAACCCTCATGGGATACCTGTAGCCGAACTGCTGCCTTTGTTTAGTTTATAGGTATAAGTGTGTGTTATAGCAAAAGAGTTTGTAATTAGTGGAATCTGGATATCTTTTTTATCTAAATTGGCAGGTTGTTTGCCAAACATGTTGTAACTCACAAAATCTAGTTCAGACTTAGCATTCAGTATGTGTGGGATTGGTCACCCAAAAATTAATATTTTGTCATCATTAAAATGTCATATTTTGTGTTCCACTGTAGAAAGTAAATTGTACAGGTTTGGAACAACGTGAGGAGTGAGAAATGTATGACTACTTAAATTTTTGAGTGAACTACCTTCTTAAAGCAGTTAGGTTGTTTAGGTCAGTTGAGTCAGATATCAGCAGGGATTTCGAGAAGAGACTGATCAGTGAATCTCATCTTATGCTTCACTAATGAGATCAAACCTGTTCTCTGTAAAACATGATACAATTGTATTGTAGTAAACACTAACAGTTTACTAATAGGAGTTACCAGTCACTATTATTTATACTCCATCCAATAGCAGGACTCTTCCTCAAAATGAAATGTTTTCTTCATCTGTCAGAGAGCTGAAGCCAGAAGGATCAGCAGAAGACAATCAGATCACTCTCTCTCTGTCTCTCTTTATATGGACAGACTCTTGGCTAATATCGTTGTAGAAGACTTTTTCACACACAGCACAGATGCACAAACACACAATATAAATAATACACTCATTGGTCACTTTATTAGGTACACCTTACTAGTACCAGATTGGACCCCCTTTTGCCTTCAGAACTGCCTTATTTCTTTGTGGCATGGATTGAACAATGTGCTGGAATCATTCCTCAGAGATTTTGGTCCATGTTTACATGATAGCATCACACAGTTTCTGCAGATTTGTGGGCTGCACACCCATGTTGCAAATCTCCCAATCCACTACATCCCAAAGGTGCTCTGTTGGATTGAGATATGTTGACTGTGGAGGCCAGTATAGTAAAGTCAATGTCATGTTCAAGAAACCAGTTTCAGATGACTTGAACTTTGTAACATGGCATGTTATCCTGCTGGAAGTAGCCATCAGAAGATGGTTATGGTCACTGTGTTCATAAAGGGATGGACAATGTCAGCAACAATACTCAGGTAGGTTGTGGTTGTTTAAAAAATGATGCTCAATTGGTACTAAGGAGCCCAAAGTGTGCTAAGAAAATACCCCCCACGTCATTACACTACCACCACCAGCATGATCCTTTGATACAAGGGAGGATGGATCCATGCTTTCATGTTGTTTATGCCACATTCTGTACCTATCATCTGAATGTTACAACATAAATTGAGACTCATAAGACCAGCTGTTTTCCAATCGTCTATTGTCAAATTTTGGTGAGCCTGTGTGAATTGTATGCTTAGTTTCCAGTTCTTAGTTGACAGGAGCGGCACCCAATGTGATCTGCTTCAAGGTTCGACGTGTTGTTCTTTCAGAGATGCTCTTCTGCAGTCCTCGGTTTTAACAAGTGTTTATTTGAGTTACTGTTGCCTTTCTATCAGTCTAGCCATTCTACTCTGACCTCTAGCATCAACCATGCATTTTCACCTACAGAACTGGATTTTTTCTCTTTTTCTGACCATTCTCTATAAAGAAGGCTGTGTGTGAAAATCCCAGTAGATCAGTGGTTTCTGAAATACTCAGACCAGTCCGTCTAGCACCAACAAACATACCACACTCAAAGTCACTTAAATCACCTTTCTTCCCCATTCTGTTTCTCAGTTTTAACTTCAGCAGATCACCTTGACTACATGTCTACATGCCTAAATGCATTAAGTTGCTGCCATGTGATTGGCTGATATTTATGTTAAGGAACACTTGAACAGATGTACCTAATAAAGTGGCTGGTGTGTGTATATTTACATGCTGAAGGTGCGTTTCAATTGACAGGGTCCATATGCAGTGTTCACTGCTCCCTACTCCCTGAGCACAGCGTTATCTGTTGAAGTTGACTTCGTTGACAATAATGGCTGATTTGGAACTCTCTACACCGTCATCAAAGAAAGGCAATGACAGGGTCACACCGGTTATAATATAACATAAATAAATATTGTAATTTACTTTAATTTCAAATTTCAAATACATATAAAATACATATACAAAACACATTATGTATCTAATGTTATAGCAACCTGTAATTTTGCTTATAAACATGTTTCATAAGATCAAGACAAGCCATGAAGTATCAGCCTGAATGTTAAGTATGTTTTTAAGCTATTAAAATGGCCTCAGGATCTCTCAGACTCCAAACATGAGGGTCACACACTTTCACACAATCATGTTCACTTCACATAGACCCACAGTTTCTTACGCTTCATATAGAATGCTATAAATCAATTCATAATATAATAACTGATACAGTAGGTAGTCAAATTTGCTTTTTACTGATAACATAAAACAAGCTGTTTCTCTCAGTTATGGTGTTGATGAGTGCTTTTAAAATAGTGCAGTGTTCTTATGTTGTGAAACAACACTGCAGCCCATGTCCTCTGCCAGAGTCATTTCACACATCGCTGAGTGTGAATCAGTTTCATTCCTTGGAACAATTACTCCACATTTCTCTCTCTTTTCTCTCTCCTCTCACAGTGAGATCAGTTCTTTCTCTTGTTAGCACTGCATCGCTGCCCAGACCTACACAGACAAGTCAACAGAACATTCTTATAGCATGACAGGTCAGACTCAGCCTGCCAGGGTTTGATTTCTTTTCCTCTCCATGTATTTGCCCTCTAATCTGAAAAGCTGCAGTAAAAAATTTCACTGTGTTATTACTTTCGTCTTTTTCTTCCCCAGGCAAAACAGCACCAATGACCCCTGTGAACTTCATGAAGAATTTCTTCGGTTTACATAGTGAGAGAAAGTAGGCAAGCTAAACAAGAGAACAGCTAAAGGAATGAGAGCTCTCCAAATGCTAACAATACTACACACATAAAGAACGATAGCCTAGGGCTACGAGAGAGGAAGAGACTGAGCGAGAGAGAGCAGGACTGACAGTTACAGCTTTGTCTACAGACAGTAGTGAAGATGCAGTGTCAGGAGTTCCTATGCTTCAACAGCTAAAGAGGTTAATATGAGAAACAGAAAGAGATGCAGAAGATGACGAAGAGAAATAGAGAGCAAAAGATCAGTGCAGGTTTGTAATATCCATGTCTAAATGCTCTTTTTCAGAGAAAACATAAGGAAGAGAAAAACGATCTGCCTGATGAATCGGACAGATCAAAGTTTGAGCATAGGTGTGTGACTGTATTTATGCGTTTTGAGCTCTGCAATATTGCAGAACTTGTCTTTAAAACAGCGTAAATTCATTGTGCATTGTGTCGCAAGCGGCATATTTCTCTCTATTCCACCAGACAGATTTACAAATAGAGGAAGTACAATAACATGACAGTTTTTGTTCCTGAATTACTTTGCTATAGCCGACCACGTGAGTTAAAAAACCAACAAACCATAACTTTTCCTGACATCTCCCTCCCCCTGGTGACCGTTGATGGATTCTTCCTGACAAAGCATTCATTATCGCGCACAGCAGAATGTACCTTTCTCTTTCCCCAGACCACTGCCCCCTTTTCATTCACCCCCCTTCCTTTTCACTCAGTTTATCTAAACTTAGATTAATACCAGTAGAAAATGCAATGAATTCTCTTCCACAATCTACTGGCAGGATTTTAACTTAATAAAAATTAGAACCTAATCACAACAATCTCCATTTTGCCACAAACGGGGATGTTCAAAGATTAGTGAATGGAATCCTCACCAAACCCATTCACATGGTTCGCCAAGGCAGGGGTTTTCAAACTGGAATTCAGGGATCTACAGGGAGCAGTAAGGTATAGGGGATTCGGAGAAAATTGGGGAAAAAAATTATTTGCATATATTGACATATATTAATATTTATTTTTTTAGAACAAGTTAACTTAAGATATCACTTATAGCACATCAGTTTAACATCAGTAAAACATTTGTGACCAGTGCTTGACAAATAACAAAAATTAGTTATTGTTATTTTCAATATTTGAATACTTCTATTAAAAAATCTTCACAATGATGTATGATTTGATTGAATTGGACAAAAAATGACTGAGCTAAGCCTATTTGAAGTAGATGGAGTCATTAAAGTAAATTTTGAGAAAAATAGAGTTAAAGTTTTCTGAAGGTTCCAAAACAAAATCACCTAGCAACCATACCTTAAAATCTCTGCTAATAACACCAAATTTGGCACATACCAAGTCAAAACCAAATATCTATAAGAAAAATATTTGCAACTTTTTTTCATGATACCACAATTTTTAGATTAACCCTAACCCTAATGAAACAGACAGCCTATATATTAAGACCTACTGTACCGCAAGGATCTAAAATGTTACACATCAGATGTTTTTCCCCAACAGTTAAACGTTCACATAAGACATAACAGATAATGTTTGTGTGAATACTCACCAAGACAGATATTTTGAAATACTGTAATTCTGTGTATGTGTGTCTTTGTGCGCACGCATCGGATCTGTCAGTCAGCGTGCGTAAGATAATTTTTTCATGGACAAAGGAAAGGTACTCCTCCCAGAAAATGTACAAAGAAAGATACTTTTAGATGTTTAATTGCTATTTGGAGCATTGGGATCGCTAGACAAGGGCTTAATTAACTCATTTATGTGAAAAC
Source organism: Meda fulgida (assembly GCA_030578275.1). Taxonomy (NCBI): domain Eukaryota; kingdom Metazoa; phylum Chordata; class Actinopteri; order Cypriniformes; family Leuciscidae; genus Meda; species Meda fulgida. Next base: position 31,766,738 of record CM060622.1, read on the forward strand.
AAATTTCACTTGTTTTGCCTGTAGCTTGAAATTATCCTGTGTACATTCCGACTCCAAATTTGACATGGTTACTGCTTAAATTGCTTTTTAAAGATCAAAGTCACAGAATTATCAGAATGAATGAATGAATAAATTAATGAATGAATGGTTTCTTTTCAGCTTTAAACATTTAACATCTACTCAAGTAGTGGGAAGATAAAAAAGACGTCGTAATGCTATGGGAAGCCCCTCTGTGAGCCGGGATCTGAAGCACGAGTTGGAAACGGCAATCTTGATTGGCAACAGCGTGGTCAGGTGACGTAGTGTCAGCGTGTCACTAAGACCATAAATCAGGCATATTCAAGTGGCGGACCGCGTAGATACCCGATCGTGGTGATTGGAAGATGACTGGTGTTGTGATGATGTGGCTGACTTTGTGACAGGTATCACCACCGGGGGAGCATCGGTGAATGTTTGAACCTTTTTTAATAGTTGATTTTGCGTCCCTCAATTGTCCTCAGTGTGAAATGATGGATCTCAAAATCAGACAGCCACTGCTGGAAAGGGTTCATATGTGTGTGTGTGTGTGTGTGTGTGTGTGTGTGTGTGTGTGTGTGTGTGTGTGTGTGTGTGTGTGTGTGTGTGTGTGTGTGTGTGTGTGTGTAGTATATACCAGATTTCTATTGTCCGAAGGATATAGTTTTCAGGCATTGCATGAAATATGGCAAGGGAACGCAGGGAACCAGGTTACAAACGTAACTTGAGACGTTCCCTTTCTCCAAGCTGCGTCATGATGTTGTGATGCTATGGGAAACTTAATACCCACATCGCCGTACTGAAGGCATCCCTGAGCAATCAGGTTGTGAAGTATACACAAGCCCCATGGTCTAAGAATGGTTACCCATTAGAGACAAACCTGGGGTAAACCATCAAATGATAATAATAAGAGGATATATGTGGAAAGGACTAGCCTGCAGCAAACCCACACATAAATAGGTTTAAACATGAACCTTCACCAAGGCTGAAGCATGTCGCGAATCTCATATGCCTGGAGGGAACTAACAGTCCAGGTAAAAAGGTTATGGCCTTATTTAAAAAAAAAAAAAAATTATATAAATATAAATATATATATATATATATATATATATATATATATATATATATACAGGTCCTTCTCAAAAAATTAGCATATTGTGATAAAGTTCATTATTTTCCATAATGTAATGATAAAAATTAAACTTTCATATATATTTTAGATTCATTGCACACCAACTGAAATATTTCAGGTCTCTTTATTGTTTTAATACTGATGATTTTGGCATACAGCTCATGAAAACCCAAAATTCCTGTCTCAAAAAATTATCATATTTCATCCGACCAATAAAATAAGTGTTTTTAATACAAAAAAAAAAGCCAACCTTCAAATAATTATGTTCAGTTATGCACTCAATACTTGGTCGGGAATCCTTTTGCAGAAATGACTGCTTCAATGCGGCGTGGCATGGAGGCAATCAGCCTGTGGCACTACTGAGGTGTTATGGAGGCCCAGGATGCTTCGATAGCTCCCTCAAGCTCATCCAGAGTGTTGGGTCTTGCGTCTCTCAACTTTGTCTTCACAATATCCCACAGATTATCTGTGGGGTTCAGGTCAGGAGAGTTGGCAGGCCAATTGAGCACAGTAATACCATGGTCAGTAAGCCATTTACCAGTGGTTTTGGCACTGTGAGCAGGTGCCAGGTTGTGCTGAAAAATGAAATCGGCATCTCCATAAAGCTTTTCAGCAGATGGAAGCATGAAGTGCTCCAAAATCTCCTGATAGCTAGCTGCATTGACCCTGCCCTTGATAAAACACAGTGGGCCAACACCAGCAGCTGACATGGCACCCCAGTCCATCACTGACTGTGGGTACTTGACACTGGACTTCAGGCATTTTGGCATTTCCTTCTCCCCAGTCTTCCTCCAGACTCTGGCACCTTTATTTCCAAATGACATGCAACCACTGAGCACCAGTCCAGTGCTGCTTCTCTGTAGCCCAGGTCAGGCACTTCTGCCGCTGTTTCTGGTTCAAAAGTGGCTTGACCTGGGAAATGTGGCACCTGTAGCCCATTTCCTGCACACGCCTGTGCACGGTGGCTCTGGATGTTTCTACTCCAGACTCAGTCCACTGCTTCCGCAGGTCCCCCAAGGTCTGGAATCGGTCCTTCTCCACAATCTTCCTCAGGGTCCGGTCACCTCTTCTTGTTGTGCATCGTTTTTTGCCACACTTTTTCCTTCCCACCGACTTCCCACTGAGGTGCCTTGATACAGCACTGTGGGAACAGCCTATTTGTTCAGAAATTTCTTTCTGTGTCTTACCCTCTTGCTTGAGGGTGTCAATGATGGCCTTCTGGACAGCAGTCTTAACCATGATTGCAGTGTTGAGTAATGAAACAGGCTGGGAGTTTTTAAAAGCCTCAGGAATCTTTTGCAGGTGTTTAGAGTTAATTAGTTGATTCAGATGATAAGGTTAATAGCTCGTTTAGAGAACCTTTTCATGATATGCTAATTTTTTGAGAAGGACCTGTATTTATAAAACCCCAGCTCTCAAAGGCAAAGAATGGAAAACACTTCTGAATGAACTCTTGGCTTTAATGCTAGAAGCATGACATACCACGTGCTTCGAAGCAATAAAGCCCGAGTAGGGGGAATCAACCCTGAAAGGACATGAGTTCCCGGGTTCAAGTCCATATCAAGACTATAAATCCTTATGAATGTTTGGGGGAGGACCAACCTGCCGTAGCACAGACATCTTGCAATGGTGCACCTTTAGCTAGTGTTTTCGAAGATGAGATACTCCTAGTAGAGTGAGCCCTAATACCGCTTGGTGAAGCCATACCGCGTGCCTCATAGACCAGAGCACTGGCATCAACAATCCAATGAGATAACCTCTGCTTGGAGATGGGAGAACGTCTACCACGAACCCCAAATCAGACCAGTAGATGATTGGATTTACACCACAAGCCCGAGTGGTCAACCTAAATCTTCAGTGCCCTGACTGGACACAAAAGGTGAAGATTTTCTTGTTCCAGTGTTTCGAACAGTGGACGAGAGAAAACTACGAGAATGACTGGATGGAAGGTCGAAAATGGCACCTTTGGAACAAAGATGGAACAAAGAGTTGCCCCATTCTAGCAGAATGGGGCAACTGATTAGGCCTGCATATCTCCTACCCTTTTTAGCAATATTAATGCTAATAACACTGGTCTACAGCCAAAATGCTTCTGAAATAAATGTAGTCAAATGTAACAAAAAAAAGTGAAATTGCTCATTGGCACTAGTTTTCAAGATATGCTATTGGTCAGTATATACAAACCATGACTTGGAATTGGCAGAGGATAAGGGAGTAATAAAGGGAAGGGATCTCAATTCAAACCAGAAATAACTAAAATACATCTTTGACTGGATATATGAATAAATCAATGACTGGATTTGGACAGTACTTGCTTTTTAGGCAACACAATGAATGATGCAATCTGAAGCTGTTATTGTGTCATGCATGGTATGAATTGCATCATGATATTCCTAGAAGTCATGGATGATTCAATCACAATGAACCTTACATCAGTCTGCTGAGCAAATTACCCAATATCAGCTCTAGAAATCATACAACAGGGGTGCAAAACTCAATTCCTTGAGGGCCACAGCCCTGCAGAGTTTAGATCCAACTTCCAACCTTGCCCCAACACACATATGCCTACAGTGTTGTGCTTTCTTATTTGTTAGTGTTTGATTTTGCAAAATGACACATTCCTGTTGAGCTAAAATAAGCAAAGATGCCTCGTACTTGTGTGAGCAGTGCAGATAACTTCAGATTGGAACATTTTTAAAGTGTTACATAAACAGAACAGGTGACAGGTACTATCAACACAATATACATAAATGTTGCTGCACCAACCTGACCAGAGGGCATGAACACAGACCACCCTGGTGATTTATAAGAGCCTACCAATGTGTTGTCTGTCTCATACCACCCGCCAAAAAAGTAATCTGGCTGGGATAAAGGATGCTTTTCTTTCAACTTTTTTAAATGGGCGAGGACGACATCTCAATGCTGAACCACCAGATTCCTCAACTGCAAGTATGAGCTAATCGTCAATGTCATTGAGGACATGAATGCCCTGGAATCTAAGTGGATGTGCGGGGAGATAGAGCTAGGCCAAAAGGAAGTACTCTGTATTGGTACACTTTACCTACAAAAGCGAACCTGAGGAATTTTCTGTGTTGTGGTAGAATCTCTGCATGAAAATAGGAGTCCTTGAGATCTGTCGTGACAAACCAATCCTCAGAGAATTTGAGGCACGATAGCCTTGATTGTTAGCATCTTGAACCTGCAAGTCTTTAGAGTACGGTTCAATGCTCTCCACTGAGCAAAAGCCATGGGGTCGAAAGAATTTAATTCTGTACCCCTTTTCGATCATATGGAGAACCCACTGCAACAGGGTGGAACACTGTCCGGGGCCCTGAATGGGCAGAGCCCATCTCAAATTAATCTACCAGGTCCCATCTACGAACCCCATGACTTAAGATGTTGACGTCTGCTGAGGTGATGTGGGACCCGAGCCTTGGGGCACAAATGCCTGACGTCCATTGCTTGTGAAGAGATTGAGCTACTTACAACGTGGACAATTGGTTTCCCCGAGAACTGATCTAAAATGCTCAGTTCCCAAGCAGATTACACAAAGGCCACGTTCGTCATCCTTTGGTGGTGTAATAAGGACATGGTGGAACACACCGCGTGTAATTTTTAGCCATTCTTACACACACAGACAGTAGACAAACTTCTTTTTTTTTCTAAAGCCATCTGAGACAAATTTTGTGAATCCTAAAAGATTCCTTTGATCCTAGGCTAAAATCTGAAGTCTTTGATCATTAGTTTGATATGTTCACCGACAGCCGATACATGACAGTTGTGATCAAATTTGACCTCCAACGAATTTCTGGCAATGTCAGAAGATTTGACTACAAGTCCTGCAGTGTGACTTCTCCTACGACGACCGCCAAATTGTCTTCGTTTTTCAAGACAAGCCATGACCAAAATTAACGCTAGAGATTTCTTTGTAGCCACCATTTCAATCTCACGTGTAATGCAGCTCACTGTCAACGTACGTGTCATTGATGATGTAAAACTCGGATTCATTTTCTTGCGTGCGTCCGTTTTTAACGCGTCTTGACTGCCGTACAGTCTGACATGAACCCTTTGTGGTCTGAGGTGTTTTCTGGGCCCTGAAATTTTTACTATTGTGTAATTGAGAGTGTCCTAACTAGTTGTATTACCGTGTGGTTTGGTAATCTCACCTTGAAAGAGAAGGCGGCTTTGAACAAAGTGGTTCGTTCAGCCAGCAGGACTCTTGGCTGCACTTTGCCGCTCCTAGAGGTTACATATAAAGCTAGACTTTTAAATCGAGCTTTAAAACTTGTTAATGATGCTTCAGGCCATACTGCAGAGGCCTTCTTTGAGATGCTTCCCTCAGGGAGAAGGTATAGCTCTGTCAAATGTTCCACTGATCGCCATTTAAACAGTTTCTTTCCCCAAGCTGTGATCACTTTAAACAAAGCACTTTAAATTAGGCACTTTAATTTTATGTATGGACTTTATTGTACAGTGTTTTATTATTGAGTTTTATGTGGCACTTGCTTGTTTGTTTTATGTTATGTCCTTCTATGTGTTGACAATTGCACCTTGAGCTTCTTGCATATTCTTTTCCAATGTGGTTTTATACTGCAAATGGCCAATAAAGTGAACCTGAACCTGAACCTGAAGGTGTTCTGACATGCCCTGGCATTTATGCTTATTTCTGTTACGTGTAACACTTTCATTGCTAAAGTCTGATTACACTGTGTTCAGCACAAACTTTACTACAATAATATGTGAGCAGCATGTATGTAAAAGTGTGTACTTTTGAGAAAATGATGTGGTTTGTGAAAAAAACTAAATTTACAACTGGGAGGACAAATACCCTCCCCAAATGGCCCTATCAGGTGGGACTGTGTAAGGATCCTTTAACGGGACTGCTATTTTCCTCCTGGTCGGCAGGTGGTGCTTCTCATCTGACTCCTGCTAAACACTACTTCTCATTATGCCTGATCCATCACACCTGTGTCTTGCCCTATTTAAGTGTGTTTGTGCCATGCTTTATTGTTCAGTCTTGAGCCTATGTTACCAGTTGCAAGCCAGCCTGTTAATGTTTAAGTTTATATCGTTGGACCCTTGTGTCTGTTTTTTCTTTTTACTGTTTCTTGGTAGCCCGGCTTCCTTTGTTTTGTTGTACCTTTTATCAGTAAAGTTTGTCTTTCATTGAAGATCTACTACTCCTTGCTTTTTGACCACCTCTGCTCTTGGATTCATCCATTGGGGAGTTAGCTCAATCTGTTAATTCAGTGACTTAGATCACAAGAGACCCGGGTTCTATCCCCACCTTGAACAGCCTCGTTACAGACTGTGAATGTACTTGCACAAAGAATGTGAAGAGATATTAAAGAATGGCTTTTTGATTGTTTGTTTATTTACAACACAACATAATCCAAAGATGCATAACGAAGGACAAAAACGCACATTTCCTGAGCACAATGATCTAAACAGAAAAAATTGAACAGTCACACACCTTTGTGCCATTGCTGAAACAGTTCCTGTTCAAAATATCTGTCATTTCCAAGTTGTTTGTTTTTTCATTTTACCATGTTCAAGTCAGCACTACTCATCAGTGGCATCTGGTCCCTGTAAAAAAAAAAAAGTGAACATGCTGATATCAGGTGAAACAGGGATGAACAACTATAGGAAACAACTAAAAAAATATTATTGTGATTTTTCTGGTTGATATTTAGATTTAAAATTCACAATATATATATATATATATAAAGACCACCAGATTTGTTGTATCTTGTAGGCATATACTTCTAGGGCTGCATAAAAAAAATAATAACAATAATAATCATTTTTACTTTACAGAAAACAATTTTTGGGAAAGAAATGCCTAAAACTTTAAATCATTAGACAGGAACATTTCAGTGCAATACACTAGAGAAAATATATGGATTATCATATGTTACTTCAAATGTTTTCAAACGATAGGACGTTATGAAATGAGATTGAAATAAAAACATAGCCTCAAGTTTGGCGCGTTTTGCTTTTCAAATGCACAGCGCGTGTAAAAAACATTTATTGAAGCGATCGAGCCGCTCATCATTATCTATGAAATATTATTGTTACCACATTATAAACATCTACATGGGGTTGACTTTAAATGAGTCAACCCCACAAGATTACTGTTATAAAAATGAACCTCGTCTAAAACGCAAAGGGGGAGGTGTTGCTGTAATTTATAGTAATATTTTCAAAACCACAAAGAAATCTATTTTTAAATATACTTCTTTTGAAGTGTTGGTGCTTAATGTAAAATACATAGTGTAAACGATAAATCACGTTTGAGATTTCTGCTGGCTACTGTATACAGGCCACCAGGGCCCCATAAAGATTTTATCAAAGAATTTCCGGACTTTCTATCAGAATTAGTATTGGCTGCCGATAAAGTACTAATTGTTGGTGATTTTAATATACATGTAGATAATGAAAAAGATGCATTGGGATTGGCACTTAAAGACATTGTAAACTCAATTGGAGTTAGACAACACGTGTCAGGACCCACTCATTGTCGTAATCATACTCTAGATCTAATACTATCACATGGAATAGATGTTGATGCCGTTGAAATTCTGCAGCAGAGCGATGACATCTCAGATCATTATCTAGTCTCATGTAAATTACATTTAGCCTAGGCTGCAAAGCCGACTCCGTGTTATGAATATGTTACACCTATAACTTCTGCCACTAAAGATTGCTTTATCAATAATCTTCCTAATCAGTTTCATCATCTCAGCATCCCGGATAGCTTAGAAGAACTTGATATTGCAACAGAAACTTTTAACTCTCTCTTTTCCAGCACTTTAGACGCAGTTGCTCCGTTGCGCTTAAAGAAGATTAAAGACAATAGTCAAACGCCGTGGTACAACGAGCACACTCAGGCACTTAAGAGAGCAGCCAGAAAAATGGAGCGCAACTGGAAGAAAACAGAACTAGAGGTATTTCGGATTTCATGGAAAGAGAGCTCGATTGCATACAGAGAGTATGCAACACAGTAATGACTTTATGAACTACTTCACTTATAAGATTGATAATATCAGGGACAAAATTATAACTATGCAACCGTCTACTACAGTATCGCATCAGGGAGTGCATTGTAGTCTCCCTGAGGAAAAAATTTATTCATTTGTTCCTATAGGAGACGAAGAATTCTGCAAACTCGTTAATTCATCTACATCGACAACTTGTATGTTAGACCCTATACCGACTAAGCTACTGAAAGAGATGCTTCCAGAGGTCATAGATCATCTTCTTAATATCATTAATTCGTCTTTGTATCTAGGATACATACCAAAAACCTTTAAGCTGGCTATGATAAAACCGCTTGTTAAAAAAACGCAACTTGATCCTTCAGAATTAGTCAATTACAGGCCGATCTCAAATTTGCCTTTTCTGTCAAAGATATTAGAAAAAGCAGTATCCTCACAACTGTGTTCCTTTCTTGAAAGAAATTATATCTGCAAGGATTTTCAGTCAGGATTTAGGCCGCACCATAGTACTGAGACAGCTCTCATTAGAGGTACAAATGATTTGCTCTTATCATCTGATCGTGGTTGTATCTCTCTATTAGTGTTAATTGATCTTAGTGCTGCATTTGACACAATTGACCACAACATTCTTTTAAATAGACTAGAAAACTATGTTGCCATTAGTGGAATTGCACTAGCATGGTTTAAATCATACTTATCTGACTGTTATCAGTTTGTAGCAGTAAATTAAGAGATGTCTTATCGATCACAAGTTCAGTATGGCGTACCACAAGGCTCAGTACTAGGACCACTGCTGTTCACTCTGTACATGCTACCATTAGGAGATATCATTAGGAAAAATGGAATTAGCTTTCACTGTTATGCCGATGATACTCAGCTCTATATTTCTTCAAAACCTAACGAAACTTACCAATTCACAAAATTAACGGAATGCATAGCTGATATAAAAAATTGGATGACTAGTAATTTCCTACTACTAAACTCTAAAAAAACAGAGATTCTAATTATTGGACAAAAAACTTCCACACGTAATAACCTACAGGTCCTTCTAAAAAAATTAGCATATTGTGATAAAGTTCATTATTTTCCATAATGTAATGATAAAAATTAAACTTTCATATATTTTAGATGGCATCTTTTAGAAGGACGCACATGGCATCCTTTAGCGTCAATATGAGACGCAGAACCCAAGGCGTCATACATGTGACGCTCGTCTAAATCTGACGCACATGGCATCCTTTAGCTTCAATATGAGACGCAGATCCCAAGGCGTCATAACCGTAACTCTACCCCAGACCTAAACCTACCCATGATAGTGCGTGTTATATTGACGCTAGAGGGTGCCATGTGCGTATGATTTCGACGAAATGTCATATGGCGTCACCTATATGACGCCAAAGGATGAGAATGCGTTGGTTATGGAGGCCCAGGATGTTTCGATAGCGGCCTTAACCTCGTCCAGAGTGTTGGGTCTTGCGTCTCTCAACTTTCTCTTCACAATATCCCACAGATTCTCTATGGGGTTCAAGCCAGGAGAGTTGGCAGGCCGTTTGAGCACAGTAATACCATGGTCCGTAAACCATTTACCAGTGGTTTTGGTACTGTGAGCAGGTGCCAGGTCGTGCTGAAAAATGAAATCGTCCTTTCCATAAAGCTTTTCAGCAGATGGAAGCATGAAGTGCTCCAAAATCTCCTGATAGCTAGCTGCATTGACCCTGCCCTTGATAAAACACAGTGGACAAACACCAGCAGCTGACATGGCACCCCAGACCATCACTGACTGTGGGTACTTGACACTGGACTTCAGGCATTTTGGCATTTCCTTCTCCCCAGTCTTCCTCCAGACTCTGGCACCTTGATTTCCGAATGACATGCAACCACTGAGCAACAGTCCAGTGCTGCTTCTCTGTAGCCCAGGTCAGACGCTTCTGCTGCTGTTTCTGGTTCAAAAGTGGCTTGACCTGGGGAATGTGGCACCTGTAGCCCATTTCCTGCACACGCCTGTGCACGGTGGCTCTGGATGTTTCTACTCCAGACTCAGTCCACTGCTTCCGCAGGTCCCCCAAGGTCTGGAATCGGTCCTTCTCCACAATCTTCCTCAGGGTCCGGTCACCTCTTCTCGTTGTGCAGCGTTTTTTGCCACACTTTTTCCTTCCCACAGACTTCCCACTGAGGTGCCTTGATACAGCACTGTGGGAACAGTCTATCTGTCCAGAAATGTCTTTCTTTGTCTTACCCTCTTGCTTGAGGGTGTCAATGATGGCCTTCTGGACAGCAGTCTTACCCATGATTGCGGTTTTGAGTAATGAAACAGACTGGGAGTTTTTAAAAGCCTCAGGAATCTTTTGCAGGTGTTTAGAGTTAATTATTTGATTCAGATGATTAGGTTAATAGCTTGTTTAGAGAACCTTTTCATGATATGCTATTTTTTTGAGACAGGAATTTTTGGTTTTCATGAGTTGTATGCCAAAATCATCAGTATTAAAACAAAAAAAGACCTGAAATATTTCAGTTGGTGTGCAATGAATCTAAAACATATGAAAGTTTAATCATTACATTATGGAAAATAATGAACTTTATCACAATATGCTAATTTTTTGAGAAGGACCTGTAGAATACTGTCTAACACTTGATGGCTGCTCTGTTAAGTCTTCGTCGTCGGTTAGGAACCTGGGTGTGCTCTTTGATAGCAATCTTTCATTTGAAAGTCACGTGTCTAGTATCTGTAAAACTGCATTTTTCCATCTTAAAAATATATCTAAATTACGACATATGCTCTCATTAACAAATGCGGAACAATTAGTTCATGCTTTCATGACATCAACATCCCTGCACGCTTAATAAATTAACTACAGCTGGTCCAAAACGCAGTGCTGAAGTGCCAACTAGCCTCTCCCTATGGAGGATCCCTTTCCCACTCTACAGATAAAACATTGTGATTCCGGTTCGCTTACCCACCCCAAAGTGATAAAATAAAACAAAATTCTGTATCAAATTACAGTTACTGTAAATCCGGTCTATGTTCATAAACGCCAGATGAGAACTGGCCCCCGACTGAGCCTGGGTTCTCCCAAGGTTTTTTTTTTTTTTTTCTCTCCATCAAGTCACCTGATGGAGTTTTAGGACACCAGTAGGTCACTTGATGGAGTTTTTCGGTTCCTTGCCACTGTTGCCGTTGGCTTGCTCAGTTGGGGATATTCAAATTAATTAACCAATCATTAATACCATTGATCAGCCGTACCAAATGTGGATGTTTTTTTCCACTAAGAAACAAACATTGTTATGTTATTTGATTGATACTGTGAAGCTGCTTTGATGCAATTTTTATTGTGAAAAGCTCTATATAAATACACTTGAATTGACTTGACGTTTGAGCAGATATCCACAAACAGTAAACACGGGTCTAAACATTATAATATTCATCATGTTAGTGTAAACACTCACACTGGCCTACTTTTAGACTATATCTTACTGTGTTTTATATAATAGAGCATAAAATATCCTCATGTCGTACATGTATATTTATGCATATTTTTGCACGTGAATCGCTTTTGCGTGCGTGGGTGTGGTCACATTAGAAATAATGAACAGTAGCTTGAGGAACTGGACCTCTTGTTGATTTCATACGGATCAGAGAAGATTTGTTTTCGTTTTGAATTAGATCATTTAAAGTAGACACTTAAGGTTTATACAGATATATTGTGTCTGTGTGACAAGTATTCACTGAGTTTTGTTTCAGAGATGTGCTCCAGAAAAAAAGTTCACAGAGACGGAGAGGCAGAAAGCACACCCTGTTTATTTTCTTTATTTTTACAAAAGCAAAATGTTTTGTTTTGATTGTAAGTGGGCACATACAAAAATAGACATTTTAAGGTTTATTTTTTCATATTTCTTTTGTCAGTATGACCATAAATGATGGAGTATTTTAAGTCTATTTTGATACTATGTGAAGAAAATCCAGCAAAACGCACCATGCACATTTCTCGAACCCAGAGGGTTAATGACAACTGAGATCTTACAGTTTGACATGGCGCACAGCAAGGATCATGTTCGTACAGTCTGACATGGAACTATCGTAAATGACTATAATAAATCGCACAGTGTGCACCTGGCTTTAAATGAACTCCTGACATAGAGAGACACAGGGGGTCTCGGAGGCGGCCATCTTGTCCGTAGACACTGGCTCGGAGGCGGCCATCTTGTCCGTAGACACTGGCTCGGAGGCGGCCATCTTGTCCGTAGACACTGGCTCGGCAGAAGTGACGTGAACAGTCTCTGGATTGACCGGAGGCTCAGGAAGGGCCTCCAGGCATTGCAGGATGCAGGAAGTCATCTTCCTCCTCCTCCTCCGACTCCGAGAGGGTGCTGGGCTGGACGGGGCCAGCGGTGAGGGCTCTGGGCTGGACGGCGCCAGAGGTGAGGGCTCTGGGCTGGACGGCGCCAGAGGTGAGGGCTCTGGGCTGGACGGCGCCAGAGGTGAGGGCTCTGGAATGGACGGGACCAGCGGCGAAGGGATTTCTGAACTGGACGGAACCAGCAGGGAAGAGTGCTCCAGCTCTGGCTCGGAAGGCGCGACGTGAGGCTCTGGCTGGACGTGGCTGACGTGAGGCTCTGGCTGGACGTGGCTGACGTGAGGCTCTGGCTGGACGTGGCTGACGTGAGGCTCTGGCTGGACGTGGCTGACGTGAGGCTCTGGCTGGACGTGGCTGACGTGAGGCTCTGGCTGGACGTGGCTGACGTGAGGCTCTGGCTGGACGTGAGGATCTGGCTGGACGTGGCTGACGTGAGGCTCTGGCTGGACGTGGCTGACGTGAGGCTCTGGCTGGACGTGGCTGACGTGAGGCTCTGGCTGGACGTGGCTGACGTGAGGCTCTGGCTGGACAGGCTCGGCAGAACGAGATTCAGGCAGGACAGTGATCCTTGCAGACCGTGCGGACCTTAGCGGGGAATCTGCCAAGCTGGACATCAGCCCTGAACGCCCATAGACCGATCCGTTGGCAGACCCCCTGACTGGCGTGACGTGAGGATTCTCAGGTTCAGTAGAGAAGACGTGAAGGAACTCGCTCTCGGCAGGAGGGGATACTGTGGGTTCACAGAGCTCCTGCTCTACCACGCCCACACTAAACGATGAGTCGCTCAACAAAAGGGCCAGGTTAATATAGTGCTCTAAAGTCCAGTGAGGATCATGCATGGGCATGAATGAACTGAGCGGTTCAGATAGTCCTCCTCGAAAAAATATCATAAGACATACTGTGTGCATTGCGGTGAGATGTGCCAGTTCAATAAACTTCTCGGCATACTTCCCAATCGTCCGATTCCCCTGACGGAGACGCATGATTTGAATACCCGTATCCGTGGTTGACATCGCTGCTGGATCTTGGTGTGGCGAAGTCTTCTGTAATGAAGCAGCAGACACTAGGGGATCCATTTGCAGCATTTATAGAGTAGTCAAACAGGCAGGGATCAAAAACAGCAAACAGGGCAATGGAGACAAGGCAGAGAGTAAACCAGATAACAAGCAATGGTCGGGGCAGACGGCGAGAAGCAAGGTCCAGTAACAATCCAAGTCGAGGTAGGCAGAGAACGATCAGAAACGGGGTACACAGTCCAAGGTCAAGGCAATAAATAATCCACAGCAATAAACGCTCAGAATGACAGCCAGGAAAGTCAAGACTTCACCCTGGTGTGGTGCGTGGAAGTGTTTTATATGTGTGTGTGTGAATGAGATGCAGGTGTGTGTAATCAGCGACGTGCAGGTGTATGGTGTTTGGTGTAATCAGTCCAGGGATGTGGATGATGGGAAATGTAGTCCGTGATAACCCAGGGAGTGAGTGGCTAATCGTGACACAAGCAAAGAAGCTGGTGGTGCAAAGTTCTGGCTTCTATTTATAGTCTCAGTGACGAATGGCATTTCCCACACGTTTTTTAGACATCGGCTCATGCAGGTGTGTTCCCATAGCGTCACAATGTCATGACGCAGCATGGAGATCCAACAAAGCCAATTATTTAATAGAAGAAACAACATGATGTCTTTATAATATCAAGCTAAATTTCCTCTGACAGTAAATACGACTTTGTTTGTGTGTTGAAGAGGCAATCTGCAGTATGTAAGGCATGCTCAACATTTTCAAGTAAACAGCCTGCATTTTTCAAATTCATACATCAGAATTCCCTATCAGAACATCTCTACTAAATTCTTCAGCCTCTGAAGCTCATTTCAGCAGATATTGTTACAGAAAAAGAGCTGATTGTGGTCTCCCTGGCATACCTTTTCAGTGCACAGTCATTCTTCATAGCCAGATTGCTTCCATCTATCCCAACCAGTTCTGCTTTGGCTGACAGCTAGCATTAGCATTCTACACTAGCTACCACAGCATGTAGCCATGCGTCAATCACAAAGCTCTGACAGCTCTAATAATGGATACAGACTACAGAAGTTGATTTTTCCCCTCTAGATAACCGATGAATAAACATGTTAACCTATGGCCATATCAGGACCCTAAAAAGAAACATCGCAGGAGAATTATGATGCTGAATATAAAAAAAGCAAGACATAGAGATATATAGTGGTGAGTATTAGATGGATGTTACATGCCAAATAAGTTAGCTCTGACAACTGATTATCAAAAATCGTTCCACTGTTTATTTTGTTTACTACAGTCTGGTTTTGACAGCAGGTCACAATTGTATTGCTCTTATATGCTAATTTTAGTCTGTATGATGGATGTTATTTGCTCATCTGCAATATGTCTTTCCTATGTTAGAACAACACAAAACAACTCTATGTTCAAGTTCAAGCTTTAAAAAGCATGCAACTCGGCTATTTTAAAATGCTTACCAGAAATTAATACTTTTATTCAAGAACACATTAAATTACTTAACATTAACTGTAAAAACATGTAAACAAATAAAAGACGCATTTGTGCTCACTCTCAAAGTGACAATTTTAACATGGTATAAAAAAAATATTGGTGGGGTATTTTGAGCTAAAACATACACACTCTGGGGACATCAGAGACTTGTTTTACATCTTGTGAAAAGGGCATTATAGGACCCCTTTAATAGTTAGCTTTTAGGTAAGTTAGGTAACTTTTTCCCTTTACTAAAGCATACAAATACCATAATATTTTTGCAGATATTCAGGAAACATGCTTTCACATACTCGTTTCTTTGAAAAACACTTTTATAACACCCAGTAGTATTTCGACACCCAGGGATGCCAGTTGGCAGGAAACACAGCATATTGCAGCCAGTGAACAAACTGGGTCAGAGATTGCAGATTCAACCCAACCTAAAAAAGCCTCGGTATACATCTAAAAATCTCTGTGTACTAGAGCATAATAAAACGCAGATAAATCAACTAATCAACGTACAGTGTATAAGTATCTTCGGCTTTCATTATCAATTGCGCACGTTGCTGTTGTGTGTCCTCAAACTGGCAACCCGCGTGAGCGTGGAGTCTGAGGAGGAGGGGGCAGGGGAAACCATGATCTCCGATATTTTGAATGTGGACTGCAGTACCTATTTCGACCACTAGCTTTCATTCTTACAGACTGCACCTTTAATAATGAGAATTGGACCCTGATCTAAAGTGTGACCAAAATTACATTTAAAATATATTAAGTAGAAAAGTTATTTTCATTTATTTAAATTATGCTAATATTTTACAATATATGTTTTACAGTGTTTTTGGATCAAAAAAGTGACATAAGGAACGTAAAAAAAAACTGGAACAGTAGTGTACACAAATAAGATGTTTAAAATACAACCCAATGTTACAGACGATGTTCTCTATCATAAACGTCTCATTCCTCTTTTGTCTTACATAATAGCTCTTCATAAATCTTCAGCAGTACCAAACTTTATGTCACAACAAACCTATTCTCAAAAAT
This sequence comes from Meda fulgida, assembly GCA_030578275.1. Taxonomy (NCBI): domain Eukaryota; kingdom Metazoa; phylum Chordata; class Actinopteri; order Cypriniformes; family Leuciscidae; genus Meda; species Meda fulgida. The sequence continues at coordinate 31,782,775 of CM060622.1, forward strand.
ATTCTATACAGCACCAAGATCACAATACTGAAGAATAATAGAACACAAATCCACCACAACTCTGATAGAACTAGAAAAAAAGCAGACTAAATGAACAATCATTGATTCACATATTTAAAAAAAAAAATACAGACATAAAAAAAATAAAAATAAAAAACAAACACACATTGTAACATACATAGCTCACAAACAAAAAACAGGCAGAAGTCAAAAGTTGAGCTAATAATGATCTGAATTACAGAATTAAACATCACAAAAAGCCATCAAGGGTCATTACAAGTCCATCAAATTGCTCTGCATATCTAGATGGGAATAATTTCAGTCATAACAAAGTGAGTCGTAATGTAATAATTCACTGTGTAATTATTTTGAGCCAGTGAACAGAGCAGAAGAGATGCTCTCATTTAGCTGGGGCCCAGTGAGACTGCAATCAATACAACATTACACAAATATAAACACATTATCTCTCATTACAGACCTCAGACATTCTGACTTCATCACACACAAACACACACACACACACACACACACACACACACACACACAAACACTCACACAGGATTCAGTCCAGCTTGTTGCCATGGAGTCATCAGGGATGGATAATAAACAGTGGAGAGAGTGCACACACTGTAACAGACATAACAGGTGTGTTGTTCGTTCATGTTGCATCGCTGTATACTGTTATATCTGCTTGCATTATGCTCATGTGCCATTGTCCTCGTTTCTCCTGAGCGGCAGCACATGGTTCACGCTCTGTGAGTTTATCTGAGGAGACAGGGGAAATGTTGTCTCTGAGCCCGGGGGGCCACAGACTGACTTCTGTACACGTACAGACCAACTCGATCTATGAAAGTCTTGATGACAAGTGTTCTTCTGGTCAAGGGCACTAATCACGTCACTGTGATCAAAACACTCCGGACACGACCACCATATCGGAAGATTGCAAACAGAGAGTGGATGTCTGCCCAGTGTTTGTCCAACCCTCAAAACTACATCTGACATCAAAGCTTGACGAAAGTTCCCTGGTGCCCCAGAGACACAACATCCATTCCAAATAATAACAAATGACAGCTCATGATGTAGTAGATTCATAAAATAATCATATTATTTGACTGTAATGTAATAAAAATAACATTTAAAACTAGTTTGAATCTTTAGCCTTGAGTTTTGACTTTTTAATATAACATTACTCAGGAAACCAAGTAAAAAATTTAATTTTCTAATAATTATGAGTCTTTAGCATCTTATTACTAACATATTTCAGTGCTGCATTGAGGAATGAGGGGACTGGGTCATAATATGAGTACATTTTAATTTTAGACCTCAGGGTCCTGAGAAAGGGTCCTACACTTTTAAAGCTCATAGAGAAAACCAACTATTATGTGTCCAACTACATAGGCTATATCGGCCTGTTAGGACTCACATGGAGCTATTTAAAAAGAGCTGTTGGTTTGAGTTGAGAGCTTTTCAGCTCACAGACTTCCTCTAATATGAGACCATGAATATGATCTGTACTGACCTGGTTCATATTTAAACAGATATTTTCTGTGACACAAGCAGGGTTTGAAACGAACACCCACCAACCCGCCAAGTGCGGGTAAAAATCCACTGTGGCGGGTAATGCTGTCAAATCAGTAGCCAATATGGGGGGGGGGGGGGGGGGGGGAGGTTACTTATCACGTTTACTCACTTTGCTGGGGAAGTTCTTGTAAGCCAAATCTGCACAGATTTAGTGTAAATACTCAACTCGTGAGTCACCATGATATATTAAATACATAGTATTGTGCAGAATCTGCACATATCTGGCTTACTTGAACATACACGTCACTACACAATATATAACAGCGCGCTTGTTCATTTGTATTGAAGCAATAGCGAAGATTAACAAACATAATAATATGGCGATAATTTCCTGGGGTAACTAACCTCAGTGAAAAAGGAAAGACCCACCAAGCAACGAAGGAAACCAACAAAAGAAAATTAGAAGTTTCAATATTAAGTGGCAAGCTGGGTGTGAGTGGCTCATCTGTAATGTATTGTGAGGACTGCAGGACATACGCTTTGAAAAAACACATCACAAAACAAACAATTTTTGAAAGAGGAAGGGAGAATATGGCTGGATGAAAGGATTTTGTTTGAATAAAAAATTAATGTAGGAAATTAGGAATGGGCAATATGTCAAAAGATATCATATCACGATATTTCTTTTTAAGAAAATCATGATTCACGATTTTATCACAATTCTTTGTCATGTTGGTTTTGGTCAGGGACTGAGCATTACAGCCAAACTAATGTCCCTATTTTAAAAACAAAATTTAAATTTAAAAAGAATGGCAGACATTTAGGCCAAAGTGGCAAAGATAAAGATTTTAAATTAGCAAATATAAAAATAAAACACTAGATAGACTTCACTGTACATTTCTACTTATTAATGCTAATATTAAAGTTCTAAGAGCAGTGAGTGATTTTCTCTTTGTTTTTTGTTGTTTTATTAACATAAAGGTATAGTTCCCCCAAAAATGAAAATTGCGATCGTTTACATACACCAACACAAAGACAGACATGGACAAGATAAGACAAAAAAAGTGAATTTGACTTGGTGAGACTCATACAATGTGACAATGTTATTACAAATTAAAATAACTGTTTTCTTTTATAATATATTTATATAGTGGTAAAACTGTTCCTGTGATGGCAAAGCGGCACGGACACGGGCACTACATTTTCTGCTTGCGCAAGGAAACAGACGACAAGCCATGTGCTCACACCAAACATGACAACATGAAAGCACACAGCTAGTGAAAAACACAAGCTGTGTGCTACACAGCACAAGACAAAACATGACATGAAAGCACATGAAACAAGGCACAGACAAGACAAAACAGGAGTGTCAGGGCTATGTCACAAAACCAAGAAATAGACTAGACAGAAATGACAGAACCCTGACACAACCTCTCATCTAAAGGGCGAAAACCAAGACAGGAATAACTCACCAACAGAATAGACAAGACAGGAAGATCACATGGACACTTCAGCAAAGACACACGGACACTTTGGCACGGACACTCCGGCACGGACACCAGCACGGATACATGGACACTCCGGCACGGACAGTCCGGCACGGACACTCCAGCACGGACACATGGACACACCGGTACGGAAACCAGCACAGGGACGGACATTCCGGCACGGACACATGGACACTCCGTCATGGACACTGCGGCACGGACACATGGACACTCCGGCACAGACACACGGACACACCGGCACGGACACTCAGACAATCCGTCATGGACACACCGGCATGGAAACCGGCACATGGACGGACACTCCAGCAAGGACACATGGACACACCAGCACGTACACTCCGTCAAGGACTCATGGACACTCCGGCACAGAAACATGGCCACTCCGACACGGACACACTGATACTCTGGCACAGACACCGGCACGGACACTCTGGCATGAACTCATGGACACACGGGCACTCCGGCATGGACACACCGGCACGGACACATGGACACACTGGCATGGAAACCGGCACAGGGACGGACACACCGGCACAGACACATGGACACACTGGCACGGAAACCGGCACAGGGACGGACACACTGGCACGGACACTCCAGCACGGACACTCCGACACAGACACATGGACACTCCGGACCGGACACAAGGACTCCGGCACCGACACACGGACACCGGCACCAGCACGGACACTCCTGCACAGAAACTGGCACAGGGACAGACACACCGGCACGGACACTCCGGCACGAACACACGGACACTCTGGCACCAGTAAGGGAACCTAGGTAGTTCGTGAATTTTTTTCCATTCATATAAGCTGCCATTGGACGCATATAAGCTACCATTGGACGCATAAAAGCTGCCATTGGACGTAGGCACTCGGAGGGACGCGTGCACCAAAAGGACGCCCATTTGCCGCTTCAGTCAATGGTGAAATGGACACTTTCCCGTTTTGAGTGGTAATGCGTGGTAATTCACCATAGGGGCCTGGTGTACACCTTTAGGGGGCGACCTTGAGCTACTGGGGGGTCCATAGAGTGCCTGCGATGTCCTCAGGGCTCCCTATGTCCACGTTTTGCCTATACCGTCCCCCTGACAGACTATTCTTCATCACTTTGTCCACGAAGCGACACAGACCACAAGTAACACAGACCACAACGGAAATGTATATATATATATATATATATATATATATATATATATATATATATATAGGATGTGATGTAGTTAATCTGGTTTATTTCTTTTTTTCATTTCTTTTGTTTTTGGCTAGCAGACGTTTGGAATGGCCGGTAACTTAAAACATCTGTTTGCAACAAATTGGCTGGTGAGTAAAAAAGTTAATTAAAACCGCTTGACACAAGAGTGGCCGTTTCTAAATAATGACTGAATACCCTGGTTGCTTGGGATGAGACTGAGGTCGGGTACATACATTCTTAGCGATGGAAAGACGTAGAATGCTTCCCACACTGCTGACTACACACACTCATACCACTAGACCTAATCGTGATGTTCAGAGTAGGTTGAAGGACTATGCTACATAACTCTATTTAGAGATGCACCGATGTATCGGCCAATTATTGGTATCGGACGATAAAAGCTATTATCTTATACCATCGGCCGATTGTTTAAAAACAGACGATGATCAGGGCTGATTATATCCTGTCAATCAAAAGGGTGCGGAAAAACCTGTCCGCAAATCACACGGTGTGTGAAGAAAATCTCTCGTGTTGAATTTAGGGCAAGTTAATGCGAGAATAAACGCAATAACAGTTAAAAACAATGCAGGCTCTAATGATATTTATATTTCACCCTATAAATGCACACTTAGTTGCCAGGTCTGCAATTTTTCCCTATACTAAACATTATTTGTTGTGCACCTGTCATCCATTAATCGCAACTAGCTCTGTGCTTTGTTACTTCTTAAAGGGACATTGTGTAGCAATTACTCCCATCTAGGGGTGAAATTGTATTTTGCATTCAAACGAATTGTGCTCTCCAGCGCCTCGCTTTTTCAAATGCGTGTTGCATCTACGGTAGCCGTTATGTACCAAAAAGCTATGACAGGATGTCTTCTAATAACACTTTGTTGAGTTTCCCATCGGGTGAACAGGTTTGTTATTTCAAACAAACTGCAACTTGACACTGAACAAACTAATGTTACAGTATGAATTACTGACTGTGAAAAACATTAACTATTGTAATTATTATTTATGCGTTCTTTATTCATTATATTTTTTGAAGTACGTGCATTGTTAGATTAGATATCATCATCATCAGATGATTCAACAGTAGGTAGAGGAAGAGGAAGAGGAAGAGGGAGAGGACAGAGAGGCAGTGGATCAGTAGCCGTGTTTCCACTGTCGGGCCAGTGCGAGCCAGGGCTTTAAACGAAACGGCCATGCCGGGCTAATAGCGCCAATATTTTCCACTGCCGGTCCAGAAGCTCCGCAGTGCTTCACTAAAACACGCCCGTAACACGCCTCTCTGGAACAACGTCACACTAAACCATCATTTCACCAACAAATGTGAAAGAAATCACTGGAAATACGTGCAATGCAAAACAAACATGATAAAAGCGACCGTTTGCTGGCATTTTTATTGTTTACTTTAATATTTAAAACCCAAGCATCGATGTTTTACCACAGGTCTACAATAAAAAGTGATACATTGATCAAGAATTAATGTATGTCAAAATTGCACGTCACACAGAAATAAATTACCGTTAGGTTTCACAAAAGAAAGAGGACTCACTTACTTCTTCAGTCGCGTCTGTTTCTGTTTATTTGGTAGTTACAGGACATATATCACAGAATGATAATTTCTACAAATATATGCCACCAATAATACGACATGAGGAGCTTTAACTTTAACTCTCTCGACTCCCAGTAGGCTACATATATTTTCAGTCAGAGAAAAGCTCCCGGAAAAAAAAGTTGCGTTATTTTATGATAGTATAAAGAGATGAGACGTAGGCTATCTGAGAGATAAAATAACCAAGTTCTGTCATGGTTCTGTCACTTATGTTTTTGTTACTAGTTCTGTGAGGTGACAGAGCTATGACATTTCCTGTCTGTCTCGTGTTTATATTAGTCGAGTTTCATGTGGGCACATGGCTCCTGATTATTCCTGTGCCATGTGCTTTCTGTCTAATTGTTAGCTCCTCCCTTCTCGTTATCTGTTTAGTAATTAACATTCCTCACCTGTTGTCTCGTTACCCTCCTGTGCGTGTTTCCTTTATAGCTTCCTTTGTGTTTTCAGTCCGGTGCTGGTTCGTTTGTCTTAGTTCCTGTTTCTTGTTCCTAGTGTTTTTGCCTTGTTAGGATTTGTTCTGGTTTTCCCCCACGTGGGAGTTTTGTTTGTACTTTGTATTTTGTTTGATTGGTTAATTAAACTCGTTCCTTTGTTTTCCTGCAATTGAGTCCTCGTTTATGTTTCCTGATTAAGTCGTGACAAGTTCACCATGTTTTTTTTTTTTTTTACCATGCGTATCTTCAAGCGTTTACTATGTTTACTACGGTTAATGGTTAGCGCGCAGTTTTTTGCATCGCGTATAAATATTTTTACCTTTACGTGATCAGAATCCACATCGGATCACAAACAGAAGGCATTCAAACATGAAAGTAAGTTATTATAGAATTATAGAATAGAATTATTTTTAAAAGTCTTTAATGCTGACAGAATCATCCGGCGCTGTCGTCTAGGCAAGGAGGTGGACGACGAGGAAGAGGAGGAGAGTCAATACCACGACGACAAAGATGCCCGGCAGCTACAAGAGATGATCTTGATAGAATTGAAAGTTTCCAAAGGCAGAGAAGCAATGCAGACTTTTAAACTTGCCGGGGCCATGACAAGCACCTCTCACTGCTCTGCACCTCACTTCTGTTGCTTTGAGTTACGTGATGCTGGCTCTGAACGAAGACGCGTTGTGGAAACGCATTGGCCTAGTACTTTTTGACCCTCTCTGCTATTATAGTTTTTCAAGATGTCGGAACTACATGGCAGCCTCCGTGGACTTACCCGTCCCATGTATATAAAGATAATAAATTCTTCGTTTACGAGGATAAGTCAGATAATTGGCAGAGGTATTTGTACACCATTGACGACAAACTTATGAATAAAAACATTAATTTTAGATAATAAATACCTAAAAAAAAAACTACACATAGTCCCTTTAAAAGAAACAAAGTGTCATCACCCTAAGTCCAAGTACTCTTTAGAAACCATTGATATTACTTAAGTTAACTATGATTTTTGGGAAAAGGACCCTCGACCGAACAGAAAAAAAACAGAACAACCAAACAAAGATGAGAAGAATGTGTCGGTAAGTGGGCGATTTCACCTGAATAGTTCTCCAGTGAGAGTTTGTTTGGTGATTTGGTGGAAAAGGTCACAATGAGCCTGGTATTGAAATGCATTGGTTTTTATTTCAGTCTATTGCCTCCCACTTCCATTACTACTAACTCTCATGCAGTCTCTCCATCTCATTTAAAGCACAGCAGAACTGACAGGATGCTCCAAATGACTTGTGCTCTGTTCCCGAGCAGAACGCACACAGCTCCAAACATAACACAGATAAAAATGAAGCAGTGGAGATAGAGCTATCAATGAACACAATCAAAAATATAATAAACACTGCAAACGCAATTGTGCCACAGATGGGGGAAATATGTATTACTGTGAATAATGAGTGGTGAATAGATTTCTCCAGTCTCTAATGTTTCAACTGCATGTGCTCATGGCCAACGGGCAAATGACACAATTACATTTCATCATAACAAGCTCAAAGAAAAGCCTTTTTCATGGCTTTTAGGACACAACATGCTCAATGAATGTTGTTGGTGTGGCTGATTATTATACAGTAATGCCTTCATTACATTCATGTGCATATGATGTAGTAAACAGGAGCTGATGTAGCATCACCTCTAGTGTTGTATTATGACATATTCCTACCTGCGTTTTCTTTATCACTTCACCTTATCCAGAATAGCCTCTGGCTTCTCATTTTAGCTCTGGCAAACGCTACACATTTAATGGGTTTTTGAACTGTCAAGGCCTCAGGGTCAACACTAAACAGAATGAGCAAGATATCTGAATGGAGCTTGTTCACTGTCACACACACTTTATCTATGATTCAGTGTTACATTTAACTCTCTCTCTCTGTCTGTCTGTCTGTCTGTCTGTCTGTCTGTCTGTCTGTATGTCTGTCTGTCTGTCTGTCTGTCTGTCTGTGTGAAACCAGGCAGATGTTCTCAGTTGTCAGCTCAGATCCAGAGGGAAATCAGATGAACTACACTATAAAATTAAAGCACCGTCAGAGCAACATGTTCTCATTAATAGTGGTTTATCAATACCTGTTCTGCTTAATACAGTACGTCTCCAATAGCATACGGTTTGTTTCCATGGTTTCTCATTGACTTGGTTGTTTCACACCTGTTGTTCATTTTGTTGATTTGTTTTTGTCCAGTTCCTTGTCCTTTCTCGTCAGATTTAGTTGGTTGTTGTTTTAGTTTTAATCCTAAGAATCAAGAGAGTTTTTGGTTTGTTAATAAAGAAAGACCGACGCGACTAAATCCTGCACTTTATTTCATATTGTTTGCAATCAGCCTTGACAGTACATAAAGAGAGTCAAAGCCAATATCTTCCTTCATATGAAAATCAGACTATATTATATTATATTATATGTAACACTTTAGTTTCGGGTCCAATTCTCACTTTTAAAGGGCATATTGCATGTTGGAATACCAAGTGGGTCAATGTATAGAAAAAATGTAAGAACTAGATTTAGATATCCAGCCGGCGGCTGCTCTGCCTGTGAGAGAATGCCCATCTCCGTGCTGCGGGCAGGGCTAGTTCTCTCACGAGACACGACGCCACTTCATCCGCTCTTACTTTCCCGGCTCTACTTTAGCCGAGGAAGAAGAAACGCCGCAGCCAACGGCAGCCTGAGAGTATGGAGGTTAGCGAGCGCATGCAGTCCACTTCCCCGCGTGCCTCACTTTATACTTTCCGCTGTAGCCTTCCGGGCTACCAAGGCTACAGCGCAGGCTATCGGGAGGAATATGGCGAGTTTGGTCGTGCTCAAGCGCCCCCTTTGGCTAAACCTCACTGTTACATGCCCTTAATCTAATTCAGCTCGTTTGAATCATACAAAAGACAAAGACCGAACATATCAAAAATCACAGGCGATTGGGTAGCGTTTCTGATGTTGATTACACCGTAAGCTTTAATGACAGAGACAAAGCACCTCATGAGATGAACAAGCAATAGGGTAAATCATAAGTTAACCAAAATAAACAACACAGGTAGGGCAGCTACAGGAAAAACAGGAACCCTTAACTAACCCTATAGTTCCAGGAGAGATCTTACCTAACTCCCGAAAAGAACTAGAACGGGTGAATCTTCCGGGCAGCTGCTTACCTTCACTGTACTAAATAAATAACAAAAGTGTACTAAGAAAATAACACCACTACCTGGTTTAAACGAGTAAACTAAAGTCAAAGAAACAATCATTAGAATCGCTCCAGCATGGCGAGGCAAAACTAAGGGTGATCTCGCCGCAAGGCGAGAAACCCCAAGCTGGCAATCAGGCGAGAGAGGCGGAGAGACCGAGAGCAATGCCGTCACAGCTTAAATAGCAGGAACTCCCATGACGTCACTTCACTTCCGCTGTGCAGGGAAAATCCCTTCTCAAATCTCCACCTACGAACTCAAAAGAAATAACACACACACTAATGGTTTAATATACCACACGTAACACTCACCAAGATCAAGGACGCGGACAGAACAACGTTCCTCGACACCCCTGTATCCAGCTCCGGCCTCTTCAGCCTGGCGGTGAAGTATTTCTCGGAGAGGTACACCAAAGCACAGAAGTCGTCCCAAGCTATGCGACACTTCCTGCCGAAACGCTCCAGCTCCGCTTCAAGCAGGCCCAAGTCCGCCCCGCCTTCGCCTCATCCAGCCAAGTCGGCGAAGCAGGTCTCTCAGCCCCAAACTTCTCACAGCTCCCTGTTCAGCTCTCGCGGCTGGGGATTTTATTATTGCAAACAGGCCCGCTGCATTGTGCGCACCTCTACAAACAAACGCCATTTTCACGGCGACCCACATAAAGCACAATAAGAGTATGTTTCACAATCACAACACACGGGTTCACAGTCCCCCTTCACTAGGCTGCCCCCTCCCAGTCGTTACAATGACTTTTCCCCAGGCAAAAGCCTGTACAGTCAGTCCAACACTCAGTATGTGCACAAATCACAATGTAAGGGTCAGGACGTTTTTTTCTTTGTTGAAAATAAGGATGGCAGCCTCCGACCCTGCATAGACTACCGAGGCTTAAACCATATTATCATCAAGAACCGGTACCCTCTTCCCCTCATGATCACGGCTTTTGAGATCTTGCAGGGTGCCACCATATTTACTAAACTGGACCCTCGTAATGCTTACCATCTAGTTAGAATCCGTGAGGGAGACGAGTGGAAGACTGCATTCAACACTCCAACGGGCCACTACGAATACTAGTTAATGCCCTTCGGCCTGGTTAATGCCCCAGCCATCTTCCAGGCCTTTATTAATGATGTTTTCAGAGAGATGCTGAATATATCTCTGTTTGTTTATCTTGATGACATACTCATATTTTCCCGCAATTACCAGGAACATGTTCGGTAGGTTCTGGTCCAGCTGCTGAAACACAAACTTTTTGTGAATTTGGAAAAGAGTGAGTTTCATGTTCCAGCAGTCTCATTTCTAGGCTTCCATGTGTCCAAGGGCAGCCTCCATATGGATCCTGGCAAGATTCAGGCAGTCCTGGATTGGCCCCATCCAACTTCGGTGAAGAAGGTACATCGATTTCTAGGCTTTTCCAATTTTTATAGGAGGTTCATTAGAAATTTCAGTTCTGTTGCAGAGCCTCTCTCTGCACTGACTAAGAAGTTGGCCAAACCATTTGTGTGGACCAGCAGAGCCAACCAAGCCTTAAATAGATTGAAGTAACTCTTCACATCTGCCCCAATCCTAACTCTCCCTGATCCAGAGATGCCCTTTGCATTGGAGGTGGATGCTTCAGATGTGGGGGTGAGAGCTGTCTTATCACAGAGGAGTAGGAGTGATGACAAGCTTGAACCATGTGCATTTTTCCCTCGTCGATACTCGCCAGGTCCGCGGGAGAACTCAATTTCTGGTGGACTGGGAGGGCTATGGTCCGGAGGAACGGACCTGGGTTCCCGCTCGAGACATCCTGGGTCCGACTCTAATCTCAGAGTTTCACTGGACCCGAGGGAACTGCCAGAAGAACGTCAGGAGCCGTTCCTAGGGGAGGGGCTCCTGTAAAGATCTCATCTTTGAGTTGCTGTTCCCCTCCTGACCAGCAGGACTCTCCTAGAGTCTTCTATGCCATGCTCACTCCAGGCCTACAGATGGCACTTATACTCTGGGTCCTGTTCTCTCCACTCCTGCAGATGGTGCCAGTGTCCCTAACCTTGTTCAGCACTCTGCTCGTTAACCCTCAATCCCGTCACCTGTGTCTAGCCCTTTATAAGTCTGTTTGTTCCCTGCCTTTGTGTTCAGTCTTGAGCCTATGTACGCTGTGTCTCAGTGCTTTGTGATCAGTTCTCAAGTAAAGTTTATTCTTTATTATACATTTTTGACCCTCGTGTCTATTTTGTTTCTCTGTATTATGGAAGCTCGGCTCTCCTTGTTTATTTGTACTTTGTATTTTTTCTTCAAGTAAAGATTATATTTTTTGGAAAGGAACACAGACTTTCTGGTTTATTACTCTTCTGCTTATTGGTTCAACTGTTGGGGAGGTAGCTCAGTGGAAGACACCTTGCACTGCAGACCCAGGTTCGATCAGCGCCTAAGGCAGCCCTGTTATAGAGACAAGCCAGGATCCACATGACTTGAAGCTTGGGGACAACGAGAATTCACACGTTTTTATCATTTTCAGTGTGGAGGTATTGATCAACCGACTTTATTTCATGCAATTAATGCGTTTCAGATTTTGTTTTTTACATATGACAAACTAGATCAAGACCTCTGTCTCATAAATAATTTTAACCCAACTAGCTTTCAACCCAATGCATTGGGTTAAAATAACCCACAGTTGGGAAGGTGCTATATCAATCCATAGTTGGGTTATTAGTTGGGATATTTTTAACCCAACTTTATTAAGTGAGTAGAAAATCTAAACACTGATCGATTAAACATTATAAATAAGAAATTCTCACAAAATGAAGAAGTGTTCATAACAATACAGAAAATAAGAATGGAAATCATGGCAAAAAAGAGCATCCTAATATTTATGTTTAGTATATTAAATACCAGAAATCAAATTTAAAATAAAATATGATTAAAAAAAAATATATATATATATATATATACATATAAATATTCTTGTAAATATGATTAAAATACATATTTATAATAAAATATATAAAAAAACACAATTTCTATTTGGATATGCAATATTTAGAATGAATGACTTATTCTATTATCATTTTAATTTCATTTTTTTCTTTCCTTGTATTAATATTAAAAACTTTTATTTTGTCAGTAAAAAAATTAGAAATTAATTGTTTTATTCAGCAAGGATGAATTCATTTATTGACAATGTGACATAAAACACAATTTTGTTATAAAAGTTTTCTATTTCAAACAAATTGTTCTTTTGAACTCTCTATTCATCAAAGAATCCTTAAAATGCATCATGATTTCCACAACAACAAAAAAATGAATAAGAAATGTTTCTTGAGCAGCAAATCAGCATATAAGAATGATTTCTGAAGGATCATGTGACACTGAAGACTGGAGTAATGGCTGCCGGAATACAGCTGCCATCACATGAATAAATTATATTTTTAATACATTAAAATAGAAAACCATAAATTGTAATAACATTTCAGAATAGTTCTGTTTTTACTGTATTTTAGTCAAATAAATGCAGTCTTGGTCAAATAAAACAAAACTTTCAATAGATTAAAACATTTTACCAACCCCAAACTTTTGAACGGTTGTGTATGTTTCTTCTGCTTCTTCTGTGTTGCTTTAGCAAGGCTATTATGACAACAATGACTGCTAAAGTCTCACTAAGAAAAAGAGAGAGAACTTCAGGGTTGATTTTTCTATTTATAATATCTTGGCTCTAGAATTGCTCTGGTTAATAACACACAGTTTGGTCTTTCTAACATCATTCTCCAGTGAACTTGTTTTCTGGATCTCCTGTTTCTAGCCCACCTCCACCTCAGTGGAGCCTCTATAGAGGTGCATTGTTTTAAAAGTAATCCTATGTTACAATGGTACAGTATGAGTAATTTTGGCCAGTGTTTCAGCTGCAGCACTGAAAGGATCTTAAATGCCTCATGCTAACTGATGCCATTTGTTTCGGCGTAATCTGATATTTAACAGGTGGGTGTGTTATTGCATGGCTCTATGATACACTAGGGCTGTTCGACATAATGGAAATCTGACTCGAGTCCAAACTATAATGCCCTCAAATTCAATCACAGGTAGTTTGGCCTCTGCTCTCTTCCTCTCCTGTCTCAAACAGAGGACAGAGAGAGTTATCTATGATTGGACTCTAATGGTTCTCTCTCTCCCCAAAATGCACCTATTCTGAAAGAGACAAGAGAGAGAGAGACAGTCATATGTCAAAAGCCTTTCTACAAGCAATTTAACCCCAAACTATTATGGCTTTTGCATCATTTAGCATAATTGCTTGTGTCTGGCCTGCAGGACAAGTACTTGAATTCTTTGAGACAAGAGCATGGATGTTGTTACTCTACAGTAAAAATGTAAATATGTAAGGGCACTAATGACGGTCTGGAGTGCTCTCTCCATCTCTCACTTGCTCTGTCTCTGTCCCCTTACTTGTATATGCAAACCAAGGTAGCATTTGTTTTGACCTTATTGACTGGGAAGGCGGCACTGTGGGGAACGGCAGTGTGGGAGAACCAGAACCCATGTTGTGCCTCGTTCAAGACCCTCGCCGCCGAAATGAGACAGGTATTCGACCGGGCTGTTTCTGGGAGAGAGGCAGCCAGAACATTGATTGAGCTGCGACAGGGAGAAGGTTCTGTCTCTAATTTTTCGATCCATTTCCGGACCTTGGCGGCGGAGTACGGATGGAACGAGGAGGCGCAGTGGGATATGTCCCTGCATGGGCTGGCTGACCACGTCCAAAGGGAGATCTACGCCCTGGATCTACCGACCACACTAAATGGACTTATTGACTTGGCTCTGCGTTCGAAGGAGTCGACGGTCCCAGCAGCAGGGACGTGGTCAGCCCCACCTACGATCCCGAGCCCATGCAGGTGGGTCGAGCTCGGCTTTCCTGGGAGGAGAGGGAGAGGCGGAGGTCCCAGGGCCTTTGTCTGTACTGTGGAGGAGCAGGCCACTATGCTTACAGCTGCCCAGTAAAAGGCCAAGCTCGACAGTAAACTTGAGGCTACTGTCGGGTGGGATCTCCGCCAGGAAGACCTCATCAGCTACAACATCTACCTCCACGCTCCTCCCGGTAAGACTAAGATGGTCAGTCCACCAGCACGATTGTCAAGCACTACTGGACTCTGGTGCTAAAGGTAATTTTATGAATCACACTTTTGCACAGAAATTTCAAATTCCCCTCAAGCCCCTCACTCACAGGATCGCGGTTCACTCACTAAATGGACAAGAACTCCCCACCATTTCCCTTTCCACGGAGAATATTACACTCATCACATCTGGCAATCATTCTGAGACTTTATCATTCTATATTCTGGACTCACCCCTTGCACCCGTCATCTTAGGACACCCCTGGCTCATCCAACACAACCCTCGAGTGGACTGGCATCACAGATCTGTGCTGGAGTGGAGCAAGGAGTGTCATAAGTCTTGTCTTGTGTCTGCCTGTTCGTCTGTGCCTGTTTCTGTGTTTCAGGAGGAAGCAGGGGATTTGTCTAACGTGCCTGCGGAGTATCTGGACCTGAAGGAGGTGTTCAGTAAGTCTCGTGCTGCTTCTCTACCTCCTTATTGTCCCTATGACTGTGCAATAGATTTACTGCCAAGTAAGTCTCCTCCTAAAGGCAAGTTGTATTCACTCTCTATTCCTGAGAGGAAGGCTATGGAGAAATATTTCTCATTCTCTAGCAACCAGGTTCCTTCGCCCTTCCTCTTCTCCAGCGGGGGCGGGGTTCTTTTTTGTGGGGAAGAAGGATGGTTCCCTGTGACCTTGTATTGATTACTGAGGGTTGAATAACATCACGGTAAAGAATACCTATCCTTTGCCGTTGATGTCTTCAGCCTTCAAGAGGTTGCAGGGAGTGTCCATCTTCACAAAATTGGATTTGCGTAATGCTTATCATTTGGTTCGCATTAGGGAGGGGGATGAGTGGAAAACTGCATTTAACACCCCCAGGGGGCACTTTGAATATTTGGTCATGCCGTTTGGGCTGTCCAACTCCCCAGCAGTTTTCCAGGCACTGGTCAATGACGTGTTGCGAGACATGATCGATCAGTTCATATATGTCTACCTGGACGACATATTGATTTTTTCTTCGTCTCTCCAGGAACATGTGCAACACGTCCGACGAGTGCTTCTGAGGTTGCTAGAGAATGGGCTTTTTGTCAAGGCGGAGAAATGCGATTTTCATGCACAGTCTGTTCCTTTTCTAGGGTACATCGTTACGTCCGAAGGAATGCGGATGGACCCTGGCAAGATTAAGGCTGTGGTGTATTGGCCAAGCCCAGATTCCCGCAAGGCCCTGCAGAGGTTTCTGGGGTTCACCAACTTCTACCAGTGTTTTATTCACAATTTCAGCCAACTAGTCGCACCTCTGACTGCCTTGACCTCTCCCAGAACTCCGTTCAGGTGGTCTGACACAGCCGAGGCTGTTTACCAAACTAAAGAGCCGCTTTGTTTCAGCTCCCATCCTCGTCGGCCCTGATTCTTCACGTTAGGTGCAGTGTTGTCCCAACGCTCTCCGGTAGACGATAAGATGCACCCTTGCGCGTTTTTGTCTCACCGCTTGTCCCTGTCCATTTGTAATTACGACATTGGTAACAGAGAGTTGTTGGCAGTTAAGTTAGCGTTGGAGGAATGGCGCCACTGGTTAGAAGGGTCAGGGGTACATTTTATCGTCTGGACTGATCGTAAGAACCTAGAATACATTAGAACCGCTAAAAGATTGAACTCCAGGCAGGCTTGGTGGGCACTTTTTTTCGGCCGTTTTGATTTTTCTCTTTCTTACCGTCCGGTTCCAAGAACATCAAACCCGACGCATTGTCACGCATATTTGATTTTTCCGAACACCCATCTACTCCCAAGTGTATTTTACCCGAAACCTTAATTGTTTCAACACTCACATGGGAGGTCGAATCGAGGGTCGAGAAGGCCTTGGAAAGGGTAACGCCTCAGCCCCGTTGCCCACCGAATCGTTTGTTTGTGCCTGAGGGATTACGGTCGGACGTTTATCAGTGGGGTCATGGCTCCAACGTGGCTTGCCATCCAGGAGTTAATCGCACTAGTTTTTTAGTCAAGCAACGATTCTGGTGGCCACTTATGGCTCGTGATATTCACAATTTTGTTTTGGCTTGCTCGGTTTTTGCCACTGATAAGAGTTCCAATCGACCTCCTGATGGGTTACTTCAGCCGCTGCCGGTGCCTTCGAGACCCTGGTCCCATATCGCTCTAGATTTTATTACCGCCCTCCCACCCTCTCAGGGTAACACAGTAGTTTTGACTGTGGTGGACCGGTTCTCGAAGGCGGCCCATTTTGTTCCCTTACCCAAATTGCCTTCAGCTAAGGAGACAGCGGTTGCAGTCGTAGATCACGTCTTTCGCTTACATGGCCTCCCGATGGACGTGGTCTCCGACAGGGGACCCCAGTTCGTCTCCAAATTTTGGCGAGAGTTTTGCAAATTATTGGGAGCGACAATAATTAGTTAGTCTGTCCTCTGGGTTTCATCCCCAGAGCAATGGCCAAACCGAGACGGCCAACCAAGATTTGGAGAGAGTGTTGCAATGTTTGGTCTCCAAGAATCCTTCCTCCTGGAGTCAACAACTGTCTATGGTGGAGTACGTGCACAACACGTTGCCAGTGTCGGCCACAGGCCTATCGCCATTTGAGTGTAGTGTAGGTTACCAGGCACCAATTTTTCCCAGTCTGGAATCCGAGGTCGTGGTCCCCTCCTCTCACGCCTTTGTTCAGAGGTGTCACCGCACTTGGACTAGAGCCCGTGAGACTCTACTCCAGGTGGGGGCGCGCACCAAGGCCAAGGCCGATCGCCACAGGTCAAAGCCTCCCATATACGTTGTTGGTCAAAAAGTGTGGCTTTCAACTAAGAACATTCCTCTCCGCACCATTTCTAATAAGCTAGCACCCAAATTTATTGGCCCATTCACTTTCACCAAGATCATTAGTCCGGTGGCAGTCCGCCTCAAGTTACCTCCCGCGTACAGTAGGGTTCATTCCATGTTTCATGTATCTAAAATTAAACCTGTGTTCCATTCTCACATTAATCCACCTGCCCCAGTTCCTCCCCCGCCGCGACTCGTAGTTGGGGAGACCACATATTCGTTTAATCGCATTCTGGACTCTAGGCGGAGGGTACTTGGTGGACTGGGAAGGTTGCGGTCCGGAGGAGAGAATTTGGGTCCCTGCTAGAGATATCCTGGATCACTCCCTTATCGATGATCACAATCGACAGGTAGGGGAGTCTGGGAACGCCAGGAGGCGTTCTTAGGAGGAGGGGTACTGTCACGGTAGATGTATTCTCTGGTTTCTTCTAGTCTCGTGTTTATGTTGTTGTATGAGTGCACGTGTGTAGTGGGCATGAATGTTTGGCATTTCCTGATCCGCTCCAGCTGATCATCATTGTATCACCAGCTGCAATCTATTTCCAGACTCTATATATACTTACCGCTGTTCTATCATCCTAGTCAGAACGTTGTTTGATGTCGTCGTGTTGAGTTCCTGTGTTGTGGAGTTTCCCGTTCTTCGTCGTCATTGTCGTGTGGGTTCAGCTGTTGTCTCACCGTCTTCTCTTCACTGCACTTCATCACGGATCCTGACCATCGAAGTCCCTGCGTCACTTTCACCATCTGCTTGTACTGTTTTCACTACCATCCATCCATTACTCGCACTTGCTTCCTGTCTTCTGTCCAGAGCCATGACAGTTACAGAAATATACATTTTATGGTAACACTTTATTTTGATGGTCCCTTTTGAACATTCTGATGACTATAAGTAACTTTGCAACTACATGTCAACTAACTCTCATTAGAGTATTAGTGTACTGTCTGCTTAATATCTGATAACTCTTTATTGTGATGGTCCTCCAACAGACAGTCTACTGACTATAAGTAACTATGCAACTACATGTCAACTTATTCTAAGCCTAACCCTACCAGTCTACTAATACACTACTAACACTCTAAGGAGAGTTAGTAGACATGTAGGTGCAACGTTACTTATAGTCAACAGAATGTGTTAAAGGGACCATCCAAATGAAGTGAAACCAATTTTATTACTGTTAATATAAAATTTTAAATGTTGCAAGCGTATTTTCTTTGTGAACATTTTTTAAACAGTGTATCAACGCATTGATATCCACTATGAGAGGGTATTCAGCATGAAGGGGATCCATGTATGTGGTGAACATAGAAACTTTTACCATATTCGCTTTTATATAATAATGTACATTAAAACAACAACAATGTGGTTTATGGCTCAATAAAACAATGAAACAACTCCATCTGTTTTTTGTGTTGATGAGGTGCAACAATGTATCCCTGACAACTGCACATTCACCCTATAATTACTTGTTCTAGGAAATTCATGCTGTTTTCATGACTCATGAAACGATTGTACTGAAATTACAACCGAGATCAAAATGGAGAGGTGAAAGAGAGTAGGTTACATAACATATAATATTAAAATTTATATAACATAAATATGAGCTTTGAGACGCTTATGCAAGGGAGACAGAGTGGCATAATAATAATAATAACAATAATGCAGGGCCTTCAATGGCTACTTTACATGCAACCACATAGGCTAATCCGTTAGTAATCGGATTGACTGCTCAATCGGACTGAGGTAATCATGTAAACACCTTAATCGATCCGATTGAGCTCGATCTGGGGGAATTTTTGATCGAAAGGTGTATTCCTTTTCTAATCCGATCGAGAGAACATGTAGGCTAAACACTTGATCGGATTGAAACCCGAAACTTAAAGGACTGCATGTGCAATGAAATGGAAAATAGCTTAATGACGTATGATGTGCTGAACATGCTGATCTGCCTGGTCACAAAAGTGTCACAAAAATGAGTAGGCCTATCACGTCATTCTAAAATTCTCCTTTCACTACTCATCTGTGAAGTGGAGCAGGACAACGTCCCACCAGTCCTTGTTTCGGATTCTCATCCACAGACAACTGGTTTTGGCCACGGGGAGGGGCGTTTTTAAGCAGCATGGCACATCGGTTCATATGTTCATTGTCTCCAAAATTATGACCAGAAAAGGGATAAATATTAAGTCTGCTGTTTAAAACAAATAAATAACCAATGTATGAAAATGGTTATTATGCACAAACAGCAGGAAACTTCAGTTTGCGCATGTCAAAAAATCTATTCCGATTTGAAGCTTGTGACAAGTGCACATCAACCCGATCACATGTTTAGCATTCATAAACGATCGGATTCATCAATCGCGGAAGAACATTTTGAAACAAAAGTTGTGAATGTAAACGTAGCCATTGTAATTTTCTCTGGATCCCTCATTTAAAAAAAAAAAAAAAAATCTAACATTAGGCTACTCGCCAAATAGCCTGGACGAATATGCTAAATAATTTTCACTCAATTGGTCATAACATTTTTGACATTCCACACCCAAGCTCTGTACAATAACAACACGTTGTCACCATACGACATCAAACAAGTTTAAGTGTTTCATTTGAGAGCAAACAGAAATTACATTAAAGCTAAGATCGGTTTTGGAAAATTTATAGACAAGCTGCTGACAGTGTAATAGTGTGCTGTTTTTGTAACAGTACATGAAAGAGGAAAAAATCGTTTTTAAGAGTTTGTAACTAAAAAGGTCTTTTTCATTGACATTTCACTGTGATGGGGGAGACCGGGTATGGTTGTAACACAGGGAGAGTTGTAAAACCACCATTTCCACCTCTTAGGGATAAGATAGATGTCATGTGATCATTTCAATATTTAGGCTTGTTCGACTTCATGTAGCTCTGCGCAGACTGATCGGTGGCTGACTTGAAGCAGTGCATGCCGGTTAGAAATTTTATCCGACTTGATACAGCGCTGACGCCAGTTTATCAGACAGTCTGTTTCAGATAGGGAGTGAGACATTGTTCTTTTATCTCAATAAACCTGTTTTTGATGCATATCTTATGGTGTGGCATCCATTTTTGCTTCTTTTGTGTAATTGTTACAACTTACCCCAGCACCCCTACCCCTGGTATTGGGGTAGGTTGTAACAAAGCTACACTATGTATTTGACACCAACTTACGAGGTCTGTGATATTCTTGTAGAGGATTGAATTGGTGACATTTGTAGTGAACACATGTGGGTACTTTGTATAAAAGTTTGAGAACTCTAGCTACAAAATTCAGTGCTACTGAAGCAGAAAGTGTTATAACCTTACCCGGTCTCCCCCTACATCTGACTGTGGTGGAACAGCATGTGACTGGTCAGATGTAAAAGGTTAAGAATGACCTTCTTTAATGCCTCTACAAACCAGTATGATAGCTCCATAGGGATCTATTGTTTCGATTCAAGAATATCATCGCTTCGTACATTCGCACCGTTTAATCGTGGTCAGAGTGAAAGGGTATTAAATTAGTTCACACAAAAATGCAAATTCTGTCATTAATTACTCACCCTCATTATTGGTCAGCTCCTGCGTCAGCATCGCAGGCATGCATCGTGGTGCTCACGTGAACTGCATCAGCCAATAGTGAGCCTGCGTTCTGATGTAGGACTCTGAAGCTTGGCTCAATTTACAACGTAGCCTAGCCTAAATGTAGGAGACTGACACAGACAAGAAAAAATTGTTGAATAAAGTAGTTATTTATTCATTTATTTATTTTTGTGCACACAAAGTATTCTCATCACTTCAAAAAATTGCTCATCTTCTAAATGCGAATTTTATCATTTTTCTAGAGCACAATAGCTTATAGATAACAGTAAGGCTAACATTCTAAAAGGCAAAAAAAAATCAATTTTGATTTCATGGGTTTAATAGAGCAAGAGCCATCAAGGACGTAAAACAGCTCCAACTGCAGTAAGTAAAGCATCAGGTGTTGTCATCTCTTTTTTGCCATAATTATGGCGTGAACAAAGCAAATTATTACACCAGACGCCATTTTGGATCAGCAATATTTCCGACCAAAATCAGGCCAATCAGGACTGTCACGTGTGACAACAGTTCCCTTTCGTTGTCACTCCGAGTTACGTCGGATGACGACGAATGGGGTTTCGCTTAGAAACCCTATCAACTTTGAGTATTACAAAGAAATACCATGGGTCTGCGGAATTTGCATGACGTAACTCCGCCCCACCTCGTGGGTATAAAAGGAGGACGCCGGCAACATGCAGTTATGTTTTCGCTTCGGAGCCAAGTTTATTTCTTCTCTCCACAAGCCATCTCTGAATTGTCAGCTTCACGAACGAGTTCCTCTGGTGTTGGTGTGACGGCTTTCTCCAGCGAGCGCGCACTTCCTGCTTATCTGTGCAGTGGTTTGCCAGAGAGTGCGTGTCTCCCCGGGCGCTTCAACACTTAGAGTGTTTCTCTCATAAAAGAGCTTGCGCGCGGCACGTCTTTTTAAAGATGCCTCGCCCGTGTACTTCTGGTTGCGGCAGATTGGTATCGGACTCTGATGGGCACGAGCGCTGTCTAGTATGTTTGGGCATGGATCATGCTAGAGCAGCACTCGTGGATGATTCATGTTCTCTTTGTGAGAACATGACCATCGCGTCATTAAGGTCGAGACTCAATGAAACTCGCAAGAGTGAGGGTCCCCTCATCCACACCCCGATCTAGTGCTCCCTCGCGGGGTGCTACTTCGGCTGGTGGCCAGGGTGACCTGAGGGTGACGGTCTGGAACAAGGCGCCGACTCTGTGCCCGCAACCCCAGCCCCCCTCTTCAGTGACAGTGCCCGCTAGTGAACTGCCGATTCACGCGGGTCTACCTTCGGGTGGCCCGCGTGTTTCGATTGAAGCTACAGAGGATGATGCTATGTCTGTAGCAGCAAAACAAGGTGGGTTTGAGTCTTCTGGAAGTGAGGGCTCAGCACAGCGGCCATGCTTTCCTGGGCAGCCGCGATCATCGGACTAGAGTGGAGGCCTCCGCCCTGTCCTGAGCGCTCACGGCTGGATGATTGGTTTTTGGGTGAGGCCGCCGACCCTCGTCCACGGCAAACCCCAATTCCTTTCTTCCCGGATGTGCATGATGAGATCTCGAAGTCCTGGAAGACCCCCCTGTCTTCTCGGGACCGCTCGTTGGTCTCATCTGCCTTTCCTCCCCTCGATGGGGCAGCTGTCCGTGGGTACACTGGGCTGCCCCCGGTTGAACGCTCTGTTGCGATGCAACTGTGTCCTCAGTGTGCTTCTTCTCATGGTGAGCCTAAGCACCCATCCAAAGCCTGTAGATTTTCGTCGACCCTGGTGGCGAAGTCTTAAAGAGCAGCGGGACAGGCAGCTGCTTCACTGCATGCTATGGCCACTCTGCAGGTCTACCAGGCCCAGATGCTCAGAGACATGCACAAGGGCAGGACAGACCCAGGGCTCTTTGATGAGCTGCGCGCCTCAACCAACCTTGCTCTCCGGGCGGCGAAGGTGACCGCGCGCTCCCTGGCTTTGGTGATGTCCACTTCGGTGGTCCAGGAGAGACATCTGTGGCTGAACCTGGCTGACATGCGGGATACCGAGCGGATTCGTCTGCTTGATGCACCCCTGTCCCAGGCCGGCCTCTTCGGCGGAGCAGTCGAGGACTTGCCCAACAGTTCTCGACTGCGCAGAAACATACCGAGGCCATTAAACACATTCTGCCCCGCCAACCCGCTGCTGCCTCCACGTCGGTCGGGCAGACGCCTCAGCCTGTTAACCATGCTCCATGTTAACAGCCTCCACTCAGGCCCAGTCGTGGAGGAAGCCGTAAGAAGGCGCCACAGCCCTCTCCAGCCCCGCCCCCCGCCAAGCGCCGTGCCAAGCAGCGCTCCTGAGACGAACTGCTCAGGGATGATGGTCATTTTTCAGGAGATGGTAGCAGGACCACTCCTTCCCCCGGTGGAGGGCCGGGGGAGAATCTTTTGTTCTCCGCTCCCCGCTGCTCACCCAAGGGTGGGCAGAACCCTAAAGTAGTTAAAGAAAGAAACGATCCCCTCTTCCCTGAGCTCACAGAGTCTTCGGACGACACAGAGCGCCGCCCCCAGCCGTGCTCTCCTCGTCCCCCTCTGTCCCAGAGTCGGTTGACACGGCGTGCCGTCCACGGACCGCGGACCGTGCCCCCTTGGTGTGACTGCCCACTCCACCCGGAGTGTGGCATCCTCTTGGGCTCTAGCGCATGGCACCTCGCTAACAGACATCTGCAGAGCTGCAGGCTGGGCGACACCTAACACATTCGCCAGATTCTAGAATCTCCGAGTGGAGCCAGTGTCCTCTCATGTACTCGCTGCAACCAGCTAGTATTGCACCCACTCAGGTGTCTTCGCTTGCTCGCCATTCCACTCCACGGACTGGATACGTGCGATATTCTCCTCAGGTGAGCCTTTTCGAAGGCCCTGAATTCATCCAGCACTCCTGACGCTGGCGCCAGTGTCTATTGCCTGTGCGTCGGCTAGGTGCCTCCCGCGTGCATGGTCCCTCTCCGGAGCTACCCCCACATGTGTATTCCCACTGTAAGCCTCTCCGAGCATGTGTCTTTCCCTTGGCAAGCCACCTTGCCACCCCTGGGGTTGAAATATTCCACCTGCGGCTGGACACCCCTCTGTTCTCCATATGCATCCTTCGGGTCATGTGTGTATTTTCTATGCCCCCCATACCCCCCACCCCCCTCTGGGTTGGTGTTAATTGCGTATTTCCTCTAAACTATGGGATATGCTTCCCAGTGTACCTTGGCATTCCTGTGTTAAATAGGAGTCCTTCGTCCGTGCTAGTCTCACGACAGGGATCTCAGATTTACACAGGGCACTGGAAGACAGCTGTGAAGGTGGCGTGATTAGACTGGTAACCCCATTCGTCGTCATCCGACGTAACTCGGAGTGACAACGAAAGGGAACGTCTCGTTTACGGATGTAACCCTCGTTCCCTGAATAGGGAACGGAGACGTTACGTCAGCCTGCCACTTCCACTGTACCGTGGGGATTGCCTCAGCTCAGTCTTGGCTCCTCAGCGAAGAACATAACTGCATGTTGCCCTGCATCCTCCTTTTATACCCACGAGGTGGGGCGGAGTTACGTCATGCAAATTCCGCAGACCCATTGGCTCCTTTTGTAATACTCGAAGTTGATAGGCTTTCTAAGCGAAACCCCATTCGTCGTCATCCGACGTAACGTCTCCGTTCCCTACTCAGGGAACGAGGGTTACATCCATAACCGAGACGTTCTGTGTGCTTTCATTAGCTAAGAGATAAGCTGCATTCGAAGACTACTGGACTTATTTTTAATAAGTAATTAATTAACTACAGCTAAAAATGTATGTTCTATGTAGGCCTAGTATGAATAGTATATTGTTTTGAAATTTTGTTATATATTTTCTTTTCTTATTCGTCTGTATATTTATTTATGTGTTTATTCCTTCTTTTAATAGTTCTAAATTAAGATTTTCATTCATGAATGTTATGTAATCCAGACCATGGCTGAATTTGGAACAGCAGATAGCATACTTCTCTTAGTATTTCTCTTAGAACTTCCCTCCGTCTCGTTCACTCGGATGTGCGTCATTGCTTACGTTTCATGAGTGCCCACCACTGATCTAGAATGTCTATTCTAGATCAGTGGTGCCCACTTCTGGCAGAACCTTTGAAATAGGCTGAATTGGAATGTGCCCTTGATCACAGAATCAACTATTTTTATTTTTATTTTTTTCCTTACGAAATTGTTTAATGCAGCATTCTATATGTATAAAGGTGTGTTTGAGTTGTTTATGCGTTGATGTTACAATCGTGTTGCATAGTGGTATATGGAGCTGCCTGAAGTTTACATTTGAAGTAGACTCGCTCTGTCAAAATCGAGGGAGCGAGGGTCTGTCCATATAAACTTCCCTCGTTCTCTTCAAGAAGTGGAACGCACTTCAAAATGGCGGCAGGGATTCCCCCGAGGGAAAGTGCTCAGGGAAGTTCGCAAGTGCGTGTCTAAAAGTGGACTGGAACGCAGCCTAGTATGTGGTTCCGAATTCAGCACATGACCCAGACGTAGGCTACTTCGCCACGTTGTCATTAGCATGTGACCCACTAGCGTCAGTTGCGTCGCTTCACTGCCATTCACAAATCCTCTCCCGTGGCCTCATGGGATAGTAAAGTGCCCATCGTATGCACATTTCAGAGTAGGACAGCCTTCGTTGCGCCGGGGTGACCCAAATGGCCTCCAAATGCGGTCTTTGAATGATGCAACCTTTGAATAGGGACGCAGCTTTGTTATAAACTGTATAGTTTTCCCATTAGCTTCATTCTTCTTTTACTTATTCTTTGTGAATTAAATTGACTTATAACCTATAATTTATTTGTAGGCCTAAATAATTTATTCATCTTCAGATGTACTGAACTCATATTGGACTCTTGCCCTGACCTAGTTAACTCTATAGTTTATTCCTTTAAAAAAATAGTTTATTGGTTTGTTTAATTGCTATAGCAACCTAATGGGAAGACTATATCATTACAAATAACTCTGGATAGTTCATGTCACTGATTAATATGAGCAAAACAACTGAATAGATGAAAACAGAACAGAAGCTTTACTTGACAATGTAATGAAATATCTGTTTAATGATTGTATGAAAGCAAAAGAGTGGGTGCAGAGCTACAGTGCTTGGCCTATAAAAAATGTTTTGGCTTTTGACTTTCTTGTTAGGCTATCAGATTCACGCTGCAGTCTCTATTGTGTCCCTCGCTTTTGGCCTGGTTCTTGTTAACTTTATTTATATATAATTTTTTTTCTTTCCTGACAACTCACCAACTGAGTTAACTTCTATTGACACCAGTAATAATCAGCCTCTATTAATGTCTGTTCAGTTAAGGAGGAGAGAATGTCTCCTCAGGAGAGAAGAGAATCAAACTTTTTTTGTTGTTGAGAAGTTTGAAGAGAGACATTCAATTTAAAAGAGAACATTGGATTACACATATCTGTTATTTTATCATTAAAATACTATTGGAGTTATTAGTATTATTATTAGTATTAATTCGTTTTATTTTAATATTATCCAACTTAATTTATTTGAATGTAGATAGTTTTAGTAATTTAGTTTGTTAGTTTTAGTTTTGTTAGTTAAAAAAAAAATATATATATATATATATATATTTTTTTTTTTTTTATGTGAGTGTTAGTTTTAGTCATTTTAGTACATTAAATACATTCATATTAAACCAATATTAAACCATATGAAAATAAGAAATGTCACCTTGGTAGCTAATACTAGCTATAGATTAAATCATTTTTTTAGTAGCAAAATTGTTTTTTTTTTATGATTTTAGTTATAGCTAACAATAATAACTCTTAAAATAATATTTTGTGGATCCATTATTTTCTACTGTGGCACAGAATGCATTGAATTAATAACTGATCGCTAAGTTGGAATTGATGAGCTGTGACCCCCCCACCAGGGCCACCTTTTCACCCCATCACTGATTACACACACACACACACACACACACACACACACACACACACACACACACCCTTTATGTGGCTTCATCTCTCATCAAAATGTGGTATTTTACAGGATTCTTTTGTCCACATTTACAACAAGGGATAGATGATATTTTAAGGTCAGAGTGACATGGTGGCTGAATGAATGACATTTAGAATATGTTTTCCCATTTTTCTCCATTTTCACTGAAAAGACTTCTCCCTGCCTCAGCTCAAAAAAAGAAAAAAAGAAAACCTCATCTGGGAGATGAATGGCTACACCTGCCAGGCAGGCATTTTATATACACACACCAGCAGCTTTCACATAATTACACTGCAGCTGCCAGAGCGCTGCTCTTACTCTCATTCACCTTGAGACAGAGCAGATCACACAGCACACACTCCACATGTATCAACACACACATGATGCACATTCATGGAACCAGCTGCTTAGTTTCACTCACCTTGAGCCAAGACACAGATCAATCACACACAACTAGCTCTACTGTAAATATTTTGTATGTGCAGAATTATTATTAATGTATAGGTTGAACTTAACTTTACAATCTTAATGAGCAAAGTAAATCTATGTATACACTCAGTAGACACTTTATTATTGCACATTACAGTTTTAATGTCACAGATTCAGCATGGTGTTTGAAATTAAGAGATTTTGCTATTCAAATGCATTTAGACTATTTAAAGGTGCTGTTTTCTGTGGAGGCCATTTAAGTTCACTGAACTCATTGTGTTGTTGTTGTGTAACAAGCATGGAATGAAGTGTGCATTACGATAGGTTGAGTTGTCCTGATGGACGTGGCCATTTGAGACTGATTGTTGAAAATGTGTGATATTTAAAGTTTAAAGCTTTTAAAGAAAAAAAAAGTGTCATAAAAACACCCCCACCGATCTGAATAGTGCTGCAGGAATTACATTTGTTGTTGTCGTTGTTGTTGTTGTTGTTGTTGTCCAAAACCTAAAAATAATTTGTAAATAAGTGAAAGTGTGATTTTTTTTAAAAGGTTTTTGATTAAATGCCTGAAATAATGGTTAACACAAACTAAAAACAAAACCTTTATATATATATATATATATATATATATATATATATTTTTTTTTTTTTTTTTTATTATTATTTTTTTTAATGATGTTTTATTAGCAAAGTTTGGGAGGAGCACGTTTAGATAATACCCAATTAGTGCGAGAGGAGCCGACATACCGACTTACAACATTTTTCCAGCATCCCTCCTCCACCCCAACTCCTCACTCTTGATTATTCGTCTGGGTTTGGGCCAAATTATAGTACTTACAAATTATGTAAGTGTGAACTTGTGAAAAGACTGAAAGAGATGTTGGGGGACATTGAAGCCATGATGCAGCCTTGGTTTGCATATCTGCTTTTTAATTCTGGAGTTTGGATTTAGGCTTTAAAATTCAAAAAAGTTGCGTTAATTTTTGAAGATTATCATGATGAACAAAATATGTTAGAATCATAAACTTTTGTAGGTCACAGAGCTTATTTTCTGTAATAATCTAAAAGCGTATGGAATGATCCTATTGAGTTTTTGTCGAGGGAACTAGGGTAATGCTAACTTTCGGTTTGGCCTACAAAAATACATCACTGCAGCCCTTTGTTGCCACAAGGCAGGGTAAATTCATGAATTCAATTTCTCTTCCTCAAATTGTGACTCTACAGGTCCTTCTCAAAAAATTAGCTTATTGTGATAAAGTTCTTTTTTTTCCATAATGTAAGGATTAAAATTAAACTTTCATATATTTTAGATTCATTGCACACCAACTGAAATATTTCAGGTGTTTTATTGTTTTATTACTGATGATTTTGGCATACAGCTCATGAAAACCCAAAATTCCTGTCTTAAAAAAATAGCATATTTCATCTGACCAATAAAATAAGTGTTTTTAATACAAAAAAAAAGTCAACCTTTAAATAATTATGTTTAGTTATGCACTCATTACTTGGTCGGGAATCCTTTTGCAGAAATGACTGCTTCAATGCGGCGTGGCATGGAGGCAATCAGCCTGTGGCACTGCTGAGGTGTTATGGAGGCCCAGGATGCTTCGATAGCGGCCTTAAGCTCATCCAGAGTGTTGGGTCTTGCATCTCTCAACTTTCTCTTCACAATATCCCACAGATTCTCTATGGGGTTCAGGTCAGGAGAGTTGGCAAGCCAATTGAGCACAGTAATACCATGGTCAGTAAACCATTTACCAGTGGTTTTGGCACTGTAAGCAGGTGCCAGGTCGTGCTGAAAAATTAAATCTTCATCTCCATAAAGCTTTTCAGTCGGTGGAAGCATGAAGTGCTCCAAAATCTCCTGATAGTTAGCTGCATTGACCCTGCCCTTGATAAAACACAGTGGACCAACACCAGCAGCTGACATGGCACCCCAGACCATCACTGACTGTGGGTACTTGACACTGGACTTCAGGCATTTTGGCATTTCCTTCTCCCCAGTCTTCCTCCAGACTCTGGCACCTTGATTTCCGAATGACATGCAAAATTTGCTTTCATCCGAAAAAAGTACTTTGGACCACTGAGCAACAGTCCAGTGCTGCTTCTTTGTAGCCCAGGTCAGGCGCTTCTGCCGCTGTTTCTGGTTCAAAAGTGGCTTGACCTGGGGAATGCGGCACCTGTAGCCCATTTCCTGCACACGCCTGTGCACGGTGGCTCTGGATGTTTCTACTCCAGACTCAGTCCACTGCTTCCGCAGGTCCCCCAAGGTCTGGAATCGGTCCTTCTCCACAATCTTCCTCAGGGTCCGGTCACCTCTTCTCGTTATGCAGCGTTTTTTGCCACACTTTTTCCTTCCCACAGACTTCCCACTGAGGTGCCTTGATACAGCACTCTGGGAACAGCCTATTTGTTCAGGAACTTCTTTCTGTGTCTTACCCTCTTGCTTGAGGGTGTCAATGATGGCCTTCTGGACAGCAGTCAGGTCGGCAGTCTTACCCATGATTGCGGTTTTGAGTAATGAAACAGGCTGGGAGTTTTTAAAAGCCTCAGGAATCTTTTGCAGGTGTTTAGAGTTAATTAGTTGATTCAGATGATTAGGTTAATAGCTCGTTTAGAGAACCTTTTCATGATATGCTAATTTTTTGAGACAGGAATTTTGGGTTTTCATGAGCTGTATGCCAAAATCATCAGTATTGAAACAATAAAACACCTGAAATACTTCAGTTGGTGTGCAATGAATCTAAAATATATTAAAGTTTAATTTTTATCATTACATTATGGAAAATAATGAACTTTGTCACAATATGCTAATTTTTTGAGAAGGACCTGTAATTTGCATTACATTCAAAATTGATATTGTCCAGCATTTGTGAGTCTGGTCATCAATTTCCTCACAGCTTTCTCATTAACAAGGGTAGTTTCTGCTTAAAGAACAATGATGGTTTTGGAACGTATTCCATTAAGTCTAATGGCTTTTGTTTGTGGAAAATCCTGAGTGTCTGAGATACTCACATTTGTCACTCATTCTCATGTTTAGTTTGAACAGCAAGTGAATCTCCTGCCCATCTGTACTCAAGCTCTGCGTGCTAGCTATTTAGAGCAGTTAGATAAAAGATATTTGTATTAACAAGCAGATGTACTGAACAAAACCAAATGGCTACTGAGTGTATATTAAATAAAGAAGAATCCTACCAGGGGAAGAGAGAGTCAGATATATATCTAACCTCCCAAAATATCCCAGCGTCCTAATTCCTCATCACACCCAACACCATCTTGCCTTATTAAACTGATAAGATAAAACGTGATATGTGAGGAAAATGGATTTTATTTTTCAGACGTGTAAATTGAATCATCTCAGATCCAGATGTTGGTCACACTGCATACAGAATTACCCAGTGAAGCGATATTTCTCCAGCCAATTGTCTGTGACAACAATTAAATTAAATTGATGTCAATCAATGGCTTGTACTACACTACACTCCTGCAGAGAAGCGAGTGTATTAACATAACATTGCGTTAACATCAATGGATCATTTGGTTTCATGTAACCACAGAGATAATGGGTATTTTAAGCATTCATATTAATGAACTGATAAAGAGAAGATAAGACACCAGCTCTGCAGCTGTGTTTGCTCTCATCAATACTGAGAGGAAGGGGCAGGAGAAATACTCTAAGTCCTTCTTTTCATGCATCATCTGAAATTAAAAAGCTATTAAGTGCCACATTTTCTTGAAAAATGCTTTTCATTTATCGTTTCAAACATTTAATTTATTCACAGTATCCATTTGTGGAATAATAATATTTTGCAGCAATTTCCTGCTGTTTTCCTGATGAGAGTGTGAAACTGGGCTTCATAGAATAGCTTTTCTGTGAGCTCAACCCACTCTGTGTTAATAATATTAAAACATACATTTCACATTGAATGGTCTCAGCAAGGGGTGCAACTGCAGAAAATGCTGATTCCATAAAGAGTACTTTTGCCCCCTAGTGGTGCTCATCTGTATGTGCGTCAGGTCAAGATAACTGAAATCACATAGCCTGCAATGTGATAAGAGGCCAACAGCCCTCAAGAGGAAACATCTTTATAAACATAGGCTACTAAAAAAAACTTAATAAACATCTAAAATGTGAGGGTTTGGCTAAGTGGAATAGGGGGTAGAAAATATCATTAGCTCAGTTCAGTATAAAACCGATGACTGTCAATAAAACGTCCCCACTCTGACAGAAATCTCTTTTAAACCACTTTGTAAAGTAGCCTGTTTTAGCATCTATTATTTTTTAGGCTCATTATATCACATCTGATCTCGTGCTGCATACACAAAGGTTCAGGTTTTGTCAAATGTGCATGAATTTCATATAGATAATATACAATTTAAATAGAGAAAGAGAGAGAGAGAGCCATCTGTTGGTCTTTGAAGATATTTTTCCACTCCGTAGTGAATTTAGCATAATGATAATATAATAAAGCGTGCATGTGGTGTAAAATAACAAATTATAATGCATTTATTTCTTAAGAATATTTATTTACATTCTTAAACAGCAGAATCTGCTATAATATCACAATAACAATGTGATATTATAACCTTTTAATATTTGATACTTAAGTCTAATCATTCAAGGAACCATACAGAAGGAAGGTATTGAAGTATGTATAATGGACAGAAATCACATGATGAGATGAGAACATATAAAATAACAGGCTGGGATGTAGATCTCATCACACTCTCCTGGAAACTTAGCTGGACTGGAAATAAACTGAAACAGATAAAAGTCATATAAGTGTATGTGTCATATAAGTAGAAAGGTCAATGATACTCTTAAAAAACAAAGGTCCATCTATTGGCATCGATGGTTCCATGAAGAACATTTAACACCCATGGAACCTTTTATTTGAGAACTTTTAAGAACTTTTCACTAAAATGTTCTTTAGGGAACCAACAATGGTTCTCTAGTGTCATTGTTTTGATAAACGCCGTTTGGAACCTTAATTTTTTAAGAGTGTTTCAACAATTCCTGATGTTGTTCTCTCACTTGAGCAGATAAATATATATAATAAACTATTATGCTGCATCATAAAATGAGGTGAT
Source organism: Meda fulgida (assembly GCA_030578275.1). NCBI lineage: Eukaryota > Metazoa > Chordata > Actinopteri > Cypriniformes > Leuciscidae > Meda > Meda fulgida. The sequence continues at coordinate 31,815,201 of CM060622.1, forward strand.
ATAGGAAATAGTTTACTAACATATCAAAACACATTTGTGAATCTTACCCTAGAAGCTTGAGGAAGGTAGCCAGCAAATTAAAAGACAGTATCAGCTGTCTTCTGTCTCAACTCCATTATTCTCTGTGTGTGAGATTTCATTGACATTGTCGTCTTCTTTGTCCGATGAGTCGCCTGATTTGGGTCTGTCTCCAGGTTTTTTGGATGAATCCACAACCTCAGTACCTTTACTCGAGTTGCACCCCATTGTAATATCCCAATATTCTTGTATTGAATATTTTGATGCTAAAAGACAACAATAAAATGTAGCGAAGTATCTCAGCAGATGTTGTCCAAAGGCAGTATGTGCTCTTTAGAAGTGCATCATATACAATCTCTGCCTAAGTAGTATGTCTCCTATAACAGTGTTGTGGAAGTCAGGGCTCTGATTTCTATGACAACACAGGGAACTTTCTGTTGGCATTGGTGCAGGTACTGCAAACATACTTCAGCATGGTCACAATTAGCAGGGTTTGTTGATTTAGATTCCCGCAGACTTTGTGTTTCACCTGCCAGGCAACGCGAGTTGACATTTAACCTGATGGCGTGTGCAGACATGGTTACTGATAAACACAGCAGAGCTGGTTGTCAGTCAGTGTCTGTCCATTGTAACAAATGAATGACAGGTTGAATAAGCAGGAAAAAGCCTCTTTCATTAATCTCTGTCCACAGGGTCAGAGCATTATCTACACGAAATATGACAACACTGATACACTGATTAATTTTAGAGGTGTTGAAGCACTTCCTGTTAAATTGTTTGTGATTCATTGATCACTATTAAATGTTGAGATGCCCTAGAGCAGGGGTGTCCAAACCTGCTTTTGGTGGGCCACTGTCCTGTAGAGTTTAGCTCCAACTTGCCTCAAAACACCTGCCTGGAAGTTAAGACCTTGATGAGCTGTTTCAGGTGTGTCTAAATGGAGTTGGAGCTAAACAGGACACCCCTTTAGGTAGCAGGACTGGACACCCCTTAGAGAAATAGGCTGTGTTCAACTCCACTTTTAGACATCCACTCGCAAACTTCCCTCAGCACATTCCCTCGGGAGAATCCCGGTTGTCATTTGAAATGCATTCAACTTTGTCAAGTGTATGAAGGAAGTTTATTTGGATTGAGGGATTTTGACCGAAGTCTACTCATATACACTTCAGGCAGATTCGTAGACCAGACAGCAGCACAACAGCAACTCGCACGGCAGGCGCATGGCGGGGCTTAGGGCAAGGGTGTCCAATCCTGCTCCTGGAGGGACACTGTCTCCAGCCCCAATTAAACAGATCTGAACCATCTAATAAAGGTCTTTCTAGGCATACTAGAAAATTCCAGGCAGGTGTGTTGGAGCTAAACTCGGTATAGTGGCCCTCCAGGACCAAGTTTGGAAACCACTGGCTTAGGGTGTTCCATTTAAACACATTGCAAGGGATCTGACAGAAGCACTTGTCTAACGTGGGCTAGGCAATGACGTACATCTGAGTTAATGAGACAAAGGATATTCAGTGAGGGAAGGCATAACAAATTTAACTTTAAACGCAGCACTGGGTAATCTGTTAACTGAGTAAAATGTGAAATTAAATGACAGTTACATATGAAAATGTTAACGATTATAAAGGGGTTACATCTGAATATTTTCTGTAAAAAAAATAGGATATGTTGAATAATATTAATTTGTTGCTTTGCCTGTTTTTGATGTGCACGATACAAATTATTGTATAATTACTCTGGGTTCGGGCCAAAATTCCGAGCTCGGAGCCCTCCCCTCGGACAGCACGCCAAATACGTTTTCCTTTTATTCTATCTGATTACTTGTAAGTGTGAACTCATGAAAAGGCAGTTTAGTAAAGCGATACTCTGATGCAGATGAAAACATTCGCTAGAAGTAATCAAATGTAATCAGTTACATTACTTTAATAAAGTATTTGAAATAGTTACACTACTTATTCCATTTTAAATAGGGTAACTTGTAATTTTCCCATCACTGTTGATTTGATATAAGGCTGGATACGGAAGTAAAATAATGCCAAATGTTTTTGAAACAAAAAGCCTGTTGAATTGCACTACTTGAAAAAATAGGCATTGCATTAACTATGCTTGCATTTTAATGCATTGTATTTTTAGGACTTACAATTTTTATTGGCTCATATTTGACATGGTTGAATATTTAAGATGTGAATATTTCAATTCAAAACTTTTCAAACACATTTTCATTATTAAAAATTCAATAATCCATATTCACCCTTCATATTTCACATCCAAAATATTCAAACTTTTTAAAAATACAACCTATAATATTCAACAGGCAATTTTTGGTCCATTTTATTTCGCTTTACAAATTCGCTTCCACAAATTCAGTGGTTCAAATTCGACAGTAAATTCAACATTGACATCCAGGAACTGCAGGAAAAGCAGTGGATTACTGAGCGTAATCTCCATCTGCTGTAAATCTACCACACCAGCAGGGGGTGCAAGCGCGTGTTGTTGACGATGACCGAGCAACAGTTAGAGCAAGCCATTCATTCATAAAAAACTAATTTATAGAAATATAAGTGTATTTGTTAACTTTATCGCGGCGATTTGCTTCAATACAAGGGTTTCCATCAGGATTGCTGGAATATAAAGCACTTAACGTATCTTAATGTACTAATACAGTGATATAAAAGACCAAACTCGCACCTTATTGAGAAGGCTGCAGGCTACTATACTGCTACAGGCAAGCAGATGGACTCAGAATATGAACTTAATGCGCAAAGTTTCACGCAGCGTTTTCCTGTGATATACTCAGTGGCATAATGTGTGTGTGTGTGTGTGTGTGTGTGTGTGTGTGTGTGTGTGTGTGTGTGTGTGTGTGTGTGTGTGTGTGTGTGTGTGTGTGTGTGTGTGTGTGTGTGTTGCTAATACAATGTTAAATCATAAATCAAACGTAGCTATGTACAATAACATTAAATATGTCCAGCAATCGATTTAAATAGTACATTGGGTTTCATCTGTCGTGTTTAATGAGATCTAATATGTTGTTAGTGCCGAGAATTTTTGCCAAGCATGTCAGAGAGGTTCTGGGTTCTAATATGCACTCGTATAGTTTTTTCCCCTCATCAAAACCGATTATATTTATCAGTGGCTGTATATCAAGCAGGGACACGTTTGAGTGCAGTTTGTTTTGTGATTTCACCGGAACGAATAGAGAAGAGAGTCTCCTCAACCGATTGAAGCGCGCGTCCGAGTTAAGAATGTGCGCGAGCCACAAGATAGGCCTATACTGTATCGGCACCACTGATCGCTGTGGCAACCGATTGAAGCGCGCGTCCGAGTTAAGAATGTGTGCGAGCCACAAGATATACTGTATCCGCACCACTAATCGCCGTGGCAATGAGCACTTGATTTCATAAACAACACATTTCAGCACTAGATCGCCTCTTATTTAACAGACGAACGAAATGAATGCTCTGCTAGGTAACTGGAGATGTTTTATTTAGGCTATTTGTTTGTATGTAGGCCTACATCGTGCTGCGAGAAGTGGTTTCAAAAGTGGTGGGGACAATATCCGCCCGCAAATTGTGCCTATGCATATCCTACTGGCATAAAGTTGGCTTGACATTGGACGTTCGTGCGTAGGGACCGTCTCTAAAGTTACACAAAACATTACACACGTTTTTAACTTCAGTAGCAAACTCATTTATTCAGACATCCCAAGTCTCCCGGAAGTTCCGGGAGTCTCCCGCATATTGATAGCGGCTCCCTGATGCCCGCAAATTAGTTAAAATCTCCCGGAATCAAGAGCGCGCGAGCAAGAGCGGTTAGACTGTGCTCCAAACCGTGTAGCGCGCACGACACGACAGAGAGGGAGAGAGCGAGAGACTTTGCGTGTGTGTGCCGCGCGTGTGTGCATCAAGAAGTGCATGTAAGACAGAGAGCATCCTGATTGGCCTGTTTTGGTAAGTCAACCAATCAATTGTCAGTGTGGGCGGGCTTTTATCTCTTCTCCCACGGAACCTATCAGTTCAGTGTATCTAGACACAGGAGCGGCATCACGGCAGAGGGAGAGTGCCCCAAAAAGCGAAAATATAAGACACATTTTACGCCAGACTACACAAAAGTGTACCCCTGTCTTATAAAAGTGAAACATAATGACAGTCTTGCACGCTGTACAGTTTGTAACAGTGACTTCAGCATTGCCCATGGCGGGTTAAATGATTGTAAAAGACATGTTGAGGTGAGTTAAACAAGTTTCATTTCATGTGCATATTATTCAGGCCGGCTAGTTACCTAGGCTACATGAAAACAATAAACTCCTTAGACCTGTTTAAAGTTGCAATGGAATATAAATAAAAGCATTTTACATAAATAGTATGAGCAGTTTATATTAAAAGTAATCTACATAATTAACAAATAATTGCATAGTTAATTAAATTAAATAGTTAATTAATTTTTCTGTTATATTAAACTTGCAGGTTGGGATGTCTGTTTATTTGAATACATATCAAAAATATAAAAGGGTGTGCATCATGCCTGACACCTACCACTTTTCTGTAAGTCATTCTCTCCCAATGCTATTGAGGTTAGAAACGTGTGTACCAATGTGTAACTTTACAGACGGTCCCTAAATTTGCGAATGTCCAATGTCAAGCCAACTATGCCAGTATATCACTGGGAAACGCTTAGTGTGAAACTTTGCGCGTAAATTTCATATTTTGAGTCCATCTGCTTGCCTATAGCCATAGTAGCCTACAGCCTTCTCAATAAGGTGCGAGTTTGGTCTTTTAGATCACTGTAGGCTATTAGTCAAGCTATTACGCGTTTTATATGTCCAGCAATGGGAAACCCTAGTACTGCAGCATATATAAAGATATAAAGTTAAGGCTACTAAACAACCAAGAGAAACATGTCTACCTCAAATGTAGGCCTAACATTTGATCTGTACATCAGCATCAGGGGAATAACATTATAATCTCGTTCACGGTAGAGAAAGATATCACAAATACACTTACATTTCTATTCATGAGTTTCTTATGAATGAATGGCTTGCTCTAACTGTTGCTCGGTCCTCGTCAACAACACGCGCTTGCACCCCCTGCTGGTGTTGTAGATTTACAGCAGATGGAGATTACGCTCAGTAATCCACTGCTTTTCCTGCAGTTCCTGGATGTCAATGTTGAATTTACTGTCGAATTTGAACCACTGAATTTGTTGAAGCGAATTTGTAAAGCGAAATAAAATGGACCGAAAATTACCTGTTGAATATTATAGGTTGTATTTTTTAAACAGTTTGAATATTTTGGGAGTGAAATATGAAAGGTGAATATGGATTGTTTAATTTTTTAATAATGAAAATGTGTTTTAAATGTTTTGAATTGAAATATTCACAGCTTAAATATTCAACCATGTCGAATTTGAGCCAATAAAAAAATGCAAGTCCTAAAAATACAATGCATTAAAATGCAAGCATAGTTAATGCAATGCCTATATTTTTTCAAGTAGTGCAATTCAACAGGCTTTTTGTTTCAAAAACATTTGGCATTATTTTACTTCCATAGCTGCAAAGGGTAAAATAAAAACAATCAAGTGAGATTTTTCCTGTTGTAATCAACAACTTGATGCTTTCCTTTAGTTGATGTACAACACACGGAATAGTTCAGCATATCATCATAATGGGCTGTTTGATTTCTGATGGGATTGACAAAGATTCAGCTGTAGAGATCTCTCTCTAGATTACAAACATCCTGAGGGAGAGAAACAACTGACATCAGTGCTGAAATCACGACTGATCATGTTCTTCACTAATTTGTTTTCTTTGTACCACGTTTCACCTTCAGGAAAGTAGCTTATGCCCTGTAAGCACCTTAGTATGTAGTTATGCATTCTTTCAATGTTCTCCCACAATTCTGAAATATAACAATTTGCATACTTTTGTTTGATTAAAAGTAACACGCAGAACAACATATATAATATTAATTCTCTTTCATCTGTTCTCAATTATTAGTAACATGTTAGTGAAAGTATTAAAATACATCTAGTCAGTTGACATTTTACTTTTAGCTACCTTCCATTACATTTCTGAATAGGATGATTATTATATTTATGTTAAGTTGTCCTTGTTTCGGTGTAATTATACATTTATGTACTGAGTAATATTAAATAACAATAATAATTGACAACACCTACAGTACTGGTTTGCTTTAAAGTTAGTTGCATGTATTTATAGTCATTACTATAGTAACTACATATAACAAGGACACTGTAAAATAAATTGTTACCCTTATTAGTCCATCACTTCAAACACTCAGATATCAGTCCCATTCTGCGCTGTTGCTCCTAACAAGTGTCTTTTATTGTAATTCACTTGCTGTCAAATATTCAATATCATGTTATGGTAGTTGATGTCCTTTAAATTACAAACACAATCAAACCAGCCCACTTTCATCACAGATTAATAAAAACATTTTTAGATGTTTTGATTTTAGACAGTTTTAGATTTTAATAACTGGTGCTTCAGCTCAAAACAAACAAATACATTTGACAAATTTCACATGAGACACGATTTTTCTGTAGAGTCAGAATATGTTTAATAAAAATAATTAAACCTCAATTTCTTCTATAGAACTTCATAGAAAGTAATTCAATAAATTACAAACTTTTTAAGACATGTATCCTGCACTACAAGAAGCATTAATTGACTACACAGGCCACAACTTGCAAGTATTGCAACTGTCCAAAAAATAAAAAATAAAAATAAAGAGGGGGCTTTATTTTCAAAATATTAAAAATATGAAACAAAATAAGCCATGGAAACAAATGAGTCGGTTTGTCAATTCAATCATTCACATAACTGAAAACAAACTTTTATTTGCAGTAGTGTATTTCTATTTCGTTTGCTGTTGCATGGTGGTCATTGTCTCTGTGCCACAACGGCAATTCTTGCCCTGATTCTGGTCAGTAGTCCAGCGGTTCATAATGCAACACATGAAATACAACCAAAATACTGAATTAATGTGCACATGAAACAGAAAGAAAGAAAACCTAGGTCAATGTCCAATTCTCAGCAAACCTGTAATTCTTCTCAGAACATTATTCAGTTAAATGAGATGCTAACGCTGCAATGTCATAATAAAAGGGACTATATAGGTTTCATGTGCGGTTTTGGGAAGAAGTGGAAAGCAGCAATACCTGTACACAGTTTCAAAGTGCGTGGCTCAGCACGAACTGGAAAGAGGAAGGTCTGATGCCACTGGAGAGGAGAGGGCATTCAGAACATCTACTGAGGCAAAAATCACACTGAGAGAGATACAAGTGAGGGCATCTGAGTGAAACCATGATGAATGTAATCATACATGCTTGGAAAGACCCATTAATATTACTGTGTTCACTAGTGAGACAGGCAAAGAGTTGCATTGTGCAGTGCATCCCGAAGAAATGTGCATCACAAATGGAAAACTTCAGTAGCCAAACCTGAATATGAACAAACGTGACGCAGCAGAGACTCGCGTGAATCAAATGAGCCTAACAGTCTAGAACAGGGGTACATCAGCACATGTAACAGAAAACAAATCACATACACGTACTGATTCAAAACGCCAATGAGGTTCATCGTGTTGGCCGAGGTGCTCGACTGCAATGAATAGTTCTATGAGGGACAGACACTGAAGTATGGCATAAGGGCACTTCTAGATCAGTCATTTACATCTAACAGCAGCAAGGCGACTATGTGGATCTGAAAAAATGGCGGATGTATTTTATCAGACTAAGCGAACATGTAATTTCGACCTGTATAGCGTATTTAACCCTCCTATCGAATCTGAGGACTTTATGTGCCTAATAAAGTAACTGATATACTGCAAATACTTGAATTTCTCTCAATACTTTTACAGGGATTACAAACATAGGTGATTTAGCAAGTGAACTTATATGTGACAATACTGTAGCAGTCTGTGGAAAAAAAGATGATATAAGCACTGCTGTCTGTTGCGAGAAGGTTTGCATGTGAGGCCGACAGGACCTTGGACACATAGATTTTCATGCAAATTGAAGCAACAGTGTTCATAAGCACAGAACGCCACACACACACACACACACACACACACACACACACACACACACACACACACACACACACACACACACACACACACACACACACACACACACACACACACACACACACACACACACACACACACACACACACACACACACACACACACACACACACACTCACACACACACACACACACACACACACACACACACACACACTGCTGTCTGAACGCTAAAAGAAATGATGAATATATGGATGTGAGGAAAGTGGTCTGAAATAAAAACGGTAATATTTGTTGGAAGCATGTTTCAGGCAAGGAGGAATGTGTCCCTAAAAGAATGTATGATACACTATAGACGTCACCGTACAGCGTGTTGGCAAGATGGATTTCCTGCACCAATGTGTTACGTACAAAACTCAAATCTTTGGGTAAAAACAGCTGTATGAAGATAATTTAAAAGTAAGTAGGAAGGAAGGACAGACCATGGGCAGGAGGCAGAGTCCAGGACAGTAAGCAGATGCACAAATCGCAAGAGGAGTGAATGAACAATGTGTGTAATGAATGAATGAATGAATGAACAAATGCAGGGTCTCTACAGCTTCAGTGACATTCATAAGCTGCCTGTGTGTTATTGCTGTGGATCTGTAGGTATGCTCTGTGAAGTCTATGTGTTCAGGATCCTGCTCAAGTATTTACAAATGAAACCCAAACAGTCGATGTGTTTTTTCTCCCAAAAGAAAATATATTAATTATACAGCTCTGCAATGAGCAACAGCATCCTAATTGCTTTAATAAAATTAAATCCCGACATAGTTATAACAATAATGCCTTTTAGTTTTTGCTTCTTGTCTGTTGCAATTGTACATCATCGTGTAATACAATTTCACAAAGTTTTTTTTTCGACATGCAAAACGTCTCTTCGAAACGACAATGTACCTAAACAAACACTGAAATCTCATTTCAGTTTCTCTAGAATCTCCGTTTTCCATTTTTTCCTCCGTTACACAACACTTTAGTTATTATATTTACATTGAAACAAAAAACATGATGTAGTAAATGCAGGATAATTCCTATATGTGTGTATATGTATACATTTCTAAGAGATGTATATAAATATATAATATTTATTTATACATGTATAAAGACTCAGTCTTCGTCGCTGGAATCGGAATCCTCGGATGACGAGGAGGAGCTGTCGGACTCGGAGGAGGACGACTCCGCCTTCGCTGAGCCTTCTGGACCACTGGTATCCTTCTTTTCGTCGGGCTCCTCCCCCTCATCGCTGTCTCTGTCCTCTGAGCGGCCGGGCCGCTGGGCCGTGGCTTCAGAGGCAGCAGGTTGCAGCAGTGGGGTTGGCTGAGTGTTTGCAGCTTGCGGCTGGTTGGCCACAGGCAGGTTAAGGCCTGGAGTAAGAAGCATCCCTGGGTAAAGCATACTAGAGAGGAGCAGGGGGTTGAGGGCCAGTGAGTGGCCTGAAACAGAAGCACTTGTTTGATTCGAGTTGGTGGCCATTGAGGTGGTGGCTCTGGAGCTTTGACCCTCTGTCCTTTCCACTTTGCCATCCGGAATCAAAGTCTGAGCCGACACTTTGTGCTTGGCGGACTCTCCGCCGTTCCTCTTTTTTCCGTCCTCGTCACCTGTCAAAACTCCACCCCCCGCTTCCTGCGAGGGCTTTCCGAGGACACTGCTCATCCCGAGGAGGTTCGGCAGGCCAGTCATTCCGGACAGCATCATTGGAAACATGGCGGCCATGTTGGTGGGGTCGTGAGGCAGACCCATTAGGCCAGTGGTGAGTTGGAGAGACTGGAGACTCTGGAGATTGTGCTGAAGAGCTTGAAGACTAGGAAGATCCAGCCCAGTGAGGAGGCCGTTGGATAGGAGTGGGTTGAGCCCCAGGGCGGCGTTGGCACTGGCACTGGACATGGTGGCTGCTTTAGCCAGAGCGTTTTTGGGTCGTCGACCTCGCCGGCTCACCTCTTCGGGAACGATGGGGCCAGTCAAGATGCGGTCGAACATACTTTCAGGAAGGTAACCCTGAAAAAACAAATGCATCTGTTATACAACTAAGTAAAAACATCTATAAAGTTTTAGTTAATATATTGAGTTGGTATGGAAGCCCTGAACCGCAACATAAAAAAAAAAGAAAATTCGAGCATTTCGAGATTAAAGTCGAAATATTTCGAGAATAAAGTCGAAATATTTCGAGAATAAAGTCGAAATATTTCGAGAATAAAGTCATAATATTTCGAGAATAAAGTTACGAGAATACAGTCTTCCGTAGAAGTTCTTGTTTATTTTTTTTGTTAAAAAAAAATGTGCTCATGAAGTCGAACTGCTTCTGATGGATCTAAATATAATAGTAGCTTTTTACTTTTATCTGGGCTTTCAACAAAAAGAAATTCTACAGGTGATAATCTAACAACATAGCATTACCATTTGTTTTAGGACGCCTATAGACGAGCACGAAGACTCCGCTGGGGTAGTCACCACAATCCTGGTCCAAACATTATGTATCACATTGACTCGAAGCCTACGTGTCTTCTTGCTCGTCTAAAGGCAACACCATCTGGGCTGAGAACACTTAACAGTACTATCTCCTTCTTCATTGTAAATCCTTTCTGGAAACATTTTAAGTGCATCATTCTGTATCCAATCCTTTAGCCTGATCCCGCGATTTCCTCAAATATAAAGCTGGATAAACTCCATCCAGTCTGAAAAGTGTTTTTACCTGTAAAGTACATTCTGGGGCAGTATATGTTTTGTAACGTCCTAATACAAATGGTAATGCCATGTTGTTAGATTAACACCTGTAGAATTTCCTTTTGTTGAAAGCCCAGATAAAAGTAAAAAGCTACTATTTTTGTTTAGATCCATGTCCGAGACAGTTCGACTTCACGAGCGCATTTCTGTACACACACACACACACTTTGACGGAAAAAAAAAGAATCCCTAAAAAACAAAAATTATAGCATTTCGAGATAAGTCGAAATATTTAGAGATAAATATAAATATATATATACACACACACACACACACACACACACACACACACACACACACACACACACACACACACACACACACACACACACACACACACACACACACACACACACACACACACACACGAGTTTTTTTTTTTAACAGATTTTTTTTTACATTGCGGTTCAGGGCTTCCGTAGGTTTCCTTTAGGTTTATGTAAAATTATAATTAAATTTATGTTGGGGCTGTCACCATTTCAGATTTTCAAATAGAATAACGCTATAATCGTGATATCAATTGAAAAGAAATTTGGAAATTTTGTGCTTTTTCTCTTTTTTGGCCAATGAATCACACTCAAAATATGTGTTTCGAGAAAAACTATTGAAAAACTGTTGATCGGCACTTCCAGTAGACTGTGGTGTCTAACACCATGTTTTTTTATTTTTTTTTACGAACCCCTCCCCCCCCATCATTTGTGTAGTACAGAGTATTATACATGTGATATATAGAAATATTTAGGATATACATAGAAATATTTCATTTTTTAAATATCATGCTTAACAGAACTACCAGTATATTTGGACATAATTAATTTCTCTAAATGCACTGTATTTGGAATGTTTCTCTTTTTACTCACAGACTGTTTAACAACGTCAGCCCACTCTGGTGGGACGCCATACTCTGGATTATCTTGCAGGAACCGGCTTAACTCTTTCAGAGGTGGAGCAAATGCACCCCCAATCTGGAACAAAGAAAGAGGAAACAAGTATTACAAACAACACCCAGTACAGCAAAAAATGTGCACACAAAGTCTATAACCATCATAGACTCACCTTGCGAGCATTTCGCCGGTTGATAATCTGTACTCGCTCTTCTCCAGTCAGGCTGTTGATGTCAATTTTGTTGGGGTTTCTGCAGCGATGTCTCTTCTGTTTTGGTCTGCCATCTTGAAACTGCATCTTGGTTGCACTCTGCAAAAGTAATGATCAGGAACTTAAATCCATGGATATTCTTACATACACAATTTTATTTAATTTTTTTTTTTTATATTTGAAAGGATAACTTGATTTTAACATAAAATGAGATGATGGCATTTGTATTGTTTAAGAAATTGAGATTACCATTAAAAATTAAAACATATTTGGCCTATTTTATGACGTTTATTAAATTCTTTTTAAAAATCTAGAGAATTATCTAGCATCTGGTATTTACAGGGATAAAAGCTCCCACATCTGCCACGAAGCCCGGGTGCTCCTTCAGCCACTGGTCAAGATCTTTCCGTTTCGGAGCATCCTCTCCAGCTAGTCGCGTCCCATCTTTGAGGCTGATGACGGGAACGCGGCTCTCTGTATCGTGGGTACTGGGCCCGTGAGGTGTGCTCAGCCCAGGGGGAGCGGATGTACCTGCGACGCCACCACTCCAACCAGCAGTAACCTGCTAAAGTAGGGGGTGCATTTGCCTTATTGATACTGAAGAATGACAACTTTTTCTTGCTTTCTACATAGAGAATTAAAATGTAAAATAAAAAATAAATAAAAAAGAGGTCATAAGCAAGTCGAACCTGCTCTGGCATCACAGAAGGCCTGTTTCTGTCCATGAACAGCAGGTCCATCCCCTCCACATTCTTCCGCCGTCCTCTCCTCCTCTTCACTACAGGCTGTCCATCAATCACTCCATTCAGTCGCATTTGCTCTGGCGGTACTGCAATACCACAAAGAACAAGCATTTCTAGTGTCCTCCAGAGTTGTACATTGTGTACAGTGTTATGTGGTTTGTGGGTAAACGGGTATCTGAGCAAGTATGTTAGGTTATATGTTACCTTGTGGATAGCTGTTCAGTGTTTTGGTGTAGTCCGCTAGGCTGGTATCAGATGCGTTCTGCAACTCTTGTAGCCGGGCTAAGTACTGCTGTTGGGCGAGAGGTCCCTCCTCACCCTCCAGGGGGCGCTTCAGAGGCAGGCCTTGCTTCTGGAAGGTCAGTTTAAGGCTGCCCTCCTGCTGCAGGTCACAGGCCAAAGGTCAGAGGTTAAGGACACATTGCTGCACAGGGTAGTGTCCTATGAAGCCTATGATACTGGTATGAGACCAGTGAAGGTCTACTGAATAAACAAACCGTTTTTACAGATAAAAACACTCATATGAGGTACTCAAATGACATCAGTTTTTATACAGACAGTTAGTTTTAATCAATATGTAAGTAATATAATTGTCTCTCTAGTAGATTGAGGCAACATAGAAACACAGAAAAGTCAAAGGACTTAAAGGTGATGTGTGTAATTTTAATACATGGGTTGATTCTCACAATTTGGTGTTATCAAAACATTGCTCTTTCTAAGCATCCTGACCATTCTGACATTAGCAACATTGGCTCAGTTTGGGAAAAGTTTGGGCTGGGAATATCTGTTTGTCAAATATAGACATAGCTGTAATCAACTAACATTCAAAAGATTGTTATGCTCACTAACACTGAATTTATTTGATCAAAAACACAAGTTTCAGCATCATTACTCCAGTCTTCAGTGTCACATGATCCTTCAAAAATCAAACTAATATGCTGATATGGTTCTCTAAGAAACAATTATTCTTATTTTCAAGTTTGAAAAATGCTGTGCTGCTTGATATTTTTGTGGAAACTGTGATACATTTTTTCAGGATTCTTTGATGAATAGACAGCATTTCTTTGAAATAGAAATCTTTTACAACATTATGCTGTATAATAATTTCTTTAAAAAAATCTTACTGAGCACAAACTTTTGAACAGAAGTGGATATAAGGATTTTTTTTTTTTTAATTAATGTAATAATATTAGGGATGCACCGAAATGAAAATTCTGGCCCGAAACTGAAAATTCAGGATGCACTTAGCCGAAAACAAAACCAAAAAAATGAATAATAAATTAATGAATCAAACTTTAATAATCAACACTCAAATAGCTAAAATTAAGTTGTACAAACATTTAAATTGCACATATATAATGCAGTTTTTCATCAACTTTTTAATAAAAGAATTGTTTCTACACCAGTTTGTTGGTGAAATATAAACATTTAAAATAAACTGTAATAACTTGTTTTCTTGACAGATTTATTCAGACAAGTCACATACATTAAATAAAGAAATATATCACTAACAGGTTAAGTAAAAATATAATGAATATGTAAAACAATGCGCATATTTAGCAAAATGCTCTTCTCTATAGTTATTTTTCTAGCTAACTGAGTTTATGGACATTGAATAGTTTTTTTTAAGGTAAATGTAACGTTAAGTGACATTGTATATTCTGCAAGCTGTTTTATTGACATCTTTCCCTGGCTGAAACACTAATTGAGCGATTACATGAGACAGTAATTTCGGTAAGTTGTAATGTAGTCTTTAATGTAATTCATCTTTCAACATACCTTCTGGTGTTCACCCATGAGATGATCGGTTCACGTGAGCTGGATCCATGTTGCCGCTTGAACTGAGGCGGCTACAGTGATCATCAGTCACGTCGAATTAAAGAGCGCCAAAACCACATTTATTGTTTGAATTTCGTAAGAAAATTGACATAATTTTAGAATTAGCAGTTGCACGTAATAAAAGATTCAAGAAACCATATCATAACAGATTAAAATTGTGAAATTAATATTGTCAATCCAGAGCTAGTGTCTACACAGCTGACTGTTGTATCTTATCCACGTGCACGAGATAGACTCTGAACACAGTGAACATGGCATCGGAGAAGCGCTTAATTAAACATCTGTTTCAGTCACTGATTTTGTCCCTTAAAAAAAAAAATATTTCGTCCAAAAACCGAAAATAGCTGTTTCGGCCGATAATTTTCGGTAGCCATAATTTCGGTGCATCCCTAAATAATATGTATAAAATTATAGTAATATGAATAAAACTAATAATTTGTTATAATTGAAAACTTAAATTTAATGATAAATGTCTGTTCGGATGTTTAATCCAAAAATAAACACGGTCATTTTATAGGCCTGATAACTGCACTGCATGGTCACAATCTTGTGTGCTTTATTATGTTTGTTTTAGCCAAACTTCTTAAGTACTGAGGTACAGTGAAATTAATGTGGGTAAATTTCCCTTTTGCTAGACTCACAGAAATTACACAATTCACCTTCAAAGCAAAGGACAGAGGCTAAGACTGATTTGTGTACTGGGTTCAGTTTAAATTGGAAAATGTTGCAACTTCAGTGTAGTAGATTTGAGTTGACCCCAGTGAAAGTCACAGTAATAAACCATTGGTCTCCAGGCAGGTAAAGAAAGCAAACTTCTGAGAACATAAACAGAAAATGAAACCAAAGCTGCAAAATTTTCAAAGCAAAGTCAAATGAAAGAAAGAAAGAAGCACACAAATACTGGAGGAAAAGGGGGAAGACCAAACAATAAAAACAAACAAAACATGCCAAGCACTGCAATGACATTGCAGATCGGCATTTGTGGGGGGAAACTTAAAATAACATACGTTATTGATTTTGACTGAGAACTCCTTTTCTCTGTCTGCAACATGCTTCTTCACCTTTGAACCCTGAGGGGAGGCTGAGGGGTCTTCTGTGAGCGTGGTTGCATTGTCCAGGAGTTTGGTGGTGTAGAAAGAAGTCACTGCATTGCCTTCATATGCACGACGAACCCCAGGCCATTTCCCCTTCAACACTGCCTGACATATACTGTCCAAGCGGTTTATCATGACACGGTCCTGCAATGAGAGGACAGTATTATTGTAAGGACATCACAAGCAAGGACTGTGCTATAAGGTTGAACTGCAAGATTATGGTGAGAGAAAAACATCATGTTCCAAAGCAGACTAAAGTTTATATAGGTTTATCACTTTTTAATTAATTAAATTATACCGTTCTTACAGTGGAAGAGCCTAAACTATGATACAACACTGACAGAGTGAGGCCAGAACTGGCACAAGATGTTGGCTTGGCCTGCTAACCTTTGGCCAGTAGGAGGCAGCAAGCATATATCCGCCCTGGAAAGGGTGGGGAGGGTTGGAGATACCATTGGTCACATGACTGTCCTGCATGTCATCTTGTGTAGTGTTGAGCGAGGCAATGCTGTCTTCGTCAAAGCCTTTAACACCAGGTACTGCTGACACTACCGGAATACAGACAGACCCATCAATGACATACAGGTCAAACACACTTTAAACATTTTCCTTTTTACATTTTGCAAATTCAAACTCCACACTTCACATGAAAGTATTTCAAAAGGCTATGTTTGGAACTGCACCCTTTCATATCATCATTTCTATTTTTGTAGCATGCATACTGTGCAAACACTCTGCAACAGAATACCCAGACAACCTACAACATTTGCCAAAATGTGCAATATACAACCAGGGCGCACTGCACTGCGTACTGTTTCCCACAATGCAATGCGCTCAACTTTAATTTTTTCCATTTACAGTGTGACGAATGAATCAGAAGCAATGTCAATCTCTTTCTTGACGGCAAGACAGGACTTTCTTTTTTTATTTGGATTAAATATGTATTCTGAGATCTCAACTGAATGTCTCTTGCTCAATGAAAAATATAATGTTTGAAATGTTTATCATTATATATGATTTAATTACATACAGGCTTATTTTTAAGAAACAGCAGGCAGTTTACGGTATATGTGCTGTATACTACAATATGAAGTACACTGGATCTCCAGTTTCCCATTTTAACCCACACTGAATATATACAAATTAAATGAAGATATAAGCATTTCTCTCTCTTAAAATAGTCCATAGGGTAGGCATGCTGTACTCTCCAAAAGACCTGATGAATGCTTTCAAACCCTAAGAACTGGACATTAATGCGTAAGTGAGCTGACTCGACACCTGAATACTATTTGATCCACAAGGGAGACACATATGTGCCAGCACTCTAAAGCTGGTGTGGTTATTACAGTCATCTCTAGAGCCTGAAACCTCATCACCAATCAAGCATAGCGCAACCTAAGACAAAAAATGCATCGTACATGGACTGGACTAGTGTAGCACAACTCAAAGACGCAATAAAATGCTTTACTTGTTAGTAGTCCTATAGTTACTGCAGAGGCTGGGATACAACTTAAGTTTAATAAAAAAAACTTACCGTTCTTTGGTACCTCTTCGCTGTCACTGTCTTCTGAAGATGAGGATGAAGATGATGATGAAGACGAGGAGCCCGAAGAACAGGAGGAAGACGAGGACGAGGAACTGGATCCTGACCTTGATGAAGACGAGGATGAGGAAGAAGATCTCGATGAAGAACTTGACGAAGAGCTGGACGAGGAGCCGTCCGAGTCTGATCCCGACCCCCTCCTGGCCTCCCTGCGGCTCCGCTTACTCAGCTTCTTCTGTTTTCGAGTAACTGAGTTTGGCGTGAGCGGTTTTGTTCTGGCCGCCACCATCCTACTCTCGCTCTCTCCCGCTTTGTTGACATTATCTTTCTCGTCCACTCCTGAAGGTGTGGGTGGTCTGATAGAAGGTATCTCCATCTTGGGCTCTCGCTCTACACGCTCTTCTTCTCCTTCTGACATCAGCTCTTCCTTCAGTTCAGTTTGGTTTAGGAGTGGTGAAGCAGAAGCCTCTTTAGGCTTAATGTGTTGGAGGGGGACCGGGATGTGACACTGTCCCAGCGATTGCGTCTGATTCTGGGCTTGGGTTTGTGATACAGTTCCCTTGTTCTGGCTGTAGTTCCTCTGGGCCGCCATAAAGCAGAGCTCTGGGTCACGGAGGATGTGGTAGTCTGTTCGGCTGACTCCGTGCTTGGCCGCCCCAAGCAGAAGATCTCGATCGTGTGATCCAGTTTCCCACCACACTGGAAGATCCGGTCCAAGCTGGCACAGTGCGAGATGCTGAAAAAGCTGCGGGTGACGCAACACCTGTTCTCTTATCTTCCGCAGCAACTCCACGCGGTATAGGGTACGGGACGCACGCTCCTCTGTGATTGGTTGAATAGCAAGAGAGGAGTCCACCATATCTGATGGAAGAGAAGACACAAACTGATGATGAAAGAGTACAAGCTAATGCATTGGGAGACTGGCGGAAAAGCAATGCAAGTGTGTAAGCATGTTTAGATGTTTGTGGCACTCACCTCCCTCTATAGCTGGTAGGCGGCAGACCCTCCTGCACATGGCAATAAAGGCACACAGGTACTTGTGAAGACTTTCGTCAGTTTTCTTGTGCAGTCGAGCCATGGCTCTGAACTTGGTCCAGTCAAAACGGCCCAAATCCGGATCAAAAACTACCCCAAATGTTGAAACCACACGGTAGAAATCGGCCTCCTCCCTCCTTGTCCATCTATTGAGAAATGGAGAGTTATTGGCCCACAAACATAATTTTTTAGAAAAGATAATACATTTTACAAAGAGGTATGTTACAAATAAAGGTTTCTTAAAAGTACACCAAGTATTTAAGTTTTTTTAAATGCAAGTCATAGATTCAAGAAGTTTTTTTTTATTAACTCGGTTAAACAGCTGATTATACGAGGAGACACATTCTATGCCACATAATCTCGTGGGTTTACATAATTTTAAAAAGATTTTTAAGTGTCATTCATTTCTTTTTTTTAAAGCAACAAAAATTACTTTATCCTCAAGCTGAATTAGGGTTGAAATTCCATATACGACTTTTAAAATCTTAACAGATTTTAAAACATTAAGCATGATGCACTTGCCGACTTTAATGGTTACAGAAAATAAAAACTGGACATCATACACTAAATGACGCTAATTTCCGAACACAACAAACTCACACGGAAACATGCTCCTTGTTGCTGCAGCCGCACAACACATGAAAACAATATGTGTTCTAAAGTCGGCTCAAAACATCACGCGTTTGATATCCTCTGACTAGATGGAATCAAAGTCTGAAGCAAAAAAACGGACTTTAGGCAACTGCTCTAATGTTGTGTAGTGTATTCCAGAAATTATATAACTCGCATTAAATTTCGCATTAATTTAATTGGTTCAAACACCGGAATGAACTTTAGTAGTTGAATCAAAAAATGTTATGATATTAGGATGTTTTCTAAAGCCTCTTACCGTTGTTGTCTTTCAATCTTAGCAGCGATTTTGGGATTGAGTGTGTCGCTGACGGTGGGAGGCAGAGCGTAGAGGGCTGGGGTCGTAGCCTGCTGTGTCTGGTGGATTTGAAGTATCTGTCTGCTCTTGGTGAATCGCTGAGATGCAGTGATCAGACGTCGTAGTCGTGCCGTCAGCGTGGAGGGCGAGGGCCAGTACACCCCTGAGCCAGCACCCAAAGACCCACCTCCACCATCTAATACAGACCCTCCTTCTGCATGAGCACAAACACACCACTGAAGACTAACAATAACTTAATATTAACTCAAAACAAAATAGGGGTTTCTTAATAAAAGGGAATGGGAATGAAGTTTGTCTATACCTCCGCCTGCATCAGTGATGACCAGGTCTCCTGGGGACGAAGCATCGTCCTAGAGGTCAGAGCACATGTTAAGTCATAGTTTAACACTATAACACACATGAAACAAACTGATGTAAATGTAGTTTTTAACAGTATGTTTCAGTATGAATTACTTATTGTATGCTACCATACACACCATGTGAGATATTTCCATAAACATTAGATGACATTTATAATATAATTACATAAATAATCGAATAAAGCATTATATTTTATTATATTTATTATACTGAATTCTCTTTTAAATATATTTTTTATAAATCAATTTCAAATATTGATGTCAATTGTTTATAACATTATCTGAAAACATTTTGTAATACTGCATGGCTAAACTTTAATTTAAAAATAAGAAAAGAGAAAAAAGAGAAAGTATGTCTAATTAGTTAGGAAAAAAGTATTCTACATATCAGGAAACAAATAGGCTGTTATTTAGACAAAAGAAACACCTTTGTGACTGTGTTTACTGAATTGAGACTACATTCGTGTCAATCCAACTGAACACCCTGTGGGGTGTGGCCTATACAATTCAACTCATGAATTGTAAAATTTGCCCATCCCTGATGTCACACTAGTTCATATTATTTATGAGCTTGTGTGTGCGCTCGTGTGTGTAACAGTCTTATCAGGGCTAGTTCTCATTCTTCCACTTGCGTACCTCCATATCGTCCTTCAGCAGAGCTGGAGCAGGCTTATACTCAGGGTCGTCCACATCCCTGCGCGCGCACACACACACACACACACACACACACACACACACACACACACACACACACACACACACACACACACACACACACACACACACACACACACACACACACACACACACACACACACACACACACACACACACAGTTACAAACACCTCCGAGAGCTACTGCTGACAGAAACTGATAAAAGACTTCCTCTATCTGTATAAATGGAACACATGTTTGGTCCCTTACCCATCTATAAAGTCATTTCCTCTCTGTTCAGCAGCGATGGCCTTCTCGTCTGGCCGCCCAACCCTTTCTAAGAAACACAGTGCTGGATCCGCACGAATAGTGTTGTACTTCTCATAACCTACAACACATACAGACATTAGTTAAAAGTGTGTACCCACACATAAAGCCACGAGCGAATCAGAGCTGATCAAACTTACCGTGCTTATACACTCCTAATAGCAGACATTTGTCCGAGAGCATGTCCCACCACAAAGCAGGCATCTCTGAATGATCCGGCTCAGGAACCCAGATATCGATCTCACTGACAGATAGCAAAGGAAACATTTTCAACCAGTAGTTTTGCTGTATGTTTTAGTCTACAGCTGTTTATTTAGTTTTTCTATTTTGGAACAGATCAAAATTTAAGTCTAATATTGTCATTCACAGAAAATGTTCCCTTTTCATAGCTTTTATACATATATTGCGAAAAATATTTTATGGTACTTTATGGTGCTTTTGTTGCAGTTCAACAGCTCAAGTCCTGAATAGTTAAAAGAGCATTCTGGACTTTTGGCATGAGGTGAGTAAATGATGACACCCAGTTTTCGTTTTTGGTGAACTGTTCCTTTAAATGCTTTTATTGGTATTACATGTTAACATTCCTGAAGTTTCCTCAGCAGAACAGCAGATGGCGCTTTAATGTTTATCTTACGGACCAAACTGGCTTAAACTGACTAATACTGGAGTAGTTCAAGGAGCACCTTCACTACCGGTATTTATAATACTAAAATCTAAAGCAATACACAAGTAAAAGTCTTCTGAAACCTTGTACATTTTTAGATTTTGATCCATTTTATATGGTTCAAAATTATTTTATTTTTTTTAAATACTAATAACAATTAAATTTCTTACACTTTTCTACTTCCTCTCAAAAAAGAAACTACTGGTACTAATACTTTTACCACTATTGGTACTACAAATGCAGAACACACTCTTGTTTTATTCCCCAGACCAGTGAAGTAATAAGGTAAGAGGGTCCATGGCAATGCTTACCTGGCATCTATCCCGTCCAGCACTTTTTGGCACTGTTCTCCAATCACCTCTTGTTTCAGATAGTACAGCATTCTGACCCTCAACAGCACCCTACCAGACAAAGACACAGAGAGATTGAGGTCAAAGTGCACACACACACACAGAAACCCACAACGCGTTCACCAGTAAATACAGTGTTCTCTTAATCAGTCAAAACAATACCAAACTATCCACATCCCTTCATGGGGCAGCTGAGCATTACTGCACAATTCCAAACACAGTATTTCTGCATGTTAGCGCTGACTATAAAGAGCATCCTTTGCTAAAATGTACTATAACAGGGAACTTCCACAGGGAGTCTGTAACACCTAGGCATTCATGGCGGCAGTTCTATGATCTCAAGTGTACCGCTGAGTAAATATGAAACACATTAATGTTAGCTGAACATTAAGGTTAAATCCTACGTTTTTGTATCAATTCTAAAACAGACTTTTGCCTTTACACACTAAGAGGTTAATTATACTGGAGTCAGATAAATAAATGAATGATGTATCTG
The DNA here is from genome assembly GCA_030578275.1 of Meda fulgida. NCBI lineage: Eukaryota > Metazoa > Chordata > Actinopteri > Cypriniformes > Leuciscidae > Meda > Meda fulgida. The sequence goes on from CM060622.1 coordinate 31,837,170, forward strand.
TCTACATACACATATAACTATACAGAATTATATAATTATACATTTTTTTTTTTTTTAAATTAATAGTTTTATTCAGCATGGATGCATTAAATTGATCAAAAGTGACAGTTAAGACATTTATAATATTAGAAAAGATTGAACTTTTGAACTTTCTATTAACCAGAAACAATAACATCAATAGTGATTGAAATGTTTCTTGAGCAGCAAATAAGCATTAGTATGATTTCTGAAAGATCATATGACACTGAAGACTGAAGTAATGATGCTGAAAATTCAGCTTTGACATCACCGATGTCAATAAACTGCATATTAAAATATATTTAAATTTTTTCGATCAATTAAATGCAGCTTTGGGGAGCGACCATAATTTACTTTTTCCTAAACATTAACATTACATCACTACTTTTGAACAGTAGTGTAAATGTGCTTATGTGTACATTCTGATATAACTTGTACTACCATATGGCTGGTGTTCATGAGTGTTGACACAGTGTTTTTCAGACACAAAGTGACCAAAAGTCATTCCTGTTTAATGCAAGTTGCTGTTTTTCGGAGGACATGAATGACAATGACAGTGAATGTTGGCAATGTAAATGTTCAAAAACCGTTCTTTCATGTAGACTACTCAGCATTAGTTTTTACGCTTGGCATAGGTTTTTAGAACTTTACATTCAAGCTTATTTATGTGTGTCCACGTATATATATTTTATTGTATATTAGGACCCCCTCGAAAACGAGATGGTTCATCTCAAGGGGTTTATCCTACTCAAATTTATATATATATATATATCCTCTCTCATTCTAAAACTCACACTTTCACCCTAACATTAGTGGCATTCCAGGCCCAAGGGAAACTGCAGACGCATGCAAAGCTGAGAGCTGTGTCCCAGGTCACCACTTGTGTGTGTGTTAAACAGGACAGCGAACTCAACAATGGGGAACTTTCTCCAATGGCAGAAAGCCCTGGATGCAACACCAGCCTTACAGTAATAAACTCCCTCCACACACACATCCTGGTCCAGAACAGTCCAATTATCAGAGCACAACTCACAGCCTATTTATAACATGACATGATGTACAGTGTACATTATGTACATCCTCTGCTTTCTAGCGCATGCATTTACTGTACAAGCATTTGTGACAAACAAATGGAAAAAGAATGTTAACTTAGCATAGCCAGCCAGATTCACCACCGGTTTCGATCATGAGTTTGACAACTTAAGCAATAAGAACTGAAGAGTGTGACCTGAAAACGACCTCTTATCTCCCACTCACTAGGTGACAAAACCCTGAACCAGTGTGTGAGAGTGGGCCAGTCGGAGTGTGCTTAAATAGGAGGTGCCCTTTTATCACTGCATCACACACTTCCTTCAGAGCAGCAGATATTCATCTAATCAGGCGTTCACAAGTAGAAAAGTTGCTGTGTGGTTGAAAGTGGGCGCTACTGTTACTAGATAGACTAACGTTATTGGTTGGCGGCACAAAAGGCCATAACTTTGGAAAATCTGATCATAAATGGAATGTACTGATCGCAAAAATTAGATCAGGATCAGGAATCAGTGATCTTGCTGCTAAATATGTTCTTGATATAATTTGCAGCAGTCCATAATAAATCATGACATAGACAAGATTATGAATGCATCACTCAAAATTCATTTCCCGGTTTCATTCATGGTTGCAGATATGCTTCTTCATGCATCATTTATTTAAATTTGAAATGCCTGTAAGTGGGCAGAAATGAACCATATAGAACACTGAAATCGCTCACAGTAATATTAATTCTCCTTCTGTCTTGCCAATACTTGACTACAGTATGTCACAGATGGTGGATCTGTGAGCTTCAGTGTCTTCATGCCTATTGGTATGAAGTGCTATCATCATGAACATCACTGCTCATTTTTTCTCCACTTTGTCAAAACCAGACATGCCCACATTGCATTACCAACAGTTGCCAACAAAAAAGCGACTTTCATTGAAAATGAATGACTTCTGGTTGCTTTGTCGTTACACAATGCAGCACTTGTTAGTGCCCATTAACACCAGCCATATGCCAGTGAATATTACATCAGATTGTGCAAAGAAACGTATTTACAGTATTGTTCAAAAGTTTGGGGCCAGTACTTTTTTTTCAGCAAGGATGCATTAAACTGAAATTAGACAAATGCTCTTCTTTTGAAATGATCAGAGAATCCTGAAAAATATTGATCACAGACAGTGTTTGGCACTGGTAATAATAGGAACGTTAATTTCATGAGCAGCAAAGCAGCTAATTAGAATCATATCAGAAGGATCATGTGACACTGAAGACTGTGCAATACTCACTTGTTGCAGTGGTGTTTCAGGTGTTTCTTGTACCCATCATCAGACAACATGTGTTCTGGGTTGTGTTTTCGGATCCACTCTGCCTTCTGGATGTCAAATGAGCTGGACTGAATCTTCATCTTCTTTCCTTTTCTGCCTCGCGGTACTGGAGTCGATAAACCTGCGCAAGTCACATTCAAAACTCTAAATGATGAGAGATTCATATTCTACATATAAAGCAAAAGCGAATTTAATTAATTAATAAAAACACTTCAGTCCTCATACCCAAATGGTTCTGAAGTTCCTTGGTCCTGCCGTCCTCTGTGGGAGCGATCAGATCCCACATGAAGCTCTTGATTTTGTCGTCTCCACGGTAATGAACGAGGCAGTACGCCAAGAGCGCTCTGCATATACACTCCACGTCACGCTCACTCAGCTGTCGCTTAAAGCGGCCGTGAGTCAGGATGTCCTTCCAGCGGCCCCACCTATGACCATAGAAACAAATTCAATCACAGGAATAAATGGTATTTTAAAACATATTAAAATAGAAAACAGTTATTTTTAATTTGTAATAATATTTCACAATATTACTGTTTTTACTGTATTTTTTATCAAATAAATGCAGCCTTGGTGAGCATACGAGACTTCTTTCAAAAACATTTAAAAAATCTTACAGACCCCAAATTTTTGAACAGTAGTGTAGTTATTGTACTGCCATACGCAATCACCAAAACCCATATCAGCAGACAACCAGCCATCACTCACCCATAAACCAACAGATTTTTCTCCACCCTGAAGCACTCCGTGCGGCCATAGCTGTTGAGGCGGTCATGTGGCCGGCGGAGTTTGGGTTTGTCGTCTCCGCTGCTCTCCCCTTCAGAGAGCTCGGCCAGCTCGTCCTTAGTGGCGCTGAACGGCCGGGTCTGTTTCCTGACCCGAGGAGTGTCGATCACCAGACTGTTCTGTAGCAAAACCACATCCAAAGGCACAAGTGAAAACAGAACCACTGACACACCTTTACAAAGAGCAGTGCTATGCATTTAAATAACGCCAACCGCAAAATCATTATGCACTCTTAAATACAGCACTTACAACTAACACAAAAGAGCCCTTCACAAAGTACATATTAAACCCCAATCATGTTAGCCATCCTGTCATCTCTTACAGCAAAGCATCTATGCTCAAAATCTAATTTCTGGGGGTTTTCCCATCAGCCATTGATACTCAAAATAGCTTTCCATTACTTGATTCCTTATTTTTTATTAACACAGATGTCTAGGCAAACCGTTCTCAAAGTAATTCTGGCCCTAGAGAGAATTTGCATCCATATACACTTTGACCTGATCCGCCTGGTGGAAGTGGGCTCTTCTGCTCTACTTTGAAACTTTGAATTCAAACGGAAGAGTTTGTGTATAACTTACTCTGCCATTGACAGTATCCATGTCAATCTCTGCTTTCTTTGCCCACTTGTCCCAGAAGTTGGGGTCATCCAGAGAGATGTCTGTCCTGTTCCCTGAAGCTACAAAACTGGCCTGTGGGCACAGCAAACATTATGTTAAACAATGTTTCTAAAATAACCCTTGCAGTTGAAAAAAAGCAGATATGGAAGGTAAGCACATATGCACACAAGAATTAAGGCTGCACAATATTGAATAAAAAATAAATATGATGTGATTAATACTGTGATATGAAAACAAATTGAAATTACTTTTTATACAAATTATAATTCTAGAATGATTGGAGTGCATCTGCATAGAAAATAAAACATTAAAAAATTATATATATTTTATTATTTAAATTACTGTAATAATACTATTGTACTGTAACTTGAAACAAAAATAGAGTATTTAATAAAAAATATATTGTATAGAACAAATGTAAAATTACACTACTTATATTTGTGTGAATTTCTTCAGAATGTCTGAAAATTGCTTTTATAAGAGGAAATGTACGAAAAAAATATGATCAATAGTTTTAAACATATAAGAAATAAAAGACAAAAGAAGGAAGTTGACCTTGGCAAAGGTGGAACCCCGGCCCTCAGATTCAATAGTTATGGTCTTGGTTCTGCGTTGCAGGATTTGGTCAATGTCCTCTTCACAAAATTTAGCCCCCTCATCTTCCTCGTCCATGATGGCACCGTAAGCTCCACGCCGTAGAAGGTCCTCGATTTCCTTCTTAGAGAGCTGCTGCTGCATCTGCTATAAAGATGAAGGAGGAAAGAGAATGAGACCAATACACTTTATATTAGACCAGTACAAAAAAAACTGACTAGATTTGTCTACAGGATATTCAATTAAAGTTCCAAAAGATGCGGTCTCTATATTTCCTTCCCAGCGGAGGTCAGGACAACACTGTTTTGGAACAGTAACACATTTCCATTGGGGAAGCCGTAGTACTTTTTAAAGAAGCAATTTCAAGCAATCAACATAGTAATCAATGATGAGAATCTTGGGCCCCAAGAGCCAAAGCAGTGATGTCTACACAATGTCTACAAAATGTAGTGATGTCTACAAAATGTTACCAATATTTACCGAAAAAAAGCAAATATTTCTCCCAACTGGGTATGAATTTAAAAAATGGTTAGATCAGATGTTTTATTAGGCTATTATTATCATAATTATTATTTTTTCTTTTTACATTTAGATACCTTTGTGTATGGCACAAAGACGGCCTTGGGACTGAGAAAACATGCTGGGGGTGCAGGGTTTACCTCTTAAGAAAAGTAATGACCATTTTGCTCAAAGTAATAAACTACCAAAAATAAACAACATACATAATCTAATAATCAAAACTCTAATCATGAGGACAAAAAGTTAACTTGTAATTTCATTTTTTTTTGTCTTTCCTTGCCATCTCTAAATAACTTTCCAAATTATATATATATATTTTTATTATGCTTAATATGCTGATTAATAATGCTAAATGTCAATGTCACATTTATTTAGATAGCACATTTCCAAGGCCAAGGACTACCAAAGTACTTCACCGTAAAAAACACAAAATATTAAACACAGACTGATACAATAAAAAACACAATAAATAAGAAATGCTAAGAAATAAAAAGTACACATAGAATACAACATTCATCAAGGCGGCTCCCCTGTGCCAAATGCTACTTCAAATAAATGCGTCTTCAGCAATGATTTAAAAGTGGACAAGCTACTAGCAGTCCGCACAGCTACAGGCAATGAGTTCCAGAGAGTTGGAGCAGCCACTGAAAAGGCTCGATCACCACTGGATCTCAGTTTCGATCTAGGAACCTCCAGGACCATCAAACTGGCTGAACGGAGGTCTCTGGAGGGCCTATGCAGCCTGACAAGGTCCGTAAGGTACTCTGGGGCAAGCCCATTAATACATTTAAAAACAAATAGAATAACCTTAAAATCAATCCGATACTTTACTGGAAGCCAGTGAAGCAATGAGAGCACTGGAGTAAATGCATGAAAAAAAAAAAACGTCTAAAGGAGCCATGCGTTAACTTGTCACAAACCTGGTTTAATTTAAACAGTCGGAGTCTGTATGACATAAAAATAATTGTATTTGCTGCATTCTTTTTTTTCTGCAATGTTTTAGCAAAAGTATCTAGTTTGCTGCTCACTGTAGTTTAAATAACCATGTCATCAGCAGCTCTTGTGGCGCTTCGCATTTTTTTAGCAGGAGAGAACAAAGCAAAGAACGAAAAGGGCTTGAATGAATTGCATTTGGCTCTAGACAAAAATATTAGACGTAGCGATGAAAGATCATTACCATAAACGATGGTAAACACTTTTGGTGTGCAATGCTCACTGCTCACTTTAATCAGTAGAAACAGTCAAATGTCACAATTACGTCCCACGGTCCGTATAGAATCAAGCCATTTGAATACCACTGGCCCACAGCATCCATCATGCAGATCTCTATGTAGAGAACCACATCGAGGGCTAGAGAAAACCCTGGTACACGGTTGACATTTCACGACTTACTCCTCCTCCTCCTAGACTGTTGTCCCGTCCACTCATGCTCTGAAGCACTGCTTTATCCAATCCCAGCTTCAGACTGGCTCTATCGAACATCTCTCGCTCATACGAGTTGCGTGTGATTAGTCGATATACTTTAACAGCTTTATTCTGACCAATCCTGTGGCAGCGAGCCTGAGCCTGTGGAACAAACAAGAAAAAAAAAAAGAAAGAAGGTGAGCCAACAGGAACATCTACGATGCGTTTTTATTTTTAAGTGTGTGTGTGTGTGTACCTGCAGGTCGTTCTGTGGGTTCCAGTCAGAGTCAAAGATGATACAGGTGTCAGCGGCTGTGAGGTTAATACCGAGCCCACCTGCTCGTGTACACAGTAGGAAGACGAATCGATCGGAGTCCGGTTTACTGAAGCGGTCAATTGCTGCTTGACGGAGGTTCCCACGTACACGGCCGTCTATCCGCTCATAGAGGTATCTGAAAAAGGTCAGTTTGACTTAGAAATTACAGATCAATGTACTTTATTGAGCACTTCCACACAGTAGGTGCACAAAAAAGATACAATCATACACCAGCCGTCAAAAGTTTGAGGTTGGTAAGAGTTTAATGTTTCTGAAATCTTATGCTCACTAAGGCTGAAAAATATAGTAGAAACAGTAGTATTGTGAAACACTATTAAAATATAAAATAACTCTTTTGTGTTTTAAAATGTAATTTATTCCTGTGATGGCAAAGTTGAATTTTCAGCAGTCTTCAGGGTCACATGATTCTTATAAACAGAACATATAAACAACTATAAATATATGTATCAACACATTCACACAATCCTAAGAGTGATTTCAGTCACTCTTTCTTTATTTCATTCTTTCCACTCATGTCCTTGATCTCGTTCTCTCTTTTTATTAACAGTAACAATCTCCTATTTGTCCCTGTAACTTCCTGCTTTCTCTGACCCACTTTGGGCAGACCTGTGCCTCTGGGTCTGTGTGCCTGATGTGGGGTCCCCGGGGTGTCTGTGTCTTGCTGCACCCTAGCTGCATTGGCCAACATACACAACACTTTGTTCACAAGTGGCACACTGTATACACTGTTAGATTGTCAAAGACAAGCTGAGGCAAGAGGAAAAATTTATGAGAATTTTTCCTTAGGAAAAAAACTAATCCTAGCCACTGCATTGAACTGTCACGTGATATCGGTGGTGCTAAGGGGTTCAACAGCAAAGAGCTCTGTATACAGGCCTAGAGAGATAAGGAACACGTGTACAACTCAAACTGGAGTAAGCAAACTGTGGCATTGAACTCCTGCCAAAAAAGCAGATTAGACCACTTGTTAAAACTGCATATATAACCCTGTAAGCATCTAAAACAAATTCAGTAGGGCAGAACATCACAAAATGTAGTTAAACCCCATGAACTCTGTGAACACAAAGAGAGCCACATAAATGAAATACACCTCTACTTACAAGTACCATACATTTTTTGTGCTTTACGATCATGCAAACTCTCTTGTTTTTGATTCCCACCTTCTCTGGATGAGGTAGTCTTCCAGGATGTCCAGGCAGCGCACCATCTGAGAGAAGATGAGTACTTTGTGTCCACCGGCCTTCATCTTGGGGAGTAGCTTGTCAATGAGAACGAGTTTACCTGCCGACTGAATCATAGCCTGCAGGTGGAAATCTACTGCTGTGGGGCTGTACACCTTGAAGTCCTCCAAGATCTTCTCCTCAGCCCCTGGAAGCAAAAGAGAGAGCGAGAGACATCTTAGGACCTATTGAAGGTGTGTTGGTTTTGACAGCAGTATGGTTTAGTGTGGTAGTACCTTTGATGAGGTAGGGATGGTTGCAGCATTTCCGCAATTCCATCATGGTGTTGAGCAGGTTTGGGACATTTGCTTGGCCAGCTCCTTTAGCAAGGAACGAGAAGTTTTTCTCTAGTATGGCGCGGTAGTATTTCTTCTGGATGTTGGTGAGCTCCACTTCAATTATGGTCTCCTCTTTAGGGGCTAGCTTCTTCTCCACGTCTTCCTTAAGACGACGCAGCATCATCGGTTTCAGGATGGCCTGGAGTTTCTGGACCTACATGCGCACGCATATACAAATGGAGCAGAGTTAATATATACTGAACGTACATATTAATTCATACACAGTAATATATTAAGTATATACAAATGCAGCACCTGCTCCTCAGTCTTGAGGTCTCCAAATTCCTGCATGAAGGTGTTTTCAGAAGGGAAGCGTGTCGGCTCCAGGAAGTGCAGCAGACTAAAGAGTTCTTCTACTGTGTTTTGTAGGGGAGTGCCCGTCAACAACACCTTATGCTCCTACGGGATAAGAGGTCAACAGATATCAAGTAAAAAATTGGAGGGAAATGACATTTGTCATAAGGTGAAAACATAGGTGTAATATTGTCTCATTTGTACCAGACTCATAAGTTTGAAGCCCTCCAGTAGCTTGCAGTTCTTATTTTTGAGCCGATGGGCTTCATCAATGATGACACAGCGCCAATCTATTGCATTAAGCTCTGGACATCCTCCCAAAATCATCTCAAATGTTGTAATGACTGCATGAAACCGGTATGCACCTCTTATCACACGACCCTGTTGGGGGGAGAGAGAGAGAGAGATGGAGCACGGGAGACATAATAAGTGCCTGTAAACATTTTCCAGTTTTTTCTGTGCTTCCTGAGGTTTTGTATGCTACGCCATTAAACAATAATTTTAAGTGATAAGTGATATGACCGAAATCATACAGTATATCAGGGTTTGAGTATTTTTATGTCATTGAAACAGTATATATCATGATACAGTTATTTTTGCAGGAAAATTAACAAAACTGCATAATATATATTAACCATGTGGTTGTGTTTTAAATATTCTACCAGCTGACACATTTCTAACATTTATATAACACTTTTTTTATATCAACTGAAGCATTACTATATATGGACATTCTCAGAGATACAATTAAATTGAGTTTGAAAAGGAATAAAATAACCATAATTGAGTTGTGGCTTGGTTTTTCGTATCTTTCTCTTTTACAAAACATGATACTAGAAGGTAACCCATTCAAAAGCCTTGAATTACAGTTAAGAGGTCTAGATCAATGTGGAGCTGGCCTTGATGTGTGTGCGTGTGTGTGTGTGTGTGTGTGTGTGTGTGTGTGTGTGTGTGTGTGTGTGTGTGTGTGTGTGTGTGTGTGTGTGTGTGTGTGTGTGTGTGTGTGTGTGTGTGTGTGTGTTTGTGTGTGTGTGTGTGTGTGTGAAATCTCACCTGCGAGTCTCTGAAATACATCTCATACTGCTGCAGCATCTGTCTGCTGACCACACTTCCATGGTACACAATGACATTGAGGTGCGTCCAGGTTCTGAACTCTCTCTCCCAGTTAGTGATGGTAGAGAGAGGGGCGATGATGAGGAACGGCGTCTTTATCCCTGTGCGATAGATCTCTTCCAGAAATGTGATAGACTGGATGGTCTTTCCTAGACCCATCTCATCCGCCAGAATACAGTTACGCCTGAAAATTGAGATCGTTTTTTTATTACATTTTTGCTTTTTTAATATTCCCACATACAATATACCAGGCAAACAAGACTATATGTCAAATTGATTAAAAAAAAGTAAAGAAAAAAAAATGAAAAGAAAATAAGCGCACACACGCACACAGGCTACAAACAGCAAGCTTCAGCGTGTCAAAAACGAGGACTAAAAACAGAAAAGGCTGGTAATAAATTTGAGCAACTCTTAAATGGCTTTCAAATTAGGTTTGTAAGTAGCTGTTGAACAAAAGTAATTTAAGTCATTTAATTCATATATCATTGCCATTGATGGTCTAAATGCTGTCCAAAGTCTGAATGGGAGGCTAGACTTCCACAACACAGCTATCCTGCCTATCTGCCATTCAGTTATCTAATCTACACACAAGAAATGCAAGCAAAAGAACATAGATACAAAGTACGGTATATAATATAAGAAAAGCCATGAAGACACAAGTCTACAAATGAAAAGTACACCATATGCTGAAGTTCCACTAAGTAGTTTTAATGACACAAATGAGGAAAGTTAAAGAGAAAGGATCTGTGTGTCAGGAATGAGCTTTACTGACCTGTTGTACCAGTTGAAGAGAAGCCAGTTAACCCCCTCCAGCTGATAATCCCTGAGACAGTTTCCATTACAATACTCTCGTGATTGCTCCCGCTTCTTCCAGTGACTCGCTGGAGGACGCTCCTTGGATAAAGACAGCAAGGAAAATTGAGTAAACAGCAATTTTTCACCTTGCATTTTTAAATGCAGACACTATTGTTCTTTTTAGCCCAAACACGTCTCCTTTCTATTGTAGGTGTTGCGATATACTGGTATTGACAATAACCATGATATAAAAAATAATAATATCGTTATCGTGCTAATTAGGGGCGATGACTGTAATGTTTAAAATGAATAGTACACATATGATAATGTGATGTAAATTATCCAGCGCCAATATCTGGTTGACATTCCAATGTATATTAGGTGTCGGTATTGCACCTTAACGCTGGTTGCCACCTGTCATAAAACACAAGAAGTCACAGCGCGCAGCTGGTACTACCACGTAAAAGCATATCGTTGGATATGACAGATGAGACACTCTACCCGCACTCCAAGAAAGTTAGCTCGCCAATGCGGAAGATTTTGGACTTTGGACGAAAATAACTTGTTAATCACCCCAGTCTTCAGGACTTGTTGATCAACAGAGAATGCAAAACGGGACAATACCACAAACTTGTTCACCCACCTACTCCTCTGTTATCAAGTCAAGTCATCTTTATTTATATCCCAGCCACTGCACTAGCCATTATTTTTAAAAGAAGGAGACGTAGACGTGTTATCCAAGCATTAATGTCAAGGAAAACCCCTTATAGTTGGGAGAGGCACATGATGCGTTTCTTCCTCCTATCTGCTTCAAGGTCTTGATTAATTGTGGTATTTCTTTGTTGTTCAGAATCCAGTATTCCTGTGATACTTTTGTCTTTTATGAGTTTAATAAAGAACTTTGTCTCGTCTTCTGTCTAAACATACCATGCCTTCTTTAAAGAAAGATTGACTTTTACGTACGCCAGGTGACTTGAAAATGCGAAAAAAAAACTGTTTCGTTTTAAACACAGTTTTGCGAAATATTTCTTTTTTTAATTGTCTGAAAAACCACCTCATGCGAGCGTAAAAACTTTTTTGCAAAATATGGTACTTTTTGCGAAATTGACGTGGTTCCATTAACCTGCTAACTGATGATGCCTTTCTGTGTTTTATTATATTTATATCCCCCTGGGCTTTTAGTCCGAAAGTCCGAAAAACTTACGATACGATAATATATGGAATACGATAATCCATGTTTACTTCAAATATCTTTAGAGAGCAGTATTTCTTTCTATTTTTACCCAAAATTGTCACGGTGGTTGAATTCATTGTGTCCTTCTTGTCTCGTGTCATTGTTGTTGTGTTTGTGAGTAGGGGCGTGGTCTCTCTCCCGTAACGCTGATCAGTAGCGCCAGCTGTATTCCATCCCAGCACCAGCTGATCCTGATCAGCGATGCCTATTTATACTCACTGTTTTCGTCTCATCCTTGTCAGATCGTTGTGATGTGTTCCCGGTGTTCGTTCCTGTTCCTGTCTGGCTATTCCCCGTACCTGAGTTCCTGTCCTGGATGTCTTCGTGCTTATCGTCACTGATTCACTTCACTCTCTGGACTGGTCATCAGCGCTTCACCCACTTCTCATCACTTCACCGGCGTCCATCAAGGTCCCTGCATCACTTGCCCGTTCCTGTGTGTCGCTCGCTGTGATCGTGTTTCCGTGTGACGGACGCTGTGACTGTGTCTCTGTATTAGTTACTCTAATAAACCTTACTTACCCGCTCTTGTCTCCACTTTTCATCCATTCCCGTGACAGAACGATCTGACCAGGCATGGAGGCAGCAGGGAGTTCGGAGATCACGTTCATTGAATTTGTCTCTCGCACAGGCAATCGGATGGATTCTCAAGAGGAGTGTATAGCGAACACAGGGCGGGAAGTTCAAGCTCTAGTGATGCAGGTGTCCGAGCTCACCCAACAGCTTCAACACCTTAGGAGCCCCACTGCGCCGCCCACACCGCCGGTTCAACCCACGTTACCTGAGCCGTCCTTCCAGTCCGAACCTCGTCTTCCTGTTCCGGAGGCTTACGGAGGGGAGCCCAACTACTGCAGGGCATTTCTCACCAGGTGCTCAATGCACTTTTTGCTCCAGCCCCGCACCTTCCATAGCGAGAGATCCAGAGTGGCCTTCGTGTTGACGCTGCTGACTGGGAGGGCGGCGTTGTGGGGAACTGCGGTGTGGGAGAACCAAGACCCATGCTGTGCCTCGTTCCAGGCACTCTCCGAAGAAATGAGGAGAGTTTTTGACCGGTTGGTTGCAGGACGGGAGACCGGTCTCCGATTACTCTATTGAGTTCCGCACGCTGGCGGCAGAGTGCCAATGGAATGAGGAGGCGCAGTGGGACATGTTCCTGCGTGGGCTGGCTGACCGTGTCCAAAGGGAGATTTACACGCTGGACTTACTGACAAGTTTGAATGGCCTCATGGATCTGGCTCTCAGAGTGGATGCTAGACTCGCCAGGATGGAACGTCGAGCTCTCCCGGTTCGTTTCCCTGGAATCACGGAACCCCTACGAGTCAGCGGCAGGGACACGGTCATCCCCGTCGTCGATCACGAGCCCATGCAGGTGGGTAGAGCTCGGCTTTCCCGGTAGGAGAAGGAGAGGCGGAGGTCCCTCAGACTCTGCCTGTATTGCGGCGAGGCGGGCCATTTCGTTCATGACTGCCCGTTAAAAAGCCAAGCCCGGTAGTAAGATTGAGGCTACTATCGGGTGGGATCTCCGCCGAGAAGTCCTCACCACCATCATCCACACTCCTCCCGGTAAGACTGAGATGGAGGACCAGCACTCACGACTGTCATGCACTTCTGGACTCAGGGGCGGAGGGAAACTTTATGGACCGTGAGTTGGCACATAAACTATCAATTCCTGTCACTTCTCTTGATCACAACATATCCGTCAACACTCTCAATGGTCAAAGACTTTCCAACATTGCTCTCACCACCGGTCCCATAACACTTACCACATCTGGCAATCACACTGAGACACTGTCATTTCTCATCCTGGACTCGCCTCTGACACCCATAGTCCTTGGTCACCCCTGGCTCACATTACACAATCCCAGTATTGACTGGCGCCAACACTCCATTTCCGAATGGAGCACTCAATGTTATAAGTCTTGTCTTACGTCTGCCTGTTCGTCTGTACCTGTTTCTGTGTTTCAGGAGGAAGCCGTGGATTTATCCAACGTGCCCGTTGAGTACCTGGACCTGAAGGAAGTGTTCAGTAAGTCCCGTGCTGCTTCTCTCCCTCCTCATTGTCCCTATGACTGTGCCATAGATTTACTGCCAGGTAAGTCTCCGCCTAAGGGCAAGTTATATTCACTTTCTGTTCCAGAAAGGGAGGCCATGGAGAAATAAATTTCTGATTCTCTAGCGTCTAAGTTCTTCCGGCCTTCCTCTTCTCCAGTTCTTTTTTGTGGGGAAGAAGGATGGTTCTCTGCGACCTTGTATTGATTACCGGGGGCTGAACAACATCACGATAAAGCATACCTATCCTTTGCCGTTGATGTCTTCAGCCTTCAAGAGGTTGCAGGGAGCATCGATCTTCACTAAATTGGACTTGCGTAATGCCTATCATTTGGTTCGCATCAGGGAGGGGGATGAATGGAAAACCGCGTTTAATACCCCCAGGGGACATTTTGAATATTTGGTTATGCCGTTCGGGCTGTCCAACTCCCCAGCGGTTTTCCAGGCACTCGTCAATGACGTGCTGCGAGATATGGTTGATCAGTACATATATGTCTACCTGGACGACATATTGATTTTTTCATCTTCTCTCCAGGAACACGTGCAGCACGTACGACGAGTGCTTCATAGACTGCTAGAGAATGGGCTTTTTGTCAAGGCGGAGAAATGCGATTTTCATGCACAGTCTGTTTCTTTTCTAGGGTACATCGTGTCGTCTGAGGGAATGCGCATGGATCCTGATAAGGTTAAGGCTGTGGTAGAATGGCCAAGCCCAGACTACCGTAAGGCCCTACAGAGGTTTCTGGGGTTCGCCAATTTCTATCGGCGTTTCATTCGCAATTTCAGCCAACTAGCCGCGCCTCTGACTGCCTTGACCTCCCCCAGAACTGCGTTCAGGTGGTCCGATACAGCTGAGGCTGTATTCACCAAACTGAAGAGCCGCTTCGTTTCGGCTCCCATCTTGATAGCCCCTGATCCCTCACGTCAGTTCGTGGTGGAGGTCGACGCGTCAGAGGTGGGGGTAGGCGCAGTTCTTTCCCAGCGCTCTTCCACGGACGACAAGATGCATCCGTGCGCGTTTTTTTTTCCCATCGTCTATCACCTGCTGAACGTATCTATGACATTGGCAACAGGGAGTTGTTGGCGGTCAAGCTGGCGTTAGAGGAGTGGCGTCATTGGTTAGAGGGATCGGGGGTACCTTTTATCGTCTGGACTGATCATAAGAACTTAGAATATATCAGTACGGCCAAAAGACTCAACTCCAGGCAGGCTCGGTGGGCTCTTTTTTTCGGTCGTTTTGATTTTTCTCTATCGTACCGCCTGGGTTCCAAGAACATCAAACCCGATACTTTATCTCGTATTTTTCACCATTCCGAACGCCCGCTTACTCCCGAGTGCATTTTACCGGAGACCCTATTTGTTTCCACACTCACATGGGAGATCGAGTCGAAGGTCAAGACGGCCTTAGAAGGGGTAACGCCCCCGCCCGGTGGCCCACCGAGTCGATTATTTGTGCCGGAGGGGTTACGATCCGACGTCATCAAATGGGGGCATTGTTCTAACGTGGCTTGTCATCCAGGGGTTAATCGCACCAGTTCTTTGGTTAAGCAACGATTCTGGTGGCCCTTAATGGCTCGCGACATTCACAGTTTCGTCTTGGCTTGCTCGGTTTGTGCTACTGCTGAGACTTCCAATCGACCCCCGGATGGGCTACTCCAACCGCTGTCTGTCCCTTCGAGACCCTGGTCCCACATTGCGGTAGATTTTATTACCGCCCTCCCGCCCTCCCAGGGCAAGACGGTCGTTATGACCGTAGTGGACCGGTTCTCGAAGGCGGCTCATTTCATCCCCTTGCCCAAATTACCCTCTGCCAAGGAGACAGCGGTTACTGTGGTTAACCACGTCTTTCGCTTACATGGCCTCCCGATTGACGTGGTTTCCGACAGGGGTCCCCAGTTTGTGTCCAAATTCTGGCGTGAGTTTTGTAAGTTACTGGGAGCGACTGTCAGTCTGTCCTCTGGGTTTCATCCCCAGAGCAATGGCCAAACCGAGAGAGCCAACCAGGATCTGGAAAGAGTGTTGCGATGTTTAGTCTCCAAGAATCCTTCCTCCTGGAGTCAACAGCTTTCCATGGTTGAGTACGCTCATAACTCGTTGCCAGTGTCATCCACGGGCCTATCGCCGTTTGAGTGTAGTCTAGGTTACCAGCCACCTATTTTTCCTAGCCTGGAATCTGAAGTCGCAGTTCCCTCCGCTCACGCCTTCGTCCAGAGGTGCCACCGCACATGGACCAGAGCCCGCGAGACTCTGCTCCAGGTGGGGGCGCGCACCAAGGCTAAGGCCGATCGCCACCGGTCGAAGCCTCCCGTTTACGTCGTTGTTTAAAAAGTGTGGCTTTCAACCAAGAACATTCCTCTCCGCTCCGTTTCTAATAAATTAGCTCCCAAATTTATCGGCCCGTTTCCTGTCACCAAGATCCTTAGTCCGGTGGCAGTCCGAATCAAACTTCCTCCGGCGTACAGGAGAATTCACCCCGTCTTCCATGTTTCCAAATTAAAGCCCGTGTTTCATTCACACCTTAATCCGCCTGCCCCGGTCCCCCCCCCGCCCCCCCCACCCCCCGCTGCGACTCGTAGATGGGGAGCCAACATATTCGGTTAATCGTATACTGGACTCTAGATGGAGGGTACGAGGATTCCAGTATCTGGTGGACTGGGAAGGTTACGGTCCGGAGGAGAGAAGTTGGGTACCTGCTAGGGACATCTTGGACATCTCACTCCCTTATCGATGATTACAATCGACAGGTAAGGGCGTCTGGGAACGCCAGGAGGCGTTCCTAGGAGGAGGGGTACTGTCACGGTGGTTGAATTCATTGTGTCCTTCTTGTCTCGTGTCATTGTTGTGTTTGTGAGTAGGGGCGTGGTCTCTCTCCCGCAACGCTGATCAGTAGCGCCAGCTGTATTCCATCCCAGCACCAGCTGATCCTGATCAGCGATGCCTATTTATACTCACTGTTTTCGTCTCATCCTTGTCAGATCGTTGTGATGTGTTCCCGGTGTTCGTTCCTGTTCCTGTCTGGCTGTTCCCCGTACCTGCGTTCCTGTCCTGGATGTCTTCGTGTTTATCGTCACTGATTCACTTCACTCTCTGGACTGGTCATCAGCGCTTCACCCACTTCTCATCACTTCACCGGCGTCCATCAAGGTCCCTGCATCACTTGCCCGTTCCTGTGTGTCGCTCGCTGTGATCGTGTTTCCGTGTGACGGACGCTGTGACTGTGTCTCTGTATTAGTTACTCTAATAAACCTTACTTACCCGCTCTTGTCTCCACTTTTCATCCATTCCTGTGACAAAAATAGGACGATGTGATAATCGTATAGTGAAAAATCTGATATTGTGACAGTCCTGCTTTCTATAGTAGATGCTTATTATAGATGCTTCCCAAAAGAGAAGTTTGTGTACAATTAATACAGTAATTCATCAAACAATGGAGAAGAGAGTCATAATCAGGCATATATCTAGTTGAGCGCAGTTCAAGCATAAATAAATATTTTAATATAATATAACACAATATAATAATGGTATAGAAGAGAGTAAAAGAGAGATGGTCTCACCACTCTGTTGGTGTGTGGTTTTGCTGCCTGCAGCTTTTTGAACTCTTCAATCTTACTCTGGTCCACGTCTTCATTCAGCTCCCATGTGCTGTCCTCGTATGGCAATGAGCACCATTTCACCAAATAATAGACCACCGGCTACACATTCACACAAAAAGAGGGCTTTGAGACCTACGCAAAATGCCTGCCCAGATGAACAAACACATACAATTTACAAAGCAATCGCTACCTCTCCGGTGTCCTTGTCCTCACAGTATGAGACCTCGAGAACTCGGTCCACTTCTACATAGTCAGGATTGAATGGGTCCTCCTCAATCTTAAACACATACACATCATTAATAATTACGCATAAATCCTGTGTGTCTTCCCAGTGATTATAATTGTCAGATGACTAAATAACATGGCATTTAACCTGCAAATCATCATACAAAATATTTTTTTGGTGAGAACAGAGTGTTTGCTGAAGTGACAAACAAACACAGGCATCCTTACATCAGCAAAGAAGTGTGCTTTCTGTGCCTGTTTGATCTTGAAGCGCTTGATTTTCTGCTGGATCCTCTTGTCTTTCTCTAACTGCTGCTCCGTCGCCCACTCACAGTGAAGATACGAACTAGAACACACAAACGTTTACATAATTACTGAATGATCCTTACACATGCGCTAAATTATGCATGCTCAACACATGACTAAATTGCTCTCTGAGCTGCTCCTGGCTATTAGCAATATGAAAAACATAATATTGTACAGCTTGAAAGCTAACATAGAGAACTGGAAAAGCTGACAAAAGCAGTGAATAATTAACTTACTAGTTTTTGTATTTGACATAATACTCTTCAATTTCTACTACCACTCCAGGAGAAACCTGTTGAATGAAGAATAAAAATAATATTACAAACAAACACACACACACACACACACACACACACACACACACACACACACACACACACACACACACAGACACGTCTAAAATTGAATCATTCATTGAATCAAAATGTTTTTTTCTTTTTCCATAGAAAAACAATGGAAAAGTAGCGCATTGGAATAGGAAAAACATGTTAATTGTGAATGGCCCCTTTTGGCCGATGCAGATATATAAAAAAAATCGTTTTTTCAGATCTTTTAATCAAATGGACAAAATAAGCTCGGGCGATTTAGATATCGCGCCCGGGGGAAGCAGCAGTTTTCGTTTCTGCTTTAATAGACACAGGACGAAGCCAAACTCTGTGAGTGTGTGTTAGAAATCAAGAATGGTGAGAACATTGTGCTTGGAATGTTTTTTGTCTCAAAATCAAATTTGGGTCTCCATCCGACAAGGTTCAAGTTCCATCTGGATAGCGCGCTTCCCATAATGTTTACGCATTAAGTCAGCAGGCAGAGAGTAGGTGGTCATTTGTGGCTGTTGGAATGCATTCGACCACATGAGCCTTTACACTACGAAAGCAAACCGGTCAAATGCATTTTCGACTACCTCTGGAAATGGTTGAAAGTGGGCAAGCTCAAAATGTTTTGGACCCCGTTCACACCTGTCTTTAGCATCGTCCACTTGTGATCCGATCGACCAAAATGTGTGAAAACAGGGCCTAAAATAACTGAGGATTCTGCTTGAAATGCCACTTCTGAGGAAAGGTTAAAATTCCAGCATATTTCACAACAACAGTGCACTGAAATGGCTTTATCTTTATCAACATGCTGTGTGATGTTCACACTCATGAAATTAAAGACCCTCCCCTGACTAAATCTGATCACAACTGCTCACAGGAGGTGCATTTGGGGCACATTACCATCATGTGTAATACCAGTTTTAAAGATGAGAAAGAAAAACACACTAAATAAAAGAGATTGAGGATTGTGGAACTCTTACCTCTTTTTTCACCACACGAGATGCCATGATTTTATCAACCACAGCAGCATCTTCCTCAGTTGGGTTCTCCTATAAACCAACATGAAGATTCATGAAGTTTCTTTAAACATATATTCAAACACACAACTTCTCTATATCTATCCATCCATCCATCCATCCATCCATCCATCCATCCACCCATCCATCCATCATATTATTATGTTCACGATCAGAGAACTGCTTAAGAATGCTGGGATACATCATGAAAAACGAGTCTCTGCAAACTGCGGTGTTCTCACCACAAACAGTTGCACTGCAGGCTGTTTGTGAGCGTTGGGATTGCTCTTCTTGGCTTTGACGATAACCTTCATTTCTTCATCAGACAGTCGAGCCTCACAATCATCTTCATACTTCTTCCTCTTGATCTTCCGGTTCGAACGGCGCTTCTGTGAACACACACAAGTGAGTGTGGTTTCAAGTGTATGTTTGGATTATATTCTCAATGATCAGTGATATGCACAATAACATTAAAAGGTTTGGGGTCAGTGATATTTATGTTTTTGAAATACGTCTCTTATGCTCATCAAGGCTACATTTATTTAACCAAAAATACAGTAAACCAGTACTGTGAAATACGGTGAAATACTATTACAATTTAAAATAACTATTTTTTATTTAAATATATGTTAAAATGTTTTCCTGTCATGGCCATTACTCCAGTCTTCAGTGTCACATGATCCTTCAGAAATCATTCTAATATGCTGATTTGTTGCTCAAGAAACATTTCTTATTATTATAGCAATGTTGAAAACAGCTGTGCTGCTTAATATTTTCTTGGTTCGTGATGAATAAAACATTTTAAAATATATATATATGTGCGTGTGTGTACACACAAACTACATATTTTACCTAAATTCATAAATTTATACGAAAAATGCATACATTTACTAAGAATGTCAGAATAACTACACCTTTTTCAAATAAATAAAAAATAATAAAAATGATAAATAAATTAAAAATCTCTTTTCATTCAAGCACTTTTTATGAATGGCTAAACTATTTTTGATTTTGTCAATATTTGTGAGATTCAGTCAGTCAAAACAGTTTTGAGGTTAATTTATCTAATTTTGTGTCTCTGGAAAATTGTGATCTATGACAAAGTATAATGTTGAATATCAAAGTTTTTTGTATCTATTTGTTAATGAGGGGTTTGAGCAAACATCAATGTTTTTGGAGTAAAAGTTATAGTTTTTATTTTGAAGTGGCATGTTGTTACTAGTGTTATTATTTTAAAATTTAATTATAATTATAATTAAAGGGGTTATTATTAAATATTACCCCTCTTTTATTATTTGACATTTTGTGCTATAATAACTAAATTAGCAAATGTTTCTATTTATTTCCTTTGATAGCATCATCAGCCTGCACATGCTAAACTTATATCTAAATATGTGACTGTTTAAAGGTAAACCCACATTGTTCTTGAGAAAGAGAGAGAGAGAGAGAGAGAGCGTGCGAGAGAGAGGGAGAGAGAGAGAGAGAGAGAGAGAGAGAGAGAGAGAGAGAGAGAGAGAGAGAGAGAGAGAGAGAGAGAGAGAGCGTGCGAGAGAGAGAGAGAAAGTGTCTGTCCTCCCAAATATAACATGACCTAAATGTGTATGAGTTAAAGTAAATGGATGGGATGAGAATATCGCAGGATGACCAAATAAAGAGCCACCCGCTCTGCCACGAGACCCCAGTGTTTCCCAGAATGCACATGGCTGCAGCTTTAACTCCAACAGCACAACTGAGTCATCAAAAGCACACTCCTTTAATTAACACAGGGGGTATTTAAAGAGGATAATTATATCTGCAAGGGTAGATGGGTGGTATATCATGGATGGGGAGAATGAGAGGTTAGTCATTTCAGAAGAAAGATAAGTAAATGATTTGAGGGTACGGCAGTCATCGTACTCTCTCTCGCTCTTGTACTGAACATACATATACTGCAGGAAGCACCACTGCATTATGCAGTTTAAAGGAAGTCCAGCAACAATATGCATGTTTTGTGCTACTGTTCCAGAAATGATCACTTACAAACACTTTTCTTGTTAGATGTTTATATAAGACAGCATAAAAGAGTCATCAATTGTATCAAGAATAGATCAAATCCAAAGCTCACCGAATCGTCATCTTTAGAGGATCGTCGAATTGGTCTGTCATCATCAGACAGCTCATCTGAGGAATCTGTCTTCTTTCGCTTCTTCTTTCCGAACTTTATAACGATTTTCCTGTAAAGGGGTGAACACATAAAGACTTGTTTTAACACTGTTTGTGTTTACCCACTTGAATTCCTTTAGAAGAAATGGAAACACCCACAAAATGGCTGCTTTGTTGACCGCATCAATCCATGAATAAAAAGATTTGATGCACTTAAATACTAGTTTATATTATATGATATTCCTTCACAAAGGTTCCAAAGTGGTTAGCGAAGGTCATTTTAAGGAAGCTGTTTTGGTATTTGTAATCATATGATTATGAATGGCAATGCCTCTGCATTTATTCTGAAACCTGAGGTAATCTATGGTATGTTTCCAAGAAGCTGTAAAACTTTAAAGTCACTGTTTCATATTGTCACAAATACAACAGACACCACACACATAAAGACTGGCACCATGAACACTCTCAGTGCTGTTATTGTTTATACCGAACATTTTTGGTATAAAGCTTAATTTAAATAAAGTCGAAATATTAGATAAATAAATTAAAACTTGGACCTGTCAACTAACTGAATTAAGTTTAGCACTATACAACGGAAAATTAAGCTATATAGAAAAATTACAAAAAACAAACAGAAATGCCAAAAGAACATAAAATTACTAAAACTTAAACTAAAATGAAAACTGAAAATATAAAAATAAAAGCTAATTTCAAATATAAATAAATACTATAATAGTATATAAATAATACCAAACACTGATCATTGTACACGTCATGTAACAAAGCCAAAACTTCAGCATACACGAACATTTTCAGTCAAATGATTGTACAGTAGTGCAGGGCGGTATGACAAAAAAGATTCTGGTGGTTTTAAGGAATATTACGGTATTGTTTTCTTTTCATGACTTGACCTTTATATAGGTTTATTGTGGCTTATTTCACTGTCAGGAGTACATAAAATATAAAAAAAAACATTATAATATCAAATACAAATTTACTTAATAAATGATAAAATAATAAATTAAAAGTAATCAAATTCAATTTATACAAAAATTTATAGAAATCAATTTATAAAACTAACAATTTAGCTTACCTTTTCAAATGTAATCAAATTTACATTAACCTTAAATATAATGTTTTGACTATTATTATTATTATTACTTTAAGAAGTACATTCTACTGTGCAATAGAAATATATATCTTTCATCATTTCTTTAAGTTTGACTGAAATTTTATTTTGGCAGGTTGTGATGAAGACCTTTGAGTTTCTGTGTGTTTTAATAAACTATTATTATAATTAAAATTTGTAATTGAACAAGTACACTCTACTGTGCAATAGTCCTGTTATAAGTTCTTCAACTTTTATCTTGATATATAATATATAACGATAGTTTAATCAAATGCAATGGTGAAATGCCCATGAAGTGAACTTAGAGCAGCTCTGCAGATCCTCATAGTGAGACTGCAGACGCTGAAAACACCAGTGTAGTAGAAGAAAGTGTAGTATGGCGCTGATTCACACAGCCATGAAGAACATGCAGACTTCAGTAGCTTATCATCAATAGCTAATCTTATTGAGCTTTAATATTTAGAGATTCTAGTCCATATAGAGATTTGCATAATTTTACCGCCCTACTTTTATTCATCCAAATATTCTGTTACATTCCGCTTAATACATTAAGTTCATTGAGCTTGTGACTGGATTCTGCGATTCCGTCCGTGTTTCGGACATCATGGAAATCATAAAGCTCTTCACGGTATTTGCCATGTTGAAGAGACTAAGTTGCGTGGGTTATTTATTGTTGTTATTATAAGGTTATAACCATTAGTAAGAAGAAGGGTATGCAGTTAATAGAGGTCTCCTCTCAACACTCGAAATAGCGCTTCGTGGTCATTGAACAGACCATTTCAGCTACGCAGCGGTATGGCAGAATTTGAACAAATTCATAATGCACAAGAAATTGAAACCATTATTCCGCCCAGCACTAATCAATTCAAATTCTTATGCTAGACACTAAAAACGGTTACACATTTGCAATCTCTCCTCAGTGGTGGGCACACAGGCCTGATAAAATGATTCTCAGGACATAAGCTGTGTGCATCATTTGCTCTTTCACTCCTGTTCTCATTCTGGGTCCTCCTCTCTGGATGATGTTACACTTCACTAGTCTCCGGGACAACGTGACTTCCTGGTTGCCTAGCGACTTGATCAGAGTGAAGCTCGCAACGTGGGTGGAAGCAGTAATGCTGTATCCTGTGAGTGACACACAAGCTCCACTCAGCAGCTGTGAAATGAGACTGAGAGCTGGTCTTTACTGCACTCGGCTCTTCTGTGTGTGTGTGTGTGTGTGTGTGTGTGTGTGTGTGTGTGTGTGTGTGTGTGTGTGTGTGTGTGTGTGTGTGTGTATGGAGAGAACATTTGAAATGATGAGGTAAGAAGGTTTAACAACCTAAATATCTTTTTTTTGCTCTCCTTTGTAGAGGGACCCAAAAATACACATGCACACACAGGGTCCAAAATCAACCACAACTTTCTGCCTTTTTATATATATATATAAAAAAAACACACCAGAAAAAAGAAAAGACAAACAGGCTAGATAGATTTTCCATAAGACAAATAAATTATTTAGCTGTTTTTGTCTTCTATGTTTATGTTGGATCACATACTATCCTTGTGTAGATGTTGTTCAAATCAAAATTTTCATAAGCACACACACACGATGGTGAAAGGAAAAATATAATGAATTTTTATTGTTGCCACTGCATGTTTGACAGCTGGGTGGTTTGATAAGTCATAAGGAACATGGAGATTTGTGTGTTTCTGTTATTTCTTATGATGCATCAGTTTTTAAAAAATATATATGAATCAGAAGCAAACACATATATGCATACACACCTGCTCGACGGACGAGAGCGGAAAAGTCTTTGGCACCAAACACAGAAGGCTGCATTAATATTTCAGGGTTGTAACCTAGGCTACATATACGCACACACTTATTAATTTCCCTAAAAACTCCTACCAACACATGGTTGTACTAACATACCCATAAAAGGAGATTCAAATCATCCTTGTGCCTGAAAAAATAAACTTTTTCATCTCTTACTTCTTTCTTTCAATATATATATAATGTAACCATCCAGTATCTGTTTATCTCCATCACACACTCAGCATGTTACGAAACAACTAGTCTCCTTACATCAAAATTCATTTGCAATGAATCACAGTTCTATAATTGTATTAAAACTGCACTGAACGTGTGAGAGAGAATCTCAGCAAGACAGGGAAAGAGTGAATTTGCGGTATCAGTTTCAATCTGTCTTGCATGGTTCACTTTACTTTTGTCCAATACTGCATCGCTAACTCCACTTAGAAAAGTGAGTTTGAAAAGCAATTAACAACCTGCCTCTACCTTCATTGAACCAATGAACACATAGATATAGGTTATTAAGGCCAAAAATATTATCACGATACAATATTTCAGGTGATCAGTCGATATCGACAATTATGTCAAATCTTTATTTCTTTCAAGTTTAGAGGCAGATCTTTTTCTCCTGAGTGAAAGTTTTAGAAACCAGACCATTAATTGTGGTTTTATCATCGGAACATGACAAACACTTGCCAAATAGGTGAACATCTCACAAATCTGAGGTAGAATATTCTAAACATTTATAATGGTAAGTGTGGCGCAGTTCAAATGAGTAGTGCGGTTTCGTTCTGCTTTTGGTGCACAAGCATTACATCAAACATTAATTGAATTTTGTTATAATTATATCAAGGAAAATTATATTGCTGTAATTATTGTTATCGATATATATATATATATATATATATATATATATATATATATATATACATACACACATATACACACAACAATAAAAGTACTGAAGCAATAGCATGAGGGGGGAAATACAATATATGACTGTATATCAACACAGCCATAACCTGGAGACTGTTCAGTTATAAATATGGTTGTGTAACTGTAGAGTCTGAGATCACATGGTCTGCATTAATGGCTGTAGTGTGCAGTTTGGTGCAAAGCAGGTCAGTAGGTTTCTGGCTTTTCTCTCCACCGCAGGCTCAAAGACACCAACTCTGCTATTTATGAAGCCAAGATCTAAGACCCACCTCTGCCTAAATATCCAGCATCCAATTGCTACAAAACTCTTCAGTTTAGAAAACTGAAGGGGGTGGATTTTGGAATTCACTGCTGCTTCAATGTATATGTAATGAGTGATTATAATTAAGGTATTAATCAATAATTTTCCTTCTAAACATCACTTGAGTTGAATGACTTCTCTAGATTTTACTTTGTTATAGAAGTTGCCAGTGTGATTACTGAAATGTCCTTTTCATGTATTCTCTAATTTCTGTATTTGATATCTGAATGCAGTAACAGTGCTAGCTCATTTAGCCCGGCTTCCAGAAATGAAATATGGATTCGTTTTGTGTTTGAGAAATGTATTCAACATGTGTCAATACATACATCTGTTTTTCTGGGGTACCCTGACAGCTATGGTCACATGGGTCATTGAAGTCTATAGTTTAAGGGACCATTTCTCAGTTAAAGCCTTACTTTCCGTTTATATTAAAGTGTCCTCTCCTTGAGAGGAAGAACATATTATCTGGATATTTTGGGAATACTCTCCTGTTTAGAGTTAGAGCCCGACCAAATCCAACCTTGGAAAAGCTGTGTGTCAGTATGTTATTCTTTTT
This sequence comes from Meda fulgida, assembly GCA_030578275.1. Classification (NCBI taxonomy): domain Eukaryota; kingdom Metazoa; phylum Chordata; class Actinopteri; order Cypriniformes; family Leuciscidae; genus Meda; species Meda fulgida. The sequence continues at coordinate 31,863,141 of CM060622.1, forward strand.
GGTTGCAGGTTAAGGAACCACTGGCATTATTGGAGATTGACTGAGTTGTTGTTCTGGACATGCTGGCGCCCAGCAACCCAAATCTGGGACCTGGAAGGTCACAACGTGCCTAACTTCAGGGTCCGAGTGTCAGCTGCATAATCGATGGAGATATGCTTCCATCTATCTGTAAATGTGTGGAAAATTACTATGTTTATCTATTTCTTAGCCAATGAGAATCATTCAACCTGAAGCAAGGTCGTAGCTTAAACCTTGGTGAAGGGTATAATTGCTGTGATCTTTGTAACTGTAAGCGGGGCGGCCTACGAACTCCTTGTGAGTCTTGAAGCTGACTTCTGCTGATGAAACTGCAAACTATCTTCAGTCAAACTTTTCTTTAATTTATTATAATTCTGACTCTTGTCTTAATTAATAATTTCTGGTTCTGGGTCCTTGACTGTAAATCCAACACCCATAGAAGTGACAGTTAAGGTTATTCTCGACGTAAGTGGTCTGTTGTAACTTTCTACATATTTTTTTTTTTAAAGAGCGGTTTGTGAGTCTCTACCCACAGACTTTTTGAATGCATTACATACTCATTCTCAAGTTTGTGTATTTTTACTAGCTTGAATGACAAAAACCTGAAACCTTGAGGTAGAACAATTTTCAATTGCCATGCACAAATGACATACTTGATGTGGACTTGCGGTCTTGCGCCCTTCATTTATATGTTCAAGAAGCCAATGAGACTGTAGGGTGTCCAATTATCATTTTATGATTCAGAAGGTTTTTTTTACAGGCGATTTTTTTACGATTTTTTAATCTTTTGTGACGTCTGAACTGAAGTGTTCTCCGCAGAACTCTACTACACCAGAATCTATGCAACAACTCATCTTGACCAGTGATAACAGACAGGAGATATTTGGTGGAGGATAAAAATATGTCAGAAAAGAAGCATTCCAATGAGAAGTTAATTTTGATCCTAATAATAGCATGTTGGCAAAGCTTGGCTCGCTTTTCCACTGCATGGTACAACTCGGCTCAGCTCACTTTGGCTCAGTTTTACCAATGAGAGGAACGTTTGCACCTCATCTACTGCTCAAGATTCAGCCATTTCTTTTTTCAAGTTTAAGCGAGCCGTACCGAGCCAGTGGAAAAGCGCCAAAAAGTGAGTCATACCGAGCAGTGGAAAAGCGTCAAGACGTGAGCTGTACCGAACCGTACCTTGCAGTGGAAAAGTAGTGCGCGGTAATTGAGTTCTTGTACGTGTCTTGTTGCTCTTAAACGCACAAATACACACAAAATTATGTCAAAATATCTTCGTAAACAGTCGGTTTTGTCTTAAGTGAACATAAAGAAAGAAAACAAGTGTAACAGTATATTTGATCCTGCATGTCATCTTAAAATGACCACAGCTGAATAAACCAGCTGCCATCTGTTTCATTACTGTTTATCAAAGAACCAAAGAAAAAGAAAATCCCTCACTGATTTTGACTGAATAACTTTTTTCTTTTTAAAAAGGATTAATCTATACTTTATTTATAAATGGAAATCTATGCAGCCCCAGTGTTATTTTACATTTGATTGCAAATTCTGTACCTGAATTTTGTTCAGTTGTATTTATCTGTCCTATTGCTAATTTATTTATTTGTTCTTATTTTATTACTATTTACTTGTCTTTAATAATGTTTGAAATTTATATTAGTTAGTCCAGTTGTTTTTGCTGTGGTATTTTTTGTTAAAACCATAGGAACATTTTATTGTTCTTTAGGTTGCTGATTTCTGTTCATGGAAATCAGCTGCAACAAATAGTCTGCCAAAAGACACATAATAAATATGTTTGAAATAAATGTTTCAACCCTCTACAATGCGAGTAATTCACTCTGGGCGACGAAATAATGTCTATCATTAGCCATTGGCTAATACATTCTTAGACTTTACTTGCCAGTGTGTGTGTGCCAAGTATAAGTTTAGCATAGATATATTTTCACCCGCTGAACTGTGAGTGCTTGAGAGTTTCGCTCTTCATCAAGCGATCTGTATTTGACGTACCGTAAACTCTAGTGTGAAGGCGCACAACTCGCCGTCGCGTTTCTCTCACACACACAAAAGAGAGAAAGAGATCGAGAGTCTTACATACTATGCAAAATCAACGCGCTACATGTAAATGATATTCTTGTTGTATATTTCTGTAAAAATAACGGAGTTCATATGGAATTATTCAGCTTTTAAGAACAAGCAGAAGATATGCCGGTTTCTCCGTTAGTGGGCGGAACTAATGCACAAACGGCAATCTCATTGGATGGCGCTCATCCCAGTATTAATTTAAGCAAATCAGTTTGAGCGAATGCTGACAACGTGATTAACATTCATGAACCCAGCAGCTCATGTGTGATGTAGGCTATATTGTGATTATTAGTAGCAGAATTATTAGTAGGATTATAATATTTTAATAATAATAACTATTATCAATTACTGTTATCTATTTTTCTTACAGAAACACTGAATGACAGTATGGGGGGTGTCTGTGTGTGTGGGCTGGCGTAGCTACAGTGCCAGGGCTCAATTTTTGTCCCAGTGTTCATCAATTTTAACATAGTATCGTCATCATATCAGTGTAGATGGACCAAAATAAAACCATTAAAATATCAAGTAATAAGTGTTTTGATACTTGGTGCCACAGTGACACTCTTGTCCCCAAAAAGTATTGCTGTACCAAGATACTCAATATGTTGTCCCACGGTGAGTCATTTTTCCCTGTTGCACCAACAAAAAATTTGAGGGTTCCCCCACCTGCCAAACTCCACTTTAACCACTGTATATATACTGTATACTAATATATATATATATATATACACACACTAATATATACTGTGTATATATATATATACTACTCTCGATTTTGTTCCACCCTCAGATTCCAGATTTTCAAATAGTTGTATCTCGACCAAATATTGTCCTATCATAACAAACCATACATATATGGAAAGCATATTTCAGCAGGAATCAGCTTTCAGATGATGTATAAATCTCAATTTCAAAAAACTGACTCATGTGGTTTTGTCATCCAGGGTCACAAATAATACCCAACACTAATTAATGAATAATGTTTTACTTTTTATATAATATACTAATATGTTTATAATAAATGTTAACAGCTTGCTATGGGAGAATACTATACCAGAAGCTTGCATAGGACAGATTTTAGCAGAAATATTTAGGCAGTAGAAGTACTTTACAAAACATATATATATTTTTTTTTTTTACATTTTATTATCTTTACTGTAAAAAGGTTAACCATGATATGTATAATTGGCTCCAGAGATTAATTATTTTTATTTCATATTTTTTCTTGGTAAGGTTTTGCGATCATAAAAAAATGCAGGTAGACACACTGAACATTAATTTTCAGGGAGATTTAGAATACTTTTTTAGAAAAATGTAAAAAAAAAAAAAAAAACCCTGACAGGACAGTTTCCTACACAATGTTGTAACTGTGTATGTAAAACTGCCCCTTTCATTTTGAAATATCTGCAAACCAGCCATAAACATCTGCTTCCCTCTGTCAGGTGTGGTAAATAATGTAATCTGTACAACAGAGGTGACTGAGCTGAAAAACTGTGTAAAACAAGCAAAGAAATTACCCAGTGAGGGGTTGAGTCTGAACATACACATGTCCGGTTTGTCTTGCCTTTACTGCTGAAGTATTTGGGTCAGTCAGACTACTAATCCATTAAGCACGATGAACAAGTCATAGAAGAAATTCAGCATAACACTTTTACAAGCACAGCAGGAATGTTAAAACATTTTCACGCTAGCTTTGTAATCTCAGCAATGGACCATAATAGAGCATGTGGCCTTCCTAAGAACAAGCAGCATCTAGACTGAACCTTAGAGCTGGAAAAGCCAAACAATATGGTGGAACATAGTTTGCAGAGGCCTTCACATAATGCACATTACCTAGAAATCTCATGTCATGTTCTTCCATTCAGTCCTCCATTAATGCAGATCAGATAACATCATGATTGTCATAAAGCTCTGCATATTCGGTTCAGACTTAGGATCTATTCATACTCTCCAGAAGAGGCTGTCTGTGTGAGTACTGCTGTTACGTGTGAGGTACAATTTATAATGGAATTATTAACCACAACAAAAATGGAACTGTTAGTGTTAGTTAGTGGTATTAACTAGCGATTTACTTTTACTTATTCTATGCCCCATATACTAGCGTTATAAGCGAATCAGTTTTTAGAGATAAAACTCTTTACATTCGATTATCATGAAAACGCATCCCAGAGAACGATCGACTCGGTAACCATGTGTTAATTACCCCTAGGTTCATTTTTCACCGGAATTGATTTTTTTTTTATCTTAATTTGAATATACTTGGATAGAATGAAATATTTGCTTTTTGGCCCTTTATAGTAAAACATTCAGCCGTCTCTGCTTTAGTCGAATGTTAACAAATGCTCTTAAAACTGAGAAACATCAATGCCCTTTACTTTAAACTATATTCAAAATTAGGGGTGTAACGGTTCACAAAATTCATGGTTTGGTTCGATACGACACAGTGGTGTCACGGTTCAGTACGTTTTCGATACAGCAAAAAGAAAGAAATGCCAGAGAAATTTCTTTGATTTTACTTTTTTTTTTTATTTATTAAAACTTACATGATAAAGAATGATTTTTTTTTTTACTTTGAACAATGATGGAGCTATGACCCATCTTCTGGGGCGTCGTCTTAGCAGCATATAAAACAAAAACAGCTCCTTATAAAAAAAATGTTTGTAATATTGTAGTAGTTATAAACAAATACAAAGGAAACAACAATTTTGTTTTTATATGGAACTGTGTTTTTACTAATTTTTTTTAAAAAAAATCTTCAGAAAGATGAGTGTCCACTAAATGCTGTGGAGATAGTTTGTAGCGTGTGTGTTTCTCTTTGCTTTCATCTAGTTCCAGTTATTGACACACTGGGGTGATGTTGGCGTTGGAGTATCTAATAGAGATCTACGGTTAATAGCGGAGCCATTTGAATGCTTCTCACTAGTTCTTGCAGCGATGTTATTAGTTCAGTGGTGAATTAAAATGCTTTCTTAACTAGATTTCTTAGCGCTGTGTATTAACAGTGTTGCTTGATCAAGATCGGCTTGCGCTGCACTGACATTGGTCCAAACTCATAAACGGTCCGTGAAGCACAAATAAGTAGTGCAGTTTTGTTCCGCTTTCATTACGTTTGCCATTTGATGTTGGGCAACCTGTTGGGCAACCTTGTGCTAACAAAATTGTAGTCGCACCGGCAGGACAAAAGGTCCAACGAATCGTTCAGTTTGTAATGCGTACCCAACCTTTCAATACAAATACTGTATCGTTACATCCCTATTCACAATATCGTACAGCCTCTAATGCCTTGCAAGGGTCGGCCAACCTTTTTGTCATGAAGTGCCATTTTTAAGTTTCCAAATTAATCACTGTGCCACAACATCCCCTTACAAAGATGTTCTTGGATGAATTGAAGAAGTCATCACAAATCATGACGGACACATCTGTATGACATTTCCCCTCCCGCTCCCAGACAAAGAAACAAATTAATGAAATTCTTCAGATTGGGGAGAATGTCACAGTGGTCTTACCCAATTTTAGCCTTTTGCTTGGGCTTGGATGACGCCACAATCCGGGCCTTCTTGGAACTCTTATTCTTGCATCTGGACTTGGAGGAACCTGCCCTGTGACTGCGGTGCTGCGACGATGAAGACGGAAAGCATTCGGGACTCATTACGCGTGGAATATTTTTCTCTCCCCTCTCTCTTGCTTTGGCGATGGCCTCCGAGATTATTCGATTGGCCTTCTGTTGTTTATCATCCGAAAGAGATGACTCCATCTGCTGCTGCTGCTGCTGCTGTTGTCGCTTCAGCACCCTCTTCTCAGACACGGATACGTACGAGGATGACGAAGAGGAAGAAGAGGAGCTGTTTTTCACTGGAGGGCTGAGTACCCGTGGCTGGCTGCTAGGACCATTAGTGTTCTTAGGGGGCTGTGAGAAAGAAAAAAAAAAAAAAAAAAAGATGTTACCATCCAAACATGATATTAATGTTCTCCATAAGACTAGCTTCGTCTAGAATTGTTGTGTAGGCAGGACTGTACAGGAAACCAATAGATAAGTTTCTATTTCAGGATTCTGTAATTCCATATGCTAAACTCATGATAAACAATACACCATGACGCCATGTAGACTAGTCTGCTGGTCAATTTGAGAGAACTATTCGACATGAAAGAGGACGACGAGCTGAGTTCCATGAACAGCCATAACATTACTCCTCTAGTCATGACCTAGAAAACTAGGACTCGGGCGGATGTAAATACTTTAATAGGTTTCTTATTAAGGGGGACAAAGTCAGTACAGTGAAACAGCTACTCTGCATGTAAGATTAAAGGTTCTGTAAGTGATCAAAAAAGAGAGAAAATGCTGGGCAGGGACTTAATTCTATTCATCAGTTGTTGATTGAATGGAGGCAGATCTGAATGCGAGCTTGCAGTTGACTGTAAGAAGGGGCTGGGGTTTAAGCACGCTAAATGATTGGAGAAGTCCAGCATACGTCACAAGAGAGAAGTCTGTAGTTTCACTGGAAGATCCAGTTATGTTTTGATTAAAAATGATGGGCTAAACATTTGTTTTTAAATTAAATTATATGTATGCATTTCGTTCAAAGTAAGATTAGTAACATGAATTTGGAAAATAGATAGGGTGAATTTCCATTGCATGCCGATTTTAATTCAATTAAAAGAAACCAGGGATTGTGTTAGTCCAAAAAACAAAGAAAAAAAGTTTTTTTTGCACATTTTATATAGGCCTATATCATATATTTTGAACTGGGAATTTCACCAGCCTTTGTGCCTGGAGGGCAAAAAAATTTATTTCATACCTGGTTGACAGGCAAATAACATTTCTGATTGGGTAGTTTACTGATTGGCTAAAAAATGTCTCGCTCCCCTGAGACTTTTTTGCAGTTACAGTGTCTAGGGCTGTTACTAAAACAGTTGTGATTTCTCATGACACATTTTACAGTGAGGCCTGTCAGGTAGTAGAGGCACTATATGTGCTTACAGCTCAAATATCATTCAAAAGTTTGGGGTCTTTCTTTACCCAGCTCAATATAGGTTGAGAATTTAATAAGCACACTAAGCATTTCATGACCTCGCCAGCAGACTAAACATCAGAGGAGGTCCAAGATAAAAATCCTTGGAGATCCTTTCTCAATCTGATTGTAGCTGAAACAGTGCAGCATGGTAAGCCTGAGTCCACCCACACATACTGGATGACAACATGGGAAATCCTCCATCTTTGAACTGCTGCATCATCAAAGTTCCTAAAGCCTGGGTTTCATAATATTCTCTGCTCTCCAATCACATGGCCAACCAGCTATAGAGGAATATAAAGGAATGATTTGGACAACTGCACAGGCAAACGCAGAACACCACGGAGGCTGCAAACTCATGCACGTATTTATAACTTTACACCAGTTTAAGCATTTAAACATGATAGATATTATTTGTAAACATATGGAATAAAGGTGATAAGTCACAGTTCATCAGAACGGCATCACCCACTGATCAAAGGTCAAGAATTGAAATCGTCAACCTGAGAGCCAGTTTATTCACATTATCCACCCTCACCCCATGAAATAAAAAGACAGACATGTATAATTCACTGCACGATCATATAACAGGCTGAGACATGCCAACTTTTATTATTCATGCCCATTTCGCTGACTCTCTAATTCCTTAAATTCTCACACTTTTTTCACCAGGAAAGCAGCTAAAGTGAGTTTGAACCCCATAAAGAAGGAGAACGAGATCTTATCTTTAATTTATTAGGTTTTATTTTGCACACTTGCTCTTTATAAACATGACACACGTCCAAAGCAATGTTCCAGTCATGCCAATAAAGCCTTGTTGACTCTCAAAAAAAGAGACCGTACATAAAATCGGATCACCCGGCCTGCGTTTTGCTGATGGCTAAATAAAAGCGAATTATCTGGAAAGAGTGAAACAAAAGAAAAGAGTGGGGGAGGGTTATAAACACTAACTCATTTGGTGGCTAAACATGAGCCGGAGAGCAGAGTGAGAGAGAATGAGCTCTCCTGAAATATTCACACTAATCCATTCGAGGCATGAAGGGGTAAATCAACAAGAATGGAGACAAGGAGAAAAGCTATAGGGGAAAGGCGGGAGGGCGTATGTGAGAAAATGAGTAATAGAGAGAATATGACGTGAGCGAGCAAGAGAGAGAGAGAGAGCGAGGGGAAAATGCAGCAAGCCGTGAGCACTGCAGCTATGTTACACATCTATAAATAACTAAATTACAGGCTGCCAGCACTGCAGCAATTTCAATCTATCTCCTCGGTCAGGTCATCAACGTCTCCTCTTATAATGAAACTATATTGAAATAGAAACGTGCATGCGGCGCTGCCACACAAAGCCTGATGCGCACATGTGGCACATCCCACGGCACCGAAAACGAAACAGGAAGAAGAGCAGACAAGGCACCAAAAGCTAGCTAACATAGCATTCCCTGTTAGCATCTAAGCTAGAAAATAAGAAATGGAGAAAAGCAGCAGTTAGCACAAGATGGCGGCGATTGTGTAGCCTGCCGCATGAGCCTGTAGCTGTTCAGTTCCTGCTGGCCCCCTCCCCCACCTCCACCCTTCCCTCCCCCTCCTCCTCCACCCTCCCCCCACCCCATACACAAACACATGCTCGCTCTCTCACTCACTCACCCGTCCTCTCGGTCTCTTCACTGTAGACATGTTTTTTCTTTTCTTCTTTCCCCCCTCTTCCCTCTCTCCAACCGCCAACAAAAGCCTTGCCCTTTCACCGTTTTTTTTCTCTCTCTCTCTCTTTTGCACGCTCCCTCCTCCCTTCTCTCTCTCTCTCTCTCTCTCTCTCTCTCTCTCTCTCTCTCTCGCTCACTTTCCCTCTCTCCCTTCCTCCCCCGGCAGGTCCGTGGCTGAAGAAGCCCTGTTCACCTCCTCCTCCTCCCCTGTCCGGGCTGCATGGAGCCGCGCTTCACGGAAAACGAGGGAATGAGGAAGAGACTGATGAAGCAGCCACGCTGGTCCGGGATTCTCTCATTCTGCTGTGCTCAGCTGGGCTCTGTCTATTCTTTTCCCTCCCTCTCTTGCTCTCTCTTTCTCATCGATTCCCTCCAACTGTCCGAACAACTGCACTCGATCTCTACCGGCCGTCGTTTTCTCGTCCACTCTCTTGCGTTCACACACACGCATAGACCGACAAGACTTCTCGTTCCTCTTTCTCCTTTCACATACCAGACGAAGGTAGGATTGCTAACACAAAAGGTTTTTTTGTACTGGCTCAGTTGGACGCTCCGTAGCTTGTTTTCCTTATTTCCACTTGTTTTCTTTCCTTCCTTTTCCCTTGTTCCCCTCCCCTCTCTCAGGCTGGGGTGTGTGCGGCGAGCAGGAGACGCAGACGCAGCGGCGAGAAATGAAAGCACAAAGCAGCAAAACGCATCAGCATGAATATTAGAGATGTCGTTAAAATCCGGACTCGTTTTTCTCTCTCTCTCCCTTGCTCGCTCACTCTCTCTCTCCCTCTTTAGCTCATTGTGAAACAGGAGGTCCAGCAGAGGGTGCTAGCTGTTATTTCATTAACTTTCACAACTTAACCCTAAAAACACTGAATTTCTCTATTTGCTGAATCCAACCAGGCATAAAAAAATAACAATAGCAAGTGTTCAAGAAAATGAATACACCTACACATACATTCAACAGATAATGTGTAAAAACAGTAAAACAGCTTGCCAAACAAGTAAAATAAGTCACAGTTATAATTTTAAATGCATCATAATCATGCCAGCACTAAACTCATCAGATTCACACACACATGCAGGTGGCATGAGTTCATGTGCTGCTGGAACGACTAACAGGAAGTGACAGCAGATACTCAAAGGGAAATGAGGTCGTGTCCTCACTTTCCCAAAGTGTGATAGATTGGCCATGTGCAACTGTGCATGTGCACTGCAAAAAACCCACTTGTGCCCACACATCCAGCAAAAATGAAAGCAAGTGTTTGCACTATGAAAAAAATAGAGAGGATGAAAATGAGTGTTTATGCCCCCCACCACCCCAAACTGAAATCACAGACAAAAGTGGGTCAGCTTAGCATAAGAATCTTACAGAGTAGCAGAGAGATTAGCTTTGGCTAGGCCTAGCCTTGGGACTGGAGTAAGATCAAATTTTACAAGGTTAAATTAAGTAAACGCAATACAAGAGACCTGAAAGTCATTTAAAAAAAAAGACATCCTTCTCACAAGGTGCAGATTTCTCCTCTGTCAGTATACTAGGTACAATACTATGGAGCCCTAAAGGGACTTGGTGGTGGAAAGAAATAGGAGATGGGAGGAAAAAGTCAATGCTTTTGTGTTCTCTCGCAAATGTTTTGCATTACCCCGATAATGTTTGAACAAAATGTTTCGAATTTAAAGTTTCTCTACGGAACGCAAACGTTTTTGTGAGGAAACTCGGGGGAACAGAAAATGTTAATGAGAGAACACAAAAGCATTGACAAATAATTTTTTCCATCTCTTACTTTTTCCTTCACTCATATTTTTCTTCTACCACCATGTCCCTTTAAGGGCTCCGTAAAATACAATGTTCTGTAACAGGCTGTGTGTGACAGAGAGAGATAACAAAACAGAGAGAGAGAGATAACAAGGCCTTGAAGTTTGGACTCGTGGAAACAATTCAAACGAAGGCTTCAATACTCAGTTCATGCGATCATCTACTTACATGCAAAAAATAAAATGAAATTAATAAATAGAAATAATAATAAAATAAACCATATAATTAAATATGCCTGCAATTGTGAAGAGGATGTTGTAATGTGAAAATGTTATTTCTACATTTCTAAAAGATTTATAAGATGTGTTGGTACTTAATTTTATGTGCAACCTGTATTTGTATGTGTATGCAGCCAAGAAAGAATAACTTAGAAGATGAAGAAAGCAAAGAAAAGAGTGTGCTTGTATGTACTGTAGGAAGTAAAAAGAGAAATACGCACATGTTCTCAAGGTCACATGGCACAAACCAACTCTACAACATGGCAACCAAATGGTTAATATGTAAATAGGATGAAATAGCATCACCAAGATATTGGGAGGAGTTCAGCTCCACAGAGAAAGAAAGAGAGGAAGAGAGAAAGAGAAATAGTTACATAATAACCAAGTTAATGAAAGAATACAAGTTTGATTGACTAGGTAGGCCTATTCTTTTGTAACTGAGCTAGTAAAAAAAAAAAAAGTAACTTCTCACACTCTACAAATCAATACTCTTACTGCAGTAATAAAAGTAATAATGACATTTTTTTTTAACCCTGGAAAACTGCAGCAGTGATGACTTGGACCCATAAGCCCACAGTAAGCAGGGTCTGCATTAGCACTATTGTTGTACTGACCACACCAAACATACAATAGTTGCCAAAAGTGATGTCTGGAGGGGAAATTCGTTTTTAATGACCCTACAAGTTTGAGTAAACCATCAAAATATGAGGAAAATGTTGTATATATGTTTTAAATATGTTAGATATGAGGGAAGATATTTATCTGACAAAATTATTATAACTACAGCTACAGGTTTTATTTTACTATGCAAAAGAAAAATGCACAGAAAAACAAAAAGCTCACAGGAAAAGCATACACTGACTACAACATAATCATTTTATATTTATGTTTTTAATTTTAGTTATTAATAGTCATGCTGCCATGACTACCCTTCCATGCTCACTATTGGCTAATTCAGAGGTTGAGGGCGGACATCATTGTAGTCCTTAGTCCGCAACACTTAAAGCCTGGGTCTAGTTAATTTTCCCCCATTCCGCTTCGTTTTATGCACAGTTGAGCGCGCAAGCCTTTCAAATTATACTCCTTTGGCCGTGAGAGCAGAAAGACGTGTTCGGTGAGTGCGCAGTATCTAGTGATCTTTATCTAGCCCTTTTCAAGCGCTCAAGACACTCGAGTCACACATGCGATGATATCATTGAGTGAAAGTTTATCATTTTTTCTTGCCAATTTACACATTCATACGATTTTAAAAGCGGAAAAAGAGGTGGAAATCAGGACTGGCGCGCTGTTATCTGTGCACACGGCCGCACGCAAAGAGAGAGAAAGAAAGAGCAGAGTTTCACACAGCGCTGGAACACTGAATTGATTCCTCTTTCACATTTACTTGCGCTTGAATGGACACATACACACAAAATAAAGTTAAAATACCTGCCACAGCAATTATTGTCTTGGTTGATTATGTCATAAGTGAACAGTTAAAGAAAGAAACCGGATGTGTGTCAGTATATTCGGTCCGTGCACTTCGGTCTTAAAAAGACAGCAGCCTAATATTCCTGCTGTTGTCTGTGTCATTAATGTTAAAATAAAAAATACAGCTTGAGCCTAGATTAAATTTCTACAGTAAACAAAAGTGTTATAGGGAGGAGAGCAGTCAGGAGGAAAGTGATGACGACAGCTTGTAGGATAAGTGTGCCGTGTAAAGTGTTAGTACCAAACAGCATCTCCAGGTGCTCCCTTGAGAAACAGACCAAAAAAGTTATATGCACCCCTGATTATAGATCCGCTTTATATAACCTAATATATCTTCAGCCATCCATTACAGAAATATAAAAAAAAAAAAAAACACCTTTCCATTGTAATAGATTCCAAATTGTATTTATTCCTTTGAGGACAAAGCTGAATTTTCAGCATAATTACTCCAGTCTTCAGTGTCACATGATCCTTCAGAATCATTCTAATATGCTGATTTTGTGCTCAAAAAACATTTCTTATTATTATCGATGTTGAACACTTAATATTTTGTGAAAACCATGATATATTATTTTTTTCATTATTCAAAAGAACAGCATTTATTTGAAATAGAAATGTTTTGTAGTATTATAAATGCTTTAACTGTCACTTTTGAAGCCTTAATCCCAGCTGAACAAAGTAATTCAATTATTTTAAAACATCTTACTGACCCAAACTCACAGAGTACATTGAACTTGAACACCAAACATTGAACGTACCTTCAAAGCTCCAAAGCCAAACCATGAAAATATCATAGACTTGAGTGGAGTGGGTCCTTTTAAATTAGGCGAATAAACAACCATTCAGAACACCCTCAAACCCAGATGGTAACATCCTACACATCCTCAGAACACCTTGGCATTTACATAGCAACACACTGACAAGCACCCACAAAACACCCGCATCATGGAGGTAACATTTGAACAGTCAAGAAAAATGTACAAATCTATGTTTAAGTCAGTTCCTTTTCCTGCTGTTAATGAACTCCCTCTGAAGTTTAACAAAAGCATTTTTATAAAAAACGTACTTAAATATCACATTTTCACACACATGCCATATTAAAGTTCTCTCACTTTGATCAGAGATTTTATAACAGTCTAACACTGTAATGATATCCCTGCCCATAACCTAAAATCTGTGTCCTGCTTAGGTGAAAATGAATTACGCTGTCAGGACCAGAGAGAGAGTTAAGAGTCCATAATCAGGACTAGACCTGCAGACTAATGTGGAGTACAGCGGATAGAGCTGGAGGGAAGGCGGGAAAGAGGATTAATGAGTGAAGGCCTGATGTGTAGCATTGGTTTCCTGAACCCATTAAACACGACAGCTATTAATGACCCACACAAAACCCACCACAAACCCCACACAGAGAGAGAGAGAGAGAGAGAGAGAGAGAGAGAGAGAGAGAGAGAGACATTTCCTACAAGTATTTGCTATCACACGTTCTTCAGTGAATAAATAGTCTCAAAGACATAGGCTTAATGGCCTATGACAAATCAAATAACAAATCTATCATAATCCTTTACCCATGTAAATCTGTAATCAATGAATTTTTTTTTTTTTTGCACAATATATTTTAAAATTCAATGATAACTCATAAACATATCAAGCAGGTCATGCACTCAAATCTGAAAATGCACTTTACATTTGTTCCAGTTTTTTATTGTGATTTGAGCTAAAGAAGTTAAATCTATGATACCAAAACCAAACAATAACTGAGGTACAAAGCATTTTGGCCAATATACAACATGTTTTTGCAGCATTGATTATTGTTGCCATTTGCAGACATGTTTGTTGCATGTGTGAACACAATGGCCAATCAGAAGTGCAAGTTAGTCAGAATACGCTCAATACGCCACAGTGTGTTCTGCATGATGTCTGCATGCTTGCTTTTCACTCAGTCATTGAGCGTGAACTGAAGTGATATCAGCTTCATTGATTCTTTGTTTCTGTATATAACTTTGCTCGCTTACTGTAAGTAACCAATTGCAAATTTGAATACATTTTATTTTTCATGCTGCTAAGTAAACACTGCAAAGTTGTGCAGACTAAATCTGAAACTGTAATGTTTGATATTGTGATAACCATAGCATCAGATAGTACAAAGAAAATCTGTATGTCAAAATAGATCCTTTCACCAAGTCTTAAAATGTAAGTGCAATAGACCAGCCACTTGTTCTGTTACCTGTAATCTTTCTTTGTTTTTCATTTTATTACTAACTTTTCACTTGATCTTTTTAATGCAATTATTTAATTAAACAATATTTGAAGGCTACATACTAATGTTTTAATGTTTTATTTACTTATAATTATTGGTAGTGTAAGTAATTAATTTATTAGAAATTAGAAGCAGAGTACCCTAAAATTGTACTGGTTTTGGTACCAACTACTACATTTTGGAATCATGACAACACTAATTCAGAGGTTGGTTGGGTGACCTAATCTGTCTCAGAGGATTACCATCAACCCCAGCCTCAGTCTATACTCACTATAGGGTTCGACAGAACAAAAATAAATAAATAAAGAGAAAGAGAGAGAGAGAAAACACATAAATATACATTACACAAATAAATTAGGTTGCAGCTTAGATTAATAACGCCTAGACAGAGAGATGGATAGATGGATAGATAATGAATCATAAGTTTTGCAGGCCATGAGGAACCCAGGAAAATAGATACATGCCAGGGGGTAAAAAAGAAAGAGAGCACACAGCGGGTAGCCTCCACTAGACCTTTACACTTCTTTCATTATTTAGAGCAAAAGGGAAAGACTGAGAAAACAAAACACACCATCAGACACACATGCAAACATCACTCAAACACACTGAACACCAAAAATGCAAATTCTCAAATCAAAGTACACACACAAATACAGAGGAAGAACCTGCACAATTAGTTTGCCACTCTTGCGTGTGACCATGTCTGGAGGGCCGCAAATGACACCGGTGTAATACATTGTTAGCTAACTGTGTGATTTGTATATGTACATTTCTGAAATGTATAACTTGGACACAGTCACCTATGATAACAGATCACTCTAAATTGTAATGTAGACGCATGCATTTTCTGTAAAGCTGCTTTGAAATGATATGTATTGTGAAAAGCGCTATACAAATAAATGTGAATTGAACTGAACGTGAATTCTACGTATCTTTATAGACCCCTACATATTTTTATGCAATTTATAATTCATATTTACCATCATCGAATGATGTCCAATCACTGAAATAGGGCCCTATGAAATCTGTTTTATTTTTATTATGAAAATCAATCCAGCAAAGCAACTATAATAAATGAAGCTGATGCAACTTTAGTCTTGTTATAATCATAAAATCTGCAAAATGAATCCTTTACATTTTCTGGATTCCTATTTAAAGGTTTAAATGTCAATAATCAAAAAGCATGTCTAAAAATGTAATTTTATTTTACCACAACAAGACATTAACGTAAGGAAACTGTACTGAAAAGCACAGCAAAATAGAGCAAATGATTAGAAGGAAATGTAGTACGTAGATATAATTTTTACAATTTTCTATTACAGAGGTAACCACTTTTTAATGAGAAAAAACCTGAGGCTCCTGTTCATCTATCGACCAATCATAAACCTGCAGCCCTAATTCTTGGCCAATCAGAAACTCTCCAGACTAAAAACGAATAAACCAACAGTAACCAAATCAAACAAACAGCAAACATGTGTGTGTGTGTGTGTGTGAACGGTTAAACTGCTCAGGCAGGAGATCAGACAGTGTCATTGCCCTGAACTCCTGACATTCCTCTAACCCCCCTTCGCGAGAGCTGAGAAAATGGCTGGCTAGCTCACAGACACACACACACACAAATACACACATCCCAAAGTCTAAGCGTGCTAATTTTCAGCAATTTGAAGTGAACTCTGCATACACACCCCACACCTACAAACACATGCATAGTGAGAAAGTAAAGTAAAGTAAAAGAGGGCTTTAGAGATTGAGACCTACTGTGTAACTTCCCACATGCTTTTTTCCCCTTATGACTCGACTAACCCCTCCCTCTTCTCAATGCCCTTCCTTTTCTGTCCTCCCTCCCCTTCCGCTGTGCAGCAAAGACCGCCTATCTATAGAAATGCTACCAGAAACCCTTCCTGTTTACCTTTAACCCCTCATGTCCCTCCCCAGATCTGTGAACCTCATGGCTTTTCTCCTGACGTCATTCGTCATTTGATTCTGACCCTAGATTAGAGCTTGAGGGAGAAACAGAGCTGTCAGACTGGTTGAATGAGCAAACGTCTGTCTGTGTCGGCTGGTGGCAGACTTACAAAAACGAATGCACATGCATGTGCATGAACCACTTATACACACAGATGGGGAGCACAAACACACAGACATGCAGTGGGAGGTAATCAGGTATCAGGTTACAGTGCTGGTTGGAGACTCTGCCTGACAGACCGGCCCAGTTAAACCTCACAGATGCAGGGTCAGGAAGCAACAAAGCAAGTTGGCCACACACAGACATACACTCACACAAAGAGGCGGATGCGCACACACACAGAGACCGGTTTTACTCACACAGCGCATTCACGCAGCACATGGTAGAAGGCCGACAAGCAAGCAAACACACATACACACCTTACTTCACAAACTTTAGCCATTTTCATTCAGGCATTAATACAGAAATAGAGTAAGAATGCCAAGTGAATACCTTTAAATAAATATATATTGACAATGACAATGATTCCGCTGTGTCTATTAAACCTTCAAATCTGCGGCCATGCTGCCGCTGACCCAGAAAGCAGTTGTCATAATGTACGAAACAGCTTTCAAACTGTCACCAGTCTTTTCAAACACACAATTGAATGAATCATTGCTGACTAGGGGTGTAACGGTACACAAACATAACAGTTCGGTACATACCTCGGTTTGGAAATCCCAGTTCGGTACGGGTTCAGTTTTTTTTCTTTTTTTAATTAAACTGTGTTTTGTTTTTTAAACAAATGTGTATGTGTTTAAATAAATTCTATAATAATTAAAATGTTCGTAAGGATAAAAAAAACTAGCTTTGCTAATGCTGTAAACTACATGAGGAGCCCTTAATTACATATTATAATAGTAAAGGTTACAATTAACAACAGAGCCCAAATTATTAAATTTAGTTGCTTTTTATTATTAGATATAATAATCAACACTCACTTAAAAAAACATGTACTGTAAATTGCATATAAGGCAGGTTTTGCATTAACTTCTAAATCTAATTAAAGTTAATTTTCTACTCAAATTCATTTTTTAAAATAATAATTTACAAATTGGCTGTCATAACTTTTTTTCATGACAATTTTATATAAACATACATTAAATAATCAAGACATTACTAACAGGTTAAGTAAATATAATGAATAGCTCAATATAGTGCAGGGGTTTTCAAATTGGGTGAATGTGAGCCTCCCCTTAGAGTAGGTAAGGACAGCCGAGCCCCCCCCTTCCCCAAAATCCCGTCCGCCTGCCCTAACCCACACACACCTCTGCAGTAAGTGCCATATTTTGTGTGTTCCAGGCAATGAGTTTCAAAAAAAATTGAAAAAATATATAAATATTTTTTTATATTGTATTTGAAGACATTTTATTTCCACAACTTTTTAAAAGTGCATTCATAAACGATTCTTTGCAACAGCAAATCATTTCCAACTTCATGCTGGCCTAATTGAGGCTACTTTTAGAATCACTGAACATCAGTAGGCCTAATCACAAGTCAACAAAACACGCTTAACATGTGTAAATGCAATGAGTAGCAATGTTTCACTGATGTTATGAGGTTTGCCTGCCTTCGCTATACGTGACACGATAAGATGCTTCTGTCGCCTTCATGTTAATAGAGCCAAACAACTGAATTATGCTTTTTTGTGACTGCAAATCATCACGCTTCCTCAAAACTTAATACAAAACTCAACTGGCTTGTTCACTAAATTCATGTGCTTAGTTTCAATGTGACGCCGAAATTTGCATGGTCTCATGCTATCATTTGCTAGCACCTCCTTGCAGACCACACACTGCGGCAGAGGTGCAGCCTCGGACCCCGACCAGGTGAAATATAATTTTAAGTACTCAGGATCATATTTCCTAAGTTTTTTGCTCGGTCCTATCTCCTCCCTTAATGCTGACTTTTGTTGACTTGGGACAAGGAAACAATGCATTTTAAAGCTAATACATGCGCGCACAATTACCTATATCAGGGGTTAAAGTGAAAAAAAATTCCTTACCCTAAATTTATTTTTTGGGGTTGGGGGGGTTGAGAAACTGCACAGACGGACTTATCTTCAATGGAACCATAACTTAAAACAATCCTCACTTAAACCCAATAAATGTCATATTTACCTGTACTTTTCCTGTCTAACAGGTATGAAATATACAGAAATCGAATAAGGTTATAAAAGTCGCATTGCATAAATAATAAATGAAATATAGATTAATACTTATTAAAGCTACAAGCGTTCTTTAGTCAAGAGTAGTGAGTAATTTTTCTGTTCCCTTTGTTCTTTCGTCAACTTTACTGACAGAGAGAATTAGTGGCTGCTGTCCCTTTAAGATCTGACGCTGCAGACAGGATCTCACTCGTCTCATTCTCTCACTACTCGTTACTTCCATTTAAGATTTTATTTAACTCATTTTAGACTGTTCTTGTGAGGATACTCGACAAAACAGACATTTTGGCATATATGTGTGTGTTGTTCGTTCAAGCGCGAAAGAGAACTCGATACTGGCACCCGTCTTTCTGTACGGTGTGTGTGTGTGTCTGTATGTGTCAGGAGGACATTCACTGACAGCGTTCTCTTTTGTCTTGTCGCGCATGAATAAAAGTGAATAAGAGCATGATCATAACCATAGCTGAGGGATGACAGAAAGGAATGCTGCGTTAATTGCATTAAATATTTTAACACGTTAAAGCTGGACAAAAAATAATCGCATGCGTTAACGTTGACAGCACTTGTAATACATTGCTAACAGAAAATGCTGCGGTTTAAAGTGCACTAGTTTTCATGGTAGGAATACACAGAATGTTTTTTAGTAAGCTACACAGAATGTTCTATTAAATAGCTAACGTTAACAGTCTGAAGTTAACTAGCAGTAGTGTAACGTTAGCTCAGTCAACGTAAGGCTAACATCAAAAGGTGTAGACAAAGTATGATTATCCTGACCTGAGCTTTTGCAGAATCAACCAACTCACATCTCCTTTCTCCCTTTTCTCCTTTCTATCCATGATGACATTAAAGTCACCTTTTGTTGTTTCTGGCGTTTCATCGCTGTCTGTGCCGCAACCACAATAACGTTACCTGCTCATTAGAGCGTTCAGTAAGCTATTTTACACAGGCTCGGTCCCGCTCTTCCGTGGCAATGACGGCTTGCGGTTAAAAATCATAACAAACGAATTTGAAAGTGGGAGGACACAAACAGGATTTTGAAAAGTGGGGGGGGCATGCATGGACGTATGGATCTCAATCACAGTGTTGCCAGGACCCTCCCTGCTCTGCTTCTGATAGGCTTGTAACGTGTAGAGCTGCGTTACTCGATTGGTAGGTGAAATCAATTGACTCGAAAATATTAAACTGCATGCAACTGCAATGTTCCCAATTTTGTTGTTGTTGTTTTTTTTCTCACGGCCGCACGCCGGAGATCCGGCACGATGCCAAGCCCTGCGATATTAATAGAGCTGTATAGAGAGTTAATTTTTCTTCGCGTTTCGCGCCTCCCCTGTGGCTCTCTGGCGCCCCCCAGGGGAGGCGCGCCTCACCTATTAAACCGCTGATATAGTGCATTCGAAATGCATCACTCTGGAGTTAATTTCTCTAGCGAACTAACCTGCTGTCCACACTAAATGCCTGAGGTAATTGTAATGCTATGTGGGATATTATTCTCAACCTGTTTTATTGATATCTTTCCACAGTTGAAACACTGCTTGGAGTGTGGATCGCTTGTGACTGACTATTCGTCGTGCGACTGCATGCAACGAACCGTGACGTTCGTACCGTTACACCGCTACACTATTATTGCTGAATATTTATCTAGGTCTTCACCCAGGTTGTCAGTATTAATTTCTTCAGAACAGAAATGTAACTGACCCAACATTTTTTAATGGTAGGCCTAGTGTATAATTTAAATATTGCTTGCAAAAATTATGACAAATTTGGGATCCAAGGATCGGTATCAGGGCAGATTAAGCCTTTTTTTAACTGATCGGTATCAGCTATCCTAAGCCCGATCCTTTATTTTACGTCAGCTGTCACGCAATATGTTTAACATATTTGATGTGCACTTATTTAACTTATCAGTTGAAATTCATTTATTTACTGTTTATTTTTATCTGCCATCAGACTATCTGAGACGTCGGTGCCATAACGCATTGCATCTTGCTTTGTAAAGTCTGACACTGCAAGCTTCATGCTTCATACTTTCTAACCTTATCTCCACTTTGTTTTCTTTTTGTTGCAATTATTCTGCTTATTGTATATTTAATATACAAGAAGTATATGTCAGTAGTCCTATATCCACGATTTTGATCACACAGTGTTTACAGTGTCTATCATTGTAACAGATGTTCACATCTATTATATATATATATATATATACAGTGAGGAAAATAAGTATTTGAACACCATGCTATTTTGCAAGTTCTCCCACTTGGAGGGGTCTGAAATTGCCATCGTAGGTGCATGTCCACTGTGAGAGACATAATCTAAAAAAAAAAAAACAGAAATCACAATGTATGATTTTTTAACCATTTATTTTTATGATACAGCTGCAAATAAGTATTTGAACACCTGAGAAAATCAATGTTAATATTTGGTACAGTAGCCTTTGTTTGCAATTACAGAGGTCAAACGTTTCCTGTAGTTTTTCACCAGGTTTGCACACACTGCAGGAGGGATTTTGGCCCACTCCTCCACACAGATCTTCTCTAGATCAGTCAGGTTTCTGGGCTGTCGCTGACAAACACAGAGTTTGAGCTCCCTCTAAAGATTCTCTATTGGGTTTAGGTCTGGGGACTGGCTAGGCCACGCCAGAACCTTGATATGCTTCTTACAGAGCCACTCCTTGGTTATCCTGGCTGTGTGCTTCGGCTCATTGTCATGTTGGAAGACCCAGCCTTGACCCATCTTCAATGCTCTAACTGAGGGAAGGAGGTTGTTCCCCAAAATCTTGCAATACATGGCCCCGGTCATCCTCTCCTTAATACAGTGCAGTCGCCCTGTCCCATGTGCAGAAAAACACCCCCAAAGCATGATGCTACCACCCCCATGCTTCACAGTAGGAAATGGTGTTCTTGGGATGGTACTCCTCATTCTTCTTCCTCCAAACACGGCGAGTGGAATTATGACCTAAAAGTTCTATTTTGGTCTCATCTGACCACATGACTTTCTCCCGTGACTCGTCTGGATCATCCAAATGGTCATTGGCAAACTTAAGACGGGACTTGACATGTGCTGGTTTAAGCAGGGGAACCTTCCGTGCCATGCATGATTTCAAAACATGACGTCTTAGAGTATTACCAACAGTAACCTTGGAAACGGTGGTCCCAGCTCTTTTCAGGTCATTGACCAGCTCCTCCCGTGTAGTTCTGGGCTGATTTCTCACCTTTCTTAGGATCATTGAGACCCCACGAGGTGAGATATTGCATGGAGCCCCAGTCCGAGGGAGATTGACAGTCATGTTAAGCTTCTTCCATTTTCTAATGATTGCTCCAACAGTGGACCTTTTTTCACCAAGCTGCTTGGCAATTTCCCCGTAGCCCTTTCCAGCCTTGTGGAGGTGTACAATTTTGTCTCTAGTGTATTTGGACAGCTCTTTGGTCTTGGCCATGTTAGTAGTTGGATTCTTACTGATTGTATGGGGTGGACAGGTGTCTTTATGCAGCTAACGACCTCAAACAGGTGCATCTAATTTAGGATAATAAATGGAGTGGAGGTGGACATTTTAAAGGCAGACTTACAGATCTTTGAGGGTCAGAATTCTAGCTGATAGACATGTGTTCAAATACTTATTTGCAGCTGTATCATACAAATAGTTAAAAAAGCATATATTGTGATTTCTGGATATTTTTTTTAGATTATGTCTCTCACAGTGGACATGCACCTACGATGACAATTTCAGACCCCTCCATGATTTGTAAGTGGGAGAACTTGCAAAATAGCAGGGTGTT
The DNA here is from genome assembly GCA_030578275.1 of Meda fulgida. Classification (NCBI taxonomy): domain Eukaryota; kingdom Metazoa; phylum Chordata; class Actinopteri; order Cypriniformes; family Leuciscidae; genus Meda; species Meda fulgida. The sequence continues at coordinate 31,885,650 of CM060622.1, forward strand.
AAAATACTTATTTTCCTCACTGTATATATATATATATATATATATAGAGAGAGAGAGAGAGAGAGAGAGAGAGAGAGAGAGAGAGAGAGAGAGAGAGAGAGAGAGAGAGAGAGAGAGAGAGAGAGAGAGAGAGAGAGAGAGAGAGAGAGAGAGAGAGAGAGAGAGAATACATTTGAGCCCCTGCCCTTGAGAAGCTCTCTGCAAATCCCTTTATTATATATTTTTTTAAATAACTTTAATGTACTTGAAGTGTGCACCAACCAATAGGAAAATACAAGTATTGGATTGAGACTCAATATTTAATCACTCGGATCGGATTGGGCACACAAAAAAATTGACCGGGACATCCCAATAAAGGGATAGTTCACCCAAAAATGATGGACCACATTGACTTCTATAGTATGGGAAAAGATGGAAGTCAATCGGGTCAATTAACTGTTTGATTACCAACATTCTTCAAATATCTTCTTTTGTGCTCAGCAGAAGAAAGAAATTTATACAGGGTTGGAACAAGTTGAGGGTGAGTAAATGATGACAGAATTAAAAATTTTGGGTGAACTATCCCTTTAAAAAAAAAAAGACAAATAAACTAACATCAGTTGAGAAAGATCCTCTACATAGCCAGATTAAGCAGTTACAGCATCTACCAGCAGGGGCTAAATGGGCTATGTTAATACTCAACCACAAAAGTACAGTAAAAACAGACAATATAATTTCAAGAGTCAGAGAAAGAATAAAAAAAATGATAATGTAAAAGACAACTTAAAAAAGCAGATACATCATCTGGATCCCATCCAGACAGTAGGTTAGGGGGTTTGTGTGTGCATGTGAGTGATGTGGATTGGTATTTGCATCTATGTTGCTGAATGTTCATTCTGCACAAAGCAGCAGCACAAAGGGGCTCTGTTCATGCCGTCAGCCGGTCTCGCTCGCTCTCTCGGGCCCTCACACTATCACACCACCCTGTAACAGTGGCCACTGCTGCTCTACCCTGTCACTCATTCCAAACCATTTTTGTTGATTCCTAAACTGTCAGATCAAATGATAATTTATTTAATTTTTTGCAGTAGCGTGAATAAATCAAGTTGCATACTAGTGATATTTCTGTCTGAACATGTTCAACCATGATCTTGTATTTTCTACAAACAAAGTAAACCACAAAAAAGGAAACCACAAAAAAAAAAAAACATTCCCCTCTACTGCAACTAAAGTGACATCCTAGGTGAAGGCAAGTTACAATACTGAAACATCTATCGTGGTCCAGAAACTCAGGACATTAAAGCACAAACTCGAGACCCTCAGGGAGAGAGAAGGTTGAGTGCATCTCTCTCTTCTACCCTGGGACTGCCTCGCATTATACATCTGTTGGCTTTCCACAGCCCAGTGCACATGAATGGCTCATCTCTCTCTCTCTCTCTCTCTCTCTCTCTCTCTCTCTCTCTCTCAGACGTACACAAATGTGTCTACAGGACACACTCACTACAGGAAGTCACACAATATGAACTCTGATACACATCCTGCCTCTGCTTTAATTAAGGATCTGCGAGGACAGGCGGATTGACTAAAGGGGAACAAAACAATCCATCTTGACTGACTTTGCTTTCAGTACCTTTACAAAGTCTAGTTAATTTGTAACATATTCTAAAACAGTAGATTGATGCACCAATACATATTTATGGCCAATTCTGACGAGCCGATAATTGTTTTTATGTTAAGGCAGATAACCTATAAAGGCCAATATTAAAATGTAATAATATTTTGTCTAAATAAATAAAAATTAAAACACAATATAAATAATATCACATTTAGCAGAGTATAATTAATTAGCATTTTTAAAGATTACATGTAAGTCATTGACAGCAAAGGTTATCTAACTATAAAAATGGTAGATAGAATTAAATATATTAGTCTGCAAATCCAACTAGTGCTAGGCGATAAAACTATAACGATAATTATTGCGATATAATTTTCCTCTATAGAATCATACAACTGGCGCAATGCGGCGCCAGGCGCGACACAAGTGTTTTTTGCTAGTTTCAGTCTGACGCAGTTATCATTTTCACGTCCAATGGTGCAATAAAGTCAACTAAAGTCAATTGTGCAATATTTGTATTGTTAAAGAGCGTGTTAGTAATGTGCGCCTATAGTTGGGTTCACAACACGCGTACATTCTGCTTATAACACACACAAGAATGTGCAGCAGCACACAAACCAGCCAAATATAAAAAATAACAGGATTAGGCCTACAATGTAAAATATTATTATTGTGTACATAAAGATATGGTGGAATCCGGCTTGTCCCGTAGATGGTCTGCTTGGACGCTTTAACATTGCACACAAGCAGATCCGTTTCCTCTGGAGACGTGTTCAGGCTTTCCACTATCAAATTCCGCCATGTAAATAGCGAATCCACCATGGCGCGAATGCAACTGGCAATTAAAGGGAATGGGAGATGAGACTCTGATTGGTTTATTGCATGTAAAGCCCAAAACACACCCATTACTCATTAAGAGAATAGGGGACCCTTTTAGACCATGCGCTGGGCGCGCCGACCATTTTTCCTGTCGTTAAACTACCAAAAGTGGATTCGGACACGACGCCCTAAGCGCACTTGCGCCATGCGATTTAGACCATGTGCTTAGATCGTTAAAATAGGACCCATAGTGCACTATGCAAATAATGCAGACCATCGCACTGAGCGCTGCCATTTCTGTTGCGAATGAGAAGTATTAAATGGCATACACACCAAAAGCTGAATGAAACAGGGCAGCTCATTTGAACCGCGCACCTTACAGAGCATTTATCGTCTCAATCACGCGACCACTAAACAGCGCTGTAAGATCCAGTGAGAAGGGCTTAGGTGCACAGTTATCCCGTACAAACCACAAATCAAATGCCTTTTAATTTAAACTAGTTTGAAGCCAGATGAAGCTCTGATATTCTCAACAACACTGACGCGGAAAACAGAAGAAACATTGAGTTACCATACAGTTAGAATGCTTTTCAATCCACAAGTCACCAACATTTGCCATGATTTACTGTATTAAAAACACTAACTGAAACCATGGGATTATGGCAGAAATATAGGATATTAATTCAGGCTTCTGTTAAATGTGCATTTCTAAGAGACAAAACTTGTAATATTAATTTGTGAAATGTTCACCTGTTTGGTACTTTTTTTATGTACTGATGATAAAACCACAATTAACTGTCTGGTTTCTACAACTTCCACTCAGGAGAAAAAATCTGCCTTTAAATTCGAAATTTATTGTGATGATTATCGATATCGACTGATTCTCATGATAATTTTTTGGCCATATCGCCCAGCAGCCGTACATGCAACATAAACAATACTGATAAAAACTATCATATTGGCCAATAATCAATATGGTACAATGAACTACAATCCATCTCTCTATTGACAAACAAAGAGTAGACTCCTGTTTGCATTTCTCCTCATGGAAAACCAAGAGCACTGGCAAATCAGAATCTGTATATGGGTGGATGTATTTGTGAGCGCATGTATGACTGCGAGAGCACTCCATGTGCCCGGTAGAACTGGTGAAGAGAGTTCACGATGTGTGTGTGTGTGTGGGGGGGGGGGGGGGGTTTGTGTGTGTGTGGCAGCTGAATCACTGAGCCTCAACTCCCTGTGTCAGCAGCAAAGAGCTGAGGGAAAAGACTGATGCTCATGCATCACAACAGAAAGAGTGAGACAGAAAAAGAGACAGACAGTGAGAGAGAGAGAAAGAGTTGACACTGCCAGGCAGTATTGCTGAAAGAACTGCCTGCTGCTTGCGATCACAGTCTAGACAGTACTCCTGCTCTTTTCTCTCTCTCTCTCATTCTCCATTTCCCTCAGGAAACCTCAATATCAATATCTCCCTTCTGCCTGCACTCACACACAAACACTAATCTCACATCAACACACGCAGTAAGAAAAACCACAAGCCAGACCCACTCTAGTCAGTCAGAGTGCACCTCCCACTATCCTATCGTTGGCCTGACCCACATCTTGTTATAGCCTTAAGTACGCTTAGCTCCAGTAAGTCCTAAACACCACTGCAACTCTTAATAGGCTGCTACAGTACCTGTCTAAAGGCCCTTGACAGGAGGAGTGGTGAATTATTATTTAATGGAGCCAGTCAGTCTTGACCTTTCTCTTCCTGTACAGTTGAACACTACAATGTAGCCTGTTGTCAAAGTAGGCCATTGTCTACTTGGCAACATTCCAGCAATAATTTAATTTATCTCTCATCCATACATGATGAACACCAACAACGACTACAAAAACCCTGTTGCAAATCATTCACATTCGTTTCAAAATAAGCCAAGCAGAGCTGATAACTAAAACTGAGAGCTCATACCTGTAATCTTTGACACACTCCAACATCCCAGCACTGAACCTTTAAAGACATCAAACAAAATAAGATACATTTGGGAAAGAGCTGAGAACTGCTTCTCTCACCTGTACATTGTATGCCATTGGCACATCCTTCATGCCTTCCTGCTCCTTCACTTCCTCTTCTCGGTCATTCCCTAGTCCTACATTTATCCAAGAGTGACTGGAGTTCTCTTCCTGGTCTAGTGCCTCCAGCTGGGGCAACAGCTCATCGCCCATAAGGTCAGAAGCTTCACCCAGATCGTCAAGTCTTTGATCAGGTTGCTCTCCAAGCAAGACCTCCTCCAGAGCCTGAAGCCCATTAATGCTGCTTACGCTCTGGTTCGCAACAAAAGATCCAGGCACATTACAGGTCCGCTCTGCCGTAGAGAACGGACGGTTTGCAGAGAATGAGTTCAGGCCATCTGAGAATACCTCAGAGGAACTGAAGAGATTCCGGTCTGATTTGGAGCACTGTTGTGCTGGACTGCCCGGTATTCGGACTTGTTGCTGCTGATGTTCCATTCCGGAATTAGATAAGAAAGGACAACCAGTATCCAACAGGTTTGAAGCTGATGATGAGATGACCATAGAAGAGGTTGTAGTAGATACTGGGGCAGAGGAGTAAGACTGGGTTTCATTTACTACAGGGGGAACGTAACGAGCAGTGGGATAGGACGAAGCATTGCTAACCGAGTTAGTTGGGAAAGAATGGGTTGCAGGGGAAGACTGGACAGGGAAGGCCAGGTCATTGTCTTCCAACCGTGGACTTGTAGTAAAACCTTGGACCCCTTGTGCCAGCTGAAAGCCACTGTGTTGAGAAGACACAGGCCTCATTGAGGCCTCAAGATACTGTTTCGACTGTGAATGACCAATCAGGGCAACTGTAGGGTGAAAGGGACTGCCCTCTACATTGAGCGAGTTATGGTGGCGATGCTGGGAATGGTTTTGGGGGACATTGCCCTCATAGTAAAAATTGAGATGTTCCTGATAGGTCTTGGCAATTTCGTGCAAGCCCTGATGGGCTATTTGTTGGTGTGGAAGCTGCAGCTGGTTTGAGATTGGGTGTTGATTGAGACTGTGCTGTCTCTGCTGAAGATGTTGATGACTGTACTGCTGATGTTGAGCTTGATGCTGCTGAAACTGTTGTTGCTGTTGAAATTGTTTATGTTGAAGTTGTTGATGAAGTTGTTGGTGGTGTTGATGGAGCTGATGGTAGTTATTCCGTTTTTGATCATGGTTTCCCCACATGGGGCTGTTGTGAAGAAATAGTCCATTGGTCTGGGGCACTTGGTTCATATTATGCCCTTGAAATGGTTGCTGCTGTGGCAAAAATGCTCTTGCATCATTGCTACCTACTTCTGGACCAGGAAAGGACTGATCCATTGAGGTCTGTGCCTTCACAGTGTCAAAATGCCCCACAGGTTGACTGTAGGGTATCCCATGTTGGATGGTAGAAGATCTGGACCTTGTATCCACCTGAAGATTATCCAAACTAGGACCCAGGTGAAGTTCATCATCCAAGGACACTGACCCAGGGGTAAACCCTGGATCATCCTGGACTAGGCTGTCAAGCCCTCCCCCAAATATGTTAGGGTCATCAAAAAAGTCCATGATGGGGTGAGTCATTGTATGAGTTCAGTGCATGAAGCGTCTGCCCCCTCAGCGGCCCCTACGACAGGACTGCTGAATGCAACAGGGAGCTTAAGACTGTCACAGTTTGTTGAAGCACTGTGTGTCCATCACCAAGAAGGGCAACAGTCTATAAAAAGACAAACAAAATTACACATTAGATATGCAACTTAAGTTTAGATGCAATACTTAATATGGAATTCAGAACTACTTCAAACACCTTCTACAAAATCATTAATTGAATACATTTTAAAAGAGGTTTTGAATCCAAAAATATCACTGATACCACATAATTGTATCACAGTTCTCTGAGCTTGGCAAGTATAAGTCGAGTTTGACATACTGTATTCAGAAAGCAAGACTTCAGGTATTAATGCTTTTAACATACAACACAGAGTTCTGTTCAAAACAGGATGGGCAAAATTGAATTTTCCACACAGTCCAGTTGAATTGGAATGACAGGAAGTGGAATGGAATGAACTGAACTGAAATTCAAAGAAATTCAACAGGTAATGGCATTCTTCAAAAAACAAAGACCTTGATTAAGCTAGTTCAAATGTGTTCAAATGGAATGCAGTAATTCTAAGACAAGTCAGATTGACATCTCTGATGTCTTCTAGTCATATAACAGATTGCTAGCCAAGTCAGGTGATCATTTATATAAGATAATCATCATTATATAATCATCATTTATATAAGAATGTTTACACACTGATCAGTTTTATTTGCTTATAAGCAATGGTTTATCATTATATCTCCTTGGGTGCCACAACGATCGTATGTTTCCAAGTAGGAAGTTCCCCATCAAGTGGTGTTCTATTGAATTTACCCAAGTAAGAAACAGAGAATTTCCGAACTGCTGAAATGTAATGGATTGCAGCATAAACTCAGCAGGAAGATGGACCTTTAGCAGTAGCACTGAGCATATACTTTAAATCCAAATCCGTTGTTACATCACTCCATAACAAGATACAGAACTGCATTAATGCTCTTCTAACATGCCCATGTCCTTAAGTAAGACTCTGGCAATAAACTCTTCCAGAACACCCTGAGGCCTGAGAGAGGTGAAAGGGGAAGGAATGTCTGGGGAACATTTGGCACCATTAGTGGAGCTCGGAAACAGGCATTACAACAAGCACAGCAGCTGAAAAGCTTTCAGCACCAGACAAAAACCAGGTGCTTCACACTCCCCTCAGACTTCCCTCAGTTATGGATGAATGGGGGAGAGTGAGAACTGCATAATTCTTTGTCAAGCCCTGGTCAGGAGAGCGGCAGGAGCTGTGTGGGACATACAGACAGCTCATTCCATTTCATGCACGCATGCACACACAACCGGACAGAGAGGGTGAGAGAGAAACAGGCTGTCCTGACCAACACCGGCTGTGGAGGAGGTCAGTCACGACCTGATGACTCACAACACACACAGATAAACAAAATGGCAGTGCACAGAAACCAAGACATGGTCCAGAACTACAATACCATTCAGTGGTTTCATCCTTTATCCCTCTATACCTACAGTACAATAATTATTTAGTTGCTACATAGGGAAGGCTAACACTTTAAAGTGTTGCTCCACATATTTTTTGCCATCTGAAATAGACTGTAACAGCTATTTTATATTGATTTTAATTTTTAAAAAAGCAAGAAAGAAAACACATGGAGGGCCAGTCCTATGGGTGGTAGATTGCAAAGAAGAAAAAAACAGCTCAAACATGAGTCTTATCTCATATCAACCACAAACTCAAAGCTCTGTGTAGGGATTTTCAATCATAAATGCAGCAGCATCTGCATCTGTCACCACCAGTGTTCAAAATTACAAGGCACCTCCCATTATCTAGGGCTGGCTTTAGTGAACTGTTTTGCAAGTAGAACACACCTGTCTCAAACCAGGAAGCATTTGGGCAGGAACGTTGTAATTAATGCTTACTGTTTTTTCAAGTCATCTGGGAGAAACTGATATGATATCAGACTATATCATATTATATAAGAGAGGCCTATATAGATTTAGATATAGATATAAGAAGATTTTTTCAAGACTGTAGTATAAGGATGGGACTGGAAAAATTACAGTACGATTACTGCTGCCTTGGTTAAGGAATTGTGAAAAGTGTTGATTTCACAATTACATTTAAATCTATCGCAGTTTTAAATTTACAAAATGTTTAGAACCAAAGTCTAAAGAATCAGTGGCAATTTACAATTATCATTGCAACTATGGATACACAGATCTGATATTCAGTATCAGTATCAATACTCATATTTTTGCTGGATTGGGTATCGTTCAGATGAAACCAATCCAAATCCATACGCACCAATACTGTGCATACTCATGGTTGTTACTTACAACAATGTTTAAAACTACTAAAATTACTGTGCATCTAGATATCCCGTGTTGGATGGTATATTTTACAATGATCAAGAAAAAAACGCACTGTATCGGATCGGATTTAGAATATCGGAGTCGGATTGGTTATGAAAAAGTGGTATTGGTGCAACCCTAATTGCAACATAAATAGGGTAAAGCTCAATATAGGCTGTGTGCGGACAGTCAGTTGACTTGCGCTGAACTTCAAGGCTCAAACAATGAGACTGTGTAAGCATGCAAAGAGTCTGAGCTCAGTTATTACAATGGATTTTAGAGTATTACCACATTGCTTGCCTCCTTGAGTTGTCAAGATATCAAAATAATGAGTTTTCTACAAAACATAACTAAAATATCTCAATACCAATACCGAGCCGATACCACAGTCGAAACCTAAACAACAGGAAAAGTAGCCTAATTGAATAATAGATGACAGAACATGCAACTTAAATTTTTTTGTTTTATTTATTAATTTAAACAAGATGAGATTGAGATGTTTGAAACATTGATAAAAGGATCAAGTCAAATTTAAGTTATAACTGGCCGCAACTGCATCATCAAAAAAAAAAAGTTTGCTTGTCACAAAATATATCACACTCATTTGAGGCCATGAGCATCATATAGACTTATTATTTTATCAATCACATTAATTAACCTGTCGTTTAAGAGTGGGCGATTGTGACTAAAAACTTGTATGAGTCATTGTTTTTCACTATAACAGCATATCCAAATATATGTATTTTGCTATTTTATTTTGTCTTTGAAATTTGATATTATCAGCAAATTATTTCAAGCGTGTGTTTTTAAACCAAAAAAAAAACTTTAAGCGAGTTTTTAAACCAAATCTGTATTTAACCACCATCGTCTTGTCAGTCAGCTCGACTCACTTTTTACTGCTGATCTGTGCTGCGATTGCTTTCGTCAGAGTGCTTTGAGCAGACACTTTCAGTTTTCAATTGTACAGTCTGTTCTCTAACTGAACTAAATTATTTTTATTACCATAAAAATCAAAACGATGGTGGGGGGGGGGTGCCGCGGTGGGCAACAGGTATACCGGTTGACCCTGTATAGTCACGTGCCTAGGCCAGTACTAAAATAAATGAATACTTTTATCCATCAAGGACGCACTAAACTGACCAAAAGTGACAGTAAAGGCATTTATAATATTACAAAAGATTAATTTTCAATAAATGCTGTTCTTTTGAACTTTCTATCTTGACAAAAATGAATCATGGTTTCCACAAAAATTAAGCAGCACCAATTGTTTTCAACTTTGATAATATTAACAAATGATTTTTGAGCACCAAATTAGCATATTAGAATGATTTCTGAAGGATCATGTGGCACTGAAGACTGGAGTAATGATGCTGAAAATTCAGCTTTGCCACCTCAGGAATAAATTACATTTTAAACTATATTAAAATAGAAAAAAATATATTAAATTGTAATCATATTTCCCAATTGATATAGTGTATAAAATAGCTAATTATCCAGGAACACGGTTCTCATTTAATTTTTGGTGTAGATTACTGCATATTGCGTTGAATAGGCCTATTGCATGCAGTGCCATACAGAATTTTTTTATATATATATATATATATATATATATATATATATATATATATATAAATTCTATTAGTTAAGATTATTATTTATGACATTTTTTAATAGGCTATTCATGCAGCTGGAGTATGGTTCTTATGAAACATTGTGGCACAGACACAACAGACCCGAAAAGATTTATGTAAACACTCATTGCCAAACTTCCAAGCCCTGATAGCTTACCAGTTTTGATCAGACTCTTTGGCTGTGAGGACGGATTTATATCCGCTGGCTTCATAGGATAAGCATCAGGCCAGAAACATTTCTTGTGAGAAGAAAGGCTAGAGGTGTCTTCAGGAAACAGCATCAGTCCACAGCTGAAAGACACACTGATAAGAGCCCTGCCGTCTCAGGCTATTAGCCGTGCACTATCTATACAAGCAAAAACACGTGCAACTTCCTACTACTGAAAAACTCTGCAACCCCCTCCCCCAGCACACACTCTTCAAAGATTAGATCTTACACAAGTCTCTTTCATAGAGTAACCTACAATGCCCCATTCAATTTACATGCCTAACATCCCTGGTTCATGAACAAGTCACTAAAATGAGTAAATGATATGATGCAATGCATTTAAACAAGCAAATCTACTGGCTTTTGTAGTGTCAGTGAGAGAGTGTGACTTCAACAAGATGAGGCACGGTTGAGTGTCAGCGCTGCTGGTCTTGGACTGCACAAGTCAACACATTTCCGTTGTGAAATTGTCCTGTGCAGCAGCCAAGTCATACTGAATTGTAACTCATCTAAAGAGCAGGTATTGTAGAGGTTGCCTGGAACCAAAGACCCAAGACCAGTTTCAGAGCTGTATTTGACTGTGGTCAGGGTTTTTTATGGATGAGCGAAGCTGATCCTGGACCACCCCTATCAAGTAACCTCTTTTTTTAGTGATTCATTTTCCCACAGCACAGCATGCTTTAACCAACATGACAGGTGGCGAGTGAAGTTTCAACGACTTACACATCAAAAGTGGAACAAGGAATCATTGGGTGAACTTCTGTGTTAAATGGGAGACTACAGAAATAATGATTTTAGCTTTCCTGTTTGCTCCAATTGCATATATATATATATATATATATATATATATATATATATATATATATATATATATATATAGAGAGAGAGAGAGAGAGACAGAGAGAGAGAGAGAGAGAGAGAGAGAGAGAGAGAGAGAGAGAGAGAGAGAGAGAGAGAGAGAGAGAGAGAGAGAGAGAGAGAGAGAGAGAGAGAGAGAGAGAGAGAGAGAGAGAGAGAGAGAGAGAGAGAGAGAGAGAGAGAGAGAGAGAGAGAGAGAGAGAGAGAGAGATTATGACAGTCAGAATAGAAAAAGATATCAAATTTACCATCACTCTCTCAGTTGTATTAGAAACACCCTTGCAGCAGTTAATTGGTATTTATTTATTTAATGCCAAGGTAATATAACACAAAGGGTGTTATAAATGTTCATTACATTTTGAGAAGTAAATATATATATAAAAAATACAATATTTATAAAGTTAATAAATGTATTTCCAGTGTCTGTGAAAAGGGTCCATTAAATACTAGTTAATAGCTAGTTAATTAATGCAAAAAAAACAAAAAAAACAACGTTGCCCGATAACTGATATGATACCGATATATTGTGCATCCTGAGTGAAAAATTAAAGTGAAAACCTTCAGGTCGCCTAGATCTTCCAGCATGAGAATAAGGCTAGTCTTAGACTAACGTTATACAAAAAAATGTGTCTAAGCTTAATCTGCATGTAAAACAAATGGTTCATTTGAATCACCATTCAGGTTTTGCTGATGCACTTCAAGATTTTTACATTATGTTCAGCAAACCTTTCTCTATTTTTAGCATATTTCTAAACAGAAATATGGACCAGTGCAATCTTATATAAGACTGGACAAATAATGAACCTGCTTTCATTTTGGAATGACAAAAGCCACTCTTTAAAAGAGAAGCAAAAAGAAACAGCTGCTTGCCAGTGCAGAACATGGCACAGGGAATATTACTATCATAAAATTCACATTTTCTGATGCAGGAAAGTCTAAACAACAGTATACACATGTACCAACTACTGACAATGCACCGGTTGCAGTTGATGTACAAAATTAATCAATTAATCAAAAGCTGGCTGAAAAAGACTTTCTCTAGAACTAATGGAAAAGTACTTCAGTTATCTTCCATCTCATCATGACTCATGATACTCAGAGATGATTTTTCAAGCAGAGGAAAATGTATGTGGGCTCAAATTATACTGTCCATGCTGGAGCTTCCATTGACTCATCACTGAACGCCATTTTGCTTCCTGGTCTAAGTTCAACAGTACTTCAGATGGAGATGGGTGTCAAGGACAAGGTATTTATTGTTTTTGGAGTTTACCGGTAAGCGCATCTCTATTTATTTACTGTGAATCCCACCTTACCCTAAAAGAAAATAAAAAAAAACTCCATCACTATAATATATAGCCTATACACTGATATATCAGTGTTTAATATTTCCTTTTATGTGAGCACTTATGGGCAGACACTTATCCAAAGTGATTTATGGGTAATTTACACAGGATGCTTTCTTGTGTCCATCTGGTTTTTGAATTGTTTTCTACATCAAGAGCGCTAGACAAACATCACAGACAATACATTTGAAATGCTGTGTCAAGTCAAAAGCAACACGTCATTGTACACAGTCTAGTTTTTTTTTTTTTTTTTACATGGAAGATTACTCCCCGTTTAAACAACCCCTTACAGTGCATTCAAGGTGGTCTATCTGAACATATTAAAGGCTAAATGGAAGCAACACCAGCAACAGTCATTTGTAAGCTTACTTAAATTGGAACAAAAGTCCAGAATATAACGGCTTAGTAATTATTACTAGCTAGTTTGTAACTAACTCTGTCGTACTTTATTTGGTAGCACCATTTGTTCTTAAGGCAGAACGTAGCTAATAGGTTGTAAGCTCTCCGTAAGATAATGCATAGTCCCATATGACGTTTACCCTCAATGATCCAATAGCAGCCTTTAAATACATGTGCAGAAGTTACGTTTAAATATGTTTATTTCTATTAAATACGATGCTAACATTACGAATAACATAAGAAATATTTTATATGTAAATAACATAAATAAATGCTGATACAAAAAAACATAAGAAATATTTATTTACTATGACTGATTTAATTTGACATGCAAAACATGGACCAATGCACACAGAGGTGTGCTGTTTAGGATGCTTTAGATCCGCTAAAACAGTGATTTATTCATGCATCATGTTCTCTCTCTCTTAAAATGTAAGCAAGCGTAATTGTCTATGGCAGTTCAGTCAGTCTGACATTTTATTCCATACATTACTCCAGATCGGAAGCTTCTGTAAATATTTAGCTTGTATGTAGGGCAGTTAAGATTTATCAAAGTTTAATGGTGCAACGCAAAAATATTTAGTCGAGCACAAGTTGTAACTTAGTGACCCTATACTCAAAATTAGACAAAGTTGTACCAGCCACAGAGTCCAAGCAGCATCTCGGTTCAGATTTCACTACCTTTTACTAGCCTGTACTAGTGAGGTCTCTGATTCGAAAATATAGAGCTGAAACTAATAATGAATATTTGCAGACTTTGATCGCTGCTTACTAAGGTGAGTTATATAGACTAAAAGCATGTGGCAGAAACAAAGTGTTGAAGAGAAAAATAGGAAAAATAGATCTAATTGAGCTTTGGAGGTCCCAATAAAAAAAAAGTGCAATGGTACTATCAGGTTTTCTGTACACGTGGATGAATATAGTTCCTTCAATTAGGGGACGTTTTTTTATATAAAAAAACACGATTTTGCTACAAAAATTCATTTTAATTTAAAAAATATATTATTAGAGCTTTAATAGGCTACATGTTTCTTTACTCCCCCCACCCCCTACCTCCCATTAAAAAACTCCAATTAAGAGCATGTTTTTTTTTCTTTTACAATTTTTACATTCTGATCTACCATTACCAAATCAATAAGAATTTGAGAATTTGAATTCATAAAGAAACAATTTGTTTTTATAAGATCAAAATAAACCATCCATCTCTAACACAAGTTGTTGTTAGCAATTTTTGAAATCACCATCATAAAGAAAAAATCCATCAAAACACCATCAAATATTATATAGCCTACCAAAATTCACTTGAAGGTTCATCATAGACATGATCAAATCTTTACTCCAGTAAAAATGAATCAAAATATATTTTGAATATGTTTCACAAAGCTGTCAAAAGTGACTCTAACTGAAGAATCCCTCTTAGGCTACTTTGAGCGTAGGTCAGAACACTCTTAATATTACTGATATTATCTTCTAATGGTCGAGCCTGTAATCCCACCTCTGTCTTCGCAGATTACCTGTATGAATCTACACTCCATTATAGATGAAAATCAGTGTATCATCCAGAACATCACCTGGAACGCGCGTTTCAGCCTTGTCACAGGAGCATTTCCAATGTTAAACGTGTGTCCTCTTCAAGTTTGTCAAGACAGCGAAGGAACATGAAAATCCTTGATGTACAAACTGTTCTTTTTCCTGTTATGTTCGTCGGGAGACCGCAATTGGTCTACTTTCTGGAGTGTGCTCGGTCGCTGTTAGTTCAGAACCACCGTTTGCTGCCTGTCCGTGTCGTGCTTTTCACGTGGAGCTCATATCGTGACAGTCTACCTAAATTCAGGTGCTACGGGTGTTTCATCCAGACTGGGATTCCCTTCAAGCAGCTGAACGTCACGGTCGGTCTCTCTCTCTCTCTCTCTCTCTCTCTCTCTCTCTCTCTCTCTCTCTCTCTCTCTCTCTCTCTCTCTCTCTCTCTCTCATCAGAACTGACAGCCACCTGAGTTTCAGCACTGTCGCACTCTATAACCATCTACATTATCTTTAATCTAGGAGAGGAAACAAATAAACGAACTTACCCGAACGAAACCAAATCCTCCGATGATAGTTCGATCATTTACGGAGGAATAAAATAGCGAAGTTTTGGCGTAGTTAATATCGCGGCAGGGCGACCTCAGCGGTTCCAGCGCTGCTGACGTAGGATGATGATAAAACGTTAATTTGCATATGTGTTAAGTCCTCTGTGATTGGTTAGCGTTGAAATCATTTCTTTGGAATAACTGGGATGCCTTCTTGAGTTCTCGGGCTGAGTTTTAGCAAAGGTCAATATCATGTCCTTAAAATGTTACTCGTAATCTGTAACACGATTGTACAGTACCAAAACATGAAGTTAGAGAGTTGAAACAACAAGATGGCCGTGCCGGGAAGTCAGCCAATCAGAGATGGTTTTACATCGATTGAGAATCAGCCAATGGTAGTGGAAGCAGTGGGAGGAGAGAACAGGAGAAAAGTTGTTGTCGGTCTCTCTGATATTTGATCACCTCTGGTGGATCTTTTGGGAACTGTTTCTTGTAAACACTGACAAATACAGCAGTTCTTGAGCACGTCAAATGCAAAAGGACGGAGTATATTCAAAATAACTCTTTTTACACAGTCCCACTTTATAACAGCATGATTTAAAAAATGCGGAGAGTTTGAGGTATCAGTTCGCTTTTCACATCAAAATGTAATATATATATAGACACATTATATATATATATATTACACACACACATAAATATAAATAATAGTCAACATTTGAAGTGGATCAAAACCTTTCATCAGTTGTATGTACTTTGAACAATACCCATTCTTGTCTTAGGACAACTTTGATTAACTTTTTTTATCCACTTTAAATGTTGACTACTGGATGTGTATATATATATATATATATATATATACACACACACACACACACACACACACACACATTTAGCAAATCCAATAATAAAACAGTGATATCTACACAAAATGCCACACAAACAGCAAATTTGTGATCCATACAGAACTAAATTATATTTTTCTCTTGATTTATAATGTATTCTCCATAAATGGAGGAAAACATTTTATTGCAAATAGCAACACTAAAATGTATTCCCACTAAAATACAATATCAGATTAGCTTCACTCTTTATGCATTTATTGGCTTTTAACAGAAAAAAAAAAGTGTACAATACGTACATAGCTGAGCTAACATCAGTATTCTTACTGAAACTGCCCAACATAAACAAAAAAAAAGAAAGAAAAGTATTGTAAAACAGCACAAAAAAAAGGAAACCATCGTAAATTTATAGATAAATAAATGAGCAATGGACTCGGTTATAGAGGCCATTAATTTAATTGAACTGCTCCACTATTTACACATTAAACCCATTTAGATCAAACCATTAGGACACAATAAAAGTGAATTACTAAAAAAATGATTAACTTAATCTTACTGAATAGTATTTGTCTTGCTCTGTATTTTACATTAAAACCATTTCATAAACAGGATATATTACACACAAAAAAAAAAAAAAAAAAAAAAAAAACCCAAATACATCAAGACGCAAAAAAAGAGAGGAAAAAGCGTTCTGTCCCAGTCTGCTAATGTATGTTTCATATTAAGACTATTAACCAAATTTGTGGGGAAAGGAAAACCAAAGGAAACTATCACATCTATCAAATTATTTGTTAGAAAACCAAGTTCATCATTTAGAAGATCATGACCTACACAAATAAGTGAGGTGGTTTGTTGTGCCTGAAAACATGTGCAAGTAACATTATTGGCTAGAACCATCTCTGTGCCATCTGTGCGTTCAAGCCTTAGCATTGAAATGAACGAGTGGGGTCTTTATTTCTATACCGGGAACATGTCTATAGTTCTGAAGCCATTAAAGCAGTTTTAAAATGATTTTCTTTTAAAGCTGAGCAAGGGTTTTGCAAATGAAGATGAAGTTCATAGAACTTCATCAGAATTCTATACATGTAGTTTGGCGCAGCCACAGTAGCATAGCGCCCCTCCTGGTGGACAGACAGAAGCACTTCAGAAGTTCACGTCTGAAGGGGGTTGTCTTCTTTGCTGAAAGGCTGAGTGGAACCAGGCTTCACCCAAGACAGCCCAGACACTGGCAATCCTTTGTTATAATCATCTGGTCGCCGCTATAACAACAAGAGAAGGCCATTGGTCACAAACACAGAGGCTGTATTTCATATGTTTTCACAATAATTCACATTTTAACCAACCCACAAGTACGTAGAAAAAAACAATAGGATATACGAGCAGAAATAGTGTTCCACACACAAGCTACTGATTTAAAATGAGGCATGCATCAGATACCAGGAAGAAGCCAGCTTTTACTTGGTTGTGAGGAGCAGTGAGGGGAGCGTCACATACTCACTTTATGTGCAAACATCTTCTCTTTTGCCTCTTCATGCACCGCTGGATTCCACGGAGAGAAGCTGCAGAGAGAAAACGCAAATATTAGATACAGAAAAACAAATGAGATGAGGTCAAGTCTGATGACTCATTTCCACGAATGACTTGAGGCAGCATTTACAGTACAAGGCTTAATCCATAGATCTTTTGACCATGTCAGATTTTTTTTTGTCTAGCCCTTTTTACACTCACTTAAGGCATGACTCATATCTTGATATCTGCTTTTACATGAATCCCTGTACAATCTAGAATAAATTCCATTGGTGGTGATCGCTTTAATTTTTTCCTGCTGTGAGTTTAATTGCTTCAAAATCTTGGGCTGCCCACTATTAGTCAACTAAACGTTAGTCGACGAGAAGAGGCGTAGTCGACCAAATTTTAATTAGTTGGCTAGTCGCAGAAAAAAAAAAAAAAAAAAAAAACTCCACAGGAAGTGATGCAGTCTGTGACGGACAGATCATTACCTGCTGGTCTTTGTGGTAATTACAGTATGTCGGGGAGGAAATGTTCGCCCATCACTCATCGGCCTCAAATATGCTTGACATTTGAAACATGCAAGTAGTAGCAACTTTACATTGCCACTCAGTCTAACATTAACCTAGATAAATGTGTGCTATTCTAGGCACATTTTCAAGTGTTTTTGCATGGAAGATAAAGTATTAGCAAGCTTTCCTGCAAGACATGGAAACACCATCGTGATCACTTACATTTTTACAGCAGAAACAGCTTAAAATACTCTGCCATTTTTGGTCATGCAGTCAAAAGTAATCCATTTACTTAATACAGTCTACTTTTATTTGTGTACACTCACAAAAAAAAAAAATTGTGCTTTTGTAAAATAAAGAAAACACACAGGATGCAATTTCTGCCGTCTCGCTCTCCGTGAACTGGAGCGTCCCAAAAATGTACAGAAACTCGGCGTACAGGCTACTTGCCTCACAGAGAGAGAAATATTTTTATAGGAAGCTTGAAATGCCTACTTTTAAATGAAACAATTCAAATCGAAAAGAAATACTCTGATTATGTAATCCATATGAAAGGTGCGTTCGTCAACTTCATCTTTGCAGCCAACACAGACTCAGAAAACAGTAGTTTATTATTAAACAATTCAAATGTCTCCTTGCAATTTTTCATAATCACTGGTTTTGCGGCAAGCTTTTATGTGCACTTGAGTGCGAGGCATATATTAATAATATATTAAAAATGTTATATAATAATAAAAAAAAACTTGTACTAGTGTAAACATAGCCTAAGAGACCATAATTATGGAGTACAACTCCACAACACAACATCTGAGTGTTGAACTTGCCTTATTGCATAAGGGTCATCGATCTTGGGCTGATCGAACAGGTGACTATTGCATAGTTTGACACTGTCTACCACCTTGCTTTTGTAGAGCTGGATGTCTTTTTCATACCTGCACAGACAGCATTGATATTAGTAAGTAAAAGCAGTCAATAATACAGGACTTCAAAACAATCTTATAACTACTGGGAGGCACAGCTAAGAGGAAATGAATGCAAGGGGAAAAAAAGCAAAACAAGCTTTCATCTTGAAGTGTGAAGCCAAGTCTGAGGTTGGACTAAGCTTGTAAGCATATGTCTTCAGATGCACAGGAAGTCAAAATAAGCTCAGACCTAACATAGGCAATGCCCAAACACGAAAGAAAGAGAGATTGTGGTTACTTCATTTCACTGTAAAGCAGAAGCAAATTCAGTGGCTGACACTCTTATCTAGTGACTGTAACAAGTCTTAGTGCTCGGAAGAATTCTACTACAAAACTACAAAAATGAAACAGAATCCACCACTCACAGCACAGCAGCCTCTGGGTTGAGCGGATCCATGGTGTTGATCTTATAGAAGATTGTGCGGGCGTACATAAGAACCTGCCAGATATGGTTGTGGTTTCGTCTGCAAAATCAGATAAATATAAATAAATAAAATCCTTTCCCCATAGTCGCAAAAAAATTGCCAAAATAACATTGAGTCCTTTTAGACTATGGCAACTCCATGAAGGCAAAAATGATAAATGTCTATATAAATATTATTTTCACATTATTTTTATTCATTACTAAGCACCTTTTTATAATAACATTTTTATTAGTTAAGTAATTTGTTATTTTTCCCTTGTCATTTGTTACGTCCTTAGGGACGTTTAGAGTGTTTCTGGGTGTGTTTTGTGTTTCTCTTTTCAGTTCCCTTTTGTCTGTCTCTCTCTCTCTCTCTCTCTCACTTTCACTTTAACAGGCTGTCGCTGATTGGCTGTTTTGCCTGTCAATCATCCGTGGTGAGTTGATTGGATGTGCCCTGATGCTTGACACCTGGGGAAGCGCTACTGCCAGTGCGGGAGAGACTTTGTTTTAATTCTGCCTTGTTTGATTTAGTTTTGTTAAGTGCTTTGACTGTCATGTTAATCTTGCCTATTTTGACTGCCCTAAAAACTTATTTGTGAGCTTTAACTTTTAAACAGCTCTTCAAAGCTGGAAGGAGGAGAGGGGTTAGGTAAGCATGTCACGTGACATACATTTAGCTTGATTTTGTCTATACACACTAGGTTAGGGATTTGTGCCACTCTGCATTTTTGTTTGGTTAGAGTAGTTAAGTTACGACGTTGTGGACATTGAAGACTTTTTTTGAGTTTAGGGTTAGATAGAAATGGTTTAGTTAGTTCCTTTTTTATTATGTGATTTTATTTGGCACAATCCAGTTTTCCCCTTTGTTCTCCCCAGTTCCTAAAACTTACCGGTGTGTTTAGTTTTCTTTTGTCTCTTGGTTTATTAATCTTTGGGTAAATATTGTTCTTCCTTATTCATATGTAAAATAGTTATCAATTTACATTTATTAAATTAAGCTCATTTGACTTTTTGTCTGGTCTCTCGTTCTTCTTATTTCATTCAGTGCTTATTAGTGACAGGGGTCCTAACTGGTTTAATGTTCCCCTTCTCAATCCCTACATTAATTGCCAAAGAAGGGTCGTAACATCATTATTTATTTTGTCTAGAATGCTATATGAATATTATATGTAGACACAATCATGCCAATAAAGTACTTTAAACAATTGAAGATGACAGCGGGGCTTTATCTCCTTTTAAACAGACCTCCATTTGGTGAAAGCTCTTCTCACATCCAGCTCGCCAGAAACCGGGTCCACTAGTGGGTGGAAAACTGGGGTGTCGAAAACAACCCTCTGAAAGAACACGCATAAACACAACAGAAAAAATATATTAGGTCTTCTGTTGACTGCAAACTGAGAGGACAAATAGATATGGCCATTGTGAAAACTTCAAAATTGTTCAAAAGGTTTCAGAACCCTCTGAATAATTTTTCCCAGACATTCATGATTACCGAATAAGCTTATACATTGTTATATCCAATAGACTTTCCATGACATAATATTTATTAATTTCTGTGACTTTTTCAAACCTGGAATAAGAAACTCATTGAGCAAGTAAATAAAATAAACACCTCCACTGACTTGATAAAGTTGGGCAAGGCTAAAAGGGGCTGGGGGACACAACCACACTAACTCTAGTGGATCCTCAAACTGTCTGAAAACCTCTTACAGTAGCTCCACCCGGCTCAATCGTGAATTAAATGCTGCACACATTTTGTTCTTAAGTGCAGCATTTTCTTTAGCCTTTACTAGCATCGTGTTTTTTGAGTAATGTATTCGAGGAGCGGAGATGAGGGTCTTAGTCTGGTATTTGTAGTCTAGTCATTTTCAATACAGCCTGTGCATAGCACTTCATCTTTTATTACACAACATTTTGGCCAAGTGTATTAAACAACAGGAAAAACTAAGTGCCCACATTGCTACAATTAACTTTGCAACCTGTAAGTTGATAAATGTAATGCGATCCACTAACTGCCTGAACAAAACAAATTCCAACATTCGCTGGAAAATAATACTAACACATGGAAGTTTCTGACCATACATAAAGCCACACTACTAACTTTAATTTAAAAAAATACCGCTTTTTTCAGTAGCGGTTCAAGACTAACCTGCAATTTTTGCTGGTTTAAAACACACACCACGGTGCATATTACCTGCCTTTCATTTTCAAAACTCCTGAGATCCAAAAGCAAATGCTAGCACATTGTTACTGCGACTTACCTTAGATGACTTGACAGCTGAATGCGGATATTTCACTCACATTGGATGCATCAACGTTACATTTGCATAGGCCATACTATTTGATTTCAAGATTGGTTGACTACCAAATTAAAATATTAAACAAAACGAAAAAATAACAATAAGTTGTTAATGGTAATTTTAAATTGTTCAGAACAGTTAAACTTGATTTTGTTTTTGTTTGTTCCTGTAAAAATTGTATTCGTTTCTGGTTTTTGTTTTCGTTCCTTGAACCGGTTCAGAGCCCAGACAGCCAGTAATGTTCTGTCCCTAGACACGCCCTGATGTCATCACATCATTAGTTACAGAATTAAGATTGAAGTATTTCCACATTCCATTTGGCATTCAATCATTGAATACAGACAACAGCAAGGTCTGACTTTACTATGGTTAGCTTAGGCAATAGATTAGCCTGCAGAGGTGGAATCGGGGGTCTTTCTAAAAACCAAATTCTATAGAAAAGCTGTTTACCACCACTGTTTTTTTGTTTTGTTTTTAACAGACCTATACATAAACATAACATTGCAAGTGTTGTAAATTGTAACCAGCTGATGGAAAATAAGCTAATGTGCATTAAAAATTTAAACAATCTGGATAAGGTAACAAATTATTCACAGAGCAGATGAAATGCCTAAAATTATTAAACATTAACTAACTGCTCTTCTCTTTTCTTAAAAAAAAAATGGTTTAAAGGATGAAATGTGAGGTTTGTCATTTTATGAAATATTTTGTCAAAACTTTATTTAAACATGTAGTGCATGTTGGTAGATAACATGTTATGATACAAGTCACCCAACAAACATCTTTTCATAAACTTAAAACCTGTCTATTATTGGTAATGTTATTATTTTAATGTTTATCTAAAAAATAAAATAAAGTGCACAGCGCTGCTAATTTTATTTGTTGTGTCAGTTTTTGATATAAAACTTGGTGAAATGATTTCACTGTGAATCAGTACTTTTTAAACATTTCCAGCTCATAATATTGATAACCGCGATCATTTTGTACGGCAAAAAATTCAGTGGAAAGATGTGTAAAGTGTATACTATACTTACAGGGCAGTCTCCATCTGGGTAGTTATCAGGAATGTAGACGGTGAACTTAAAAACACCATCTTGGTACAAGCCATGTCGAATGAAAATCACACCAAACCACACTGCAACAAAAAAAAATAGACATTGATGTATACTTGACAGAGCAAATCAGCAATACAGCATTCAATTGAACTCTTCAACTCAGATATTGGACATTAATAATCCCACAAATTGTTTATTTGATACAAAAACTGATTAAATTTTTTTTTTTTTTTAAAAGACTAACGCTGCCTTCCATTCAAAAACAAATTTCCACCGATCCTAGCATTTGTTTTGCATGTGTGAGAACATATTGCATTTTATTTCCTTGAATGTGTGCATTTATCATGCCAGCATATTCACTTGACAATGCATCCTCATCCTGACATAGTTGTAGAATTCCACACCAGGTTCCAAGTAGAAGTTAATTGACTGCACATTCTGTTGCATTTTTCCAGACAGGAAGTTTGAAATTCTTTTGGAGTTTAATGGAATGCAGCATAAGAACATTCTGCGTAAGAGTAGAGGAAGACATTCTTACTCAGTGCTGATTTGTATGAAGGCTGTACATAGATACCAGGGAGCTTCTGCTTGATCACCAATGTGCTGCAACAGAGATATGGTCACAATTGTCCATTTCAACAACACACCTAAAAATCTAAATACTGCATAACTTAAAGATGTTGCTACACAACTCCAGGGAAAAAATCAGAATAACAAATGTGAAAAACAGGTGTGATGCATATTCTTAGATGATGTTACATAAAATCCTATTCTATCTTTGGTATGTTTTATAGTCACAGCTTAATTTAAAATCAACACTACTAAGAAGTCACAACTATTACTGCCCAAAACCTAGTGGAAGCCTGTGGATCTGATCTCCTGTACAGTTGGAATTAGACAAAAAAGTGTGCACAACCAGCAGGAAAAAAACCTCAACGAGGGTTTCAACAAAAATACAGTAAAAACAGTAATATTGCTAAATAATATTACAAATAAAAAAAATTACAACTTTTATTTGAACATTTTCAAATGAAATGTATTATGGTATAAGGCAAAGCTGAATTTTCAGCATCATTACTCCAGTGTCACATGATCCTTCAGAAATCATTCTAACATGCTGATTTGGTGCTCAAGTAACATTTCTTATTATCAATGTTGAAAACCCTTGTGCAGTGCTGCTTGATTTTTTGAAGGATCATGTGACACCAAAGACTGGAGTAATGACGCTGGAAATTCAGCTTTGTCCTCAGGAAAAAAATAAATGTTTACATTTGTTAAAATTTAAATATTACAATTGAAAATAATTGTGTTCTCAGTATTACTGTTTTCCTGCATTTTTAATTCAATAAAATGCAGCCTTGGTGAGCATAGGAGACTTCTTTCCAAAACATTTTTTTTTTCAATTGACAGCTACTGCAAGTCTGTCCAATGAAGGTCACTTTTGGTGAGAACAAGCAATAATTTTTTCTGTTTATGGAGCTGTGGTGTGCCAACTTCCTCATGTACAAGTATCTACTAAAGCCAATGAATAAGAACGGGGCATCACTCACAACTCTGCAAGCAGCGAGTACTCCAGGTAGAAAGGGCCATACGAGGCGTGGGTGCCATTGGCAGACTGTGTTGAGGAGGCCGGAGAGGCAGCTTTAGTGATGGGGATGGCATTCTTCGGGATGGAGGGAAGCTGTTTCTTACCAAACGAAGGACGAGCTGGACTGGCTCTCTGCTCCCCTGGACCACTCTGCTCTTCAGCGTCAGATCTCTGCACACACATGCACCAACAAATTAAGCTTTTAGGTTTTTTTTACCCTTTCCTTTTGTTTGCTATTGTTAATGTTTAAAACATTTGGAATTCCCAGGGCCAAATTTCTCTAGTACTAAACCTGCCTAATAACGATTCTGTTCTAGACAATTTCTTTAAAGAAATACATTCATTGCAGTAAATGTTCTAGTTAATGAAACAAGCAGTCATACTTTTTACCTGTAAAACAGTTACTAGAATCAGAGAATTAATTTTATAAAAAAAACAAAAAAAAAAGACAATATCATATTTCATTTTCTTTCTTTAGAATTTGAGTGAAATGTGGTCTTGATAAGTAAAGTAATGCCATTCACCCATTATAAACACTATAAATCCATATCACTGAACTGGAGAACCCTTTGAAAGTTTTTTTTTTTTTTTTTTCTTAATGAAATTGTTCTTCTTTAAATCTTTTCTTAATGATTATGCGTTAATCTACCAATAAGCATGATCTAGCACTGTTAGACTCGCCTAATACATTTTACCTTTTTCTCTTAGCACAGAGAGAAAAAAACCCCCTGCAGATTCTATCCGGACCTCACTATAATTCAAGAGACGAAAGTAAATATCAGACACCAGAAATTCACAAGCAGTAGGGGCTAAATGGATACAATAAATAACACAGCAAATGGATTCACCGATTCAGGACATAGCCTCCAATAAAGCCAACGACAACAAATTACAGCTGAATAATCATAGAATACAGTCAAATACACCTCTCAAAGAAATTACAAACAGCTAGTGCAAGTGTCTACCATAAATCAATGAGACAAAGCAGTTGGGTCATGAATCAGCATCTATTGAGAAACAGCTGAATTTAACGTCTTTATGACAGCTCCGACGCCATATCAAAGTCAGGACGACAACGCCGCTGTAGTTTGCAACGAACAAACTGTTAGGCCTACTTCTTTTCTAAGTTAAAAGCATTAATTGAATGCAATTCTCAGACTACAGCAAGAGTTTAAAACAACCATAACTTCAAAACTAATCGATGTTTTTCTAGAAGAATGAGCCACTAGCCCAACAACACCCTCCTCCACCACAAACGCTTGTGACTTTAGAGAGGCTGATCTGTGCGAAATCACCTTTAAACCCTGAGCCTCCCAATGTGAGTTCCTTATTGCAGTCACCTGTTGTAATTCCTCTTAGTCTGTGCATTTAAACTTCAGGTAAAGGACATTGGGATATGCTGCATAAAAATGTCAGGCAGTATAAATATAAAAAAGTATACATATAAAAAAAATATATATATATATTTATATATAATTTATAACAATATTTATAACAATAATATATACAATTTTATATTTTATATATAGGCTATATCATGCACTCTCTCGGTCACAACACGGCAGACAGGTTCGGGCTGGATTCAGGCCTCAAATTTAACAGAACGGTCGGGTCAGGGAGGATCAAGTCAAGTGTTCTCCGGTACGGGCCAGGTTCTGGCTTAAATTCAAAGCCTTTTCAGAGCTTTAAGACTGCCATACTTTACCTTACGACCAGCGTTTGTCGACATGCTCCAGAATGGGTTCATTACTCATTGAACTCTTGATGGGTGTATGCTTGTCCACTTTTTGGTGGCATCCGAAGAATTCGCTGTGAGAGAGAGATAGAGAGAGAGAGAGGAGAGAGAGAGAGAGAGAGAGAGAGAGAGAGAGAGAGAAAGTGCTGATGAGAGTCTGTATATTTGAAGAACACAAAGGGCAACCTGATGCTGTATGGCTGCTGGTGGCAATCCAATCCCCAATAACCATGTTGTTGCCAGTGCTAGTGAGAACTTCAGTGAGCTACAGTATAATGCAGGGGTTTTCAATCGTTTAGATACCATGGACCCCCAAATATGATCATCCTCATGCAAGGGACCCACATCCTAACAGTCAGCGATATATTTGTATGTATAAAGACCCAATGTATACTGTGAACAATTAATATTAGTAATTTGTGTAAAACATTTAGAAAATTACAGAACTCATTTTTTTACTCCCTATAGTAACGTTACTATAAGACTTGTTAATTACTGTTTTATTTATTCGTAACAATCACTCAGAGCCAGATCTAGCAGGGTCTTAAGAGCCAAACATTAACCAAAACTAAAAAATTCATATAAAATGATAAGTTGAGTGAAATTTCAGTAGTAACATGACAGATGTCAACGTCTGCCACACGGGAAGAACCGCCTCAACTAGAAACAAGATCTCTGACTCCCCATAAGACAATTGCCTTCGTGATTAACTAACACCCACTGCAAACAGCTTTGTTTCATGACATGTACACCTTAGCGTTTAATAAAGTGTTCTCTAGATAAGTACACAGTTTTTAAAGCAGGGTTTAAGGTACTGACACGGTATTTTGTAACTGGACTAGACTAGCCTTCATTTAACAAAACCTCCGTAACAAACGGGCTTCCAATTACCTGCAACAAATACTGTCACCTGGTTGAAAACATGTCACACAGTAACTTGTCCAGATGTGAAATAGTTTGAGACTGCTTTTTAATGCCGCACAGTTAACCAAAATCACCGACGACACTGTTATCCGAATAATCTCAGACAAATACTGAACACACCTCTAACTAACTTGACAGGAAAAGGCGGGACATAAACACAACTGAGGGGCGGTGATTCGATTTCATTGTGATTGACAAGCTCTTCGCCCTATCAAACATTAAATACAGCAATCCACAAGGTTAAATATCTCCAGGTTAACGTTTACACAGCAAATATTAGGTACATACCGATCATTTTAGATAATTTAAAATCGTCTGGGAATGGCATCTGCCGCAGAGTGTCGGAAAGTTGTTGACAAATGACAAAAGAATGTTGTTAACGTTACCTCGCGTTGTGAACTGAGCGTGTGAACGGACACGATTTGTAAAATTGATCTTAAAGTATCGCGTATTTCCGTTAAACGTTCATAACCATTTCTACATTATAATGGACTTTGAAAAACTTACCGTGCTTAAACTCAGGACATTTCACACGTTTTTAAAACACGTAGTATCCACCCTCCCAGTTGACTGCACAGAATGAATTCGTGTTCTGTCATTGGCTTATAGAGACGCACGGTAGATTCTATTGGTGCTTTTCCCTGTACATCATATCAGACCAAGGTAGTACACTCGGATTGGTCCCTTTAATTGTGGTTTTATGTGAATTTATAAAACAGTTTCTTGGGTAGATTTATTTAATACATAATAAGAGGTAAATTAATTACGAGCCTCAGTGCATATTTTAAAGTTAACCATTACTTTAATTTAATATATATTACTAATTATAATAATAGAATGTCTAATAGTTTTCTTTATTAGTTTTATAAAACAATACTTCAAATATTCCTGCACGTCTTTTGCAGGTGAAATATCAGTTATCTTACAAAAAAAAACAGTTTCCACATTAAGGGTTTTAGAATAAAGCAAAGACGGAAATACATGTTCAGAATACATTGGCATTGGCAAGAGATGTGGCTGGTTTTGCAATGCCCCCGTAAGGACAACAGATGGAGTCAAATACTCAGAATTAGAGTAAATTAACAATCTCCCCAAATAACTGCCTAATTTAATCCTCTCTAAATAGGCACTCAGGCTTTTACTTTGAAAAGTAGTCGTGTCCTTCTGGCAAGACTGTCATTGATGCTGTCATTACATGGTCAAAAAAATTTTTATAGACAATTTCATGGTGGCCTACTGCAGTAGCTTATGAGTTTTCGTGCTTACTTCTGGAGTAATTGCACTGTAAAATTGGGCACCTGCTTGATTGATTGATTGATTGATTTCTTGAGGGATATGCCTAATAATAATTTATGAGGAACATAGATGAAAAAAGAAAAAAGTAATTTACTGCTTCGCCGATTTACCTAATTGAGGGAAATGACATTGTCCAGGACTGAAAGTGGAAGTTAATTATTGACTTAATTATTGTTTCTATTATCTGATTCCATTTTGTTTTTCAACACAGTCTGTTAATATAAGTAATTGGCCTGTGGTTTCTTGATGCAGCCAGCCCAGGAAACAAAGCAAGGTCACTGACTCACTGACAGAATGATTTGGACTGGACCCCAATGGCATTTATAAAATGTAAATGTTGGACATGAAAAAGGTGATTTCACTCAGCCTCTATTGCTAATACCCTCTGGCCTGCCTGACCTGGAAGTGTTAATAATGTTAACAGCATGCAAAATGACATAATTTGGCACAATCTGATTTCAAACTGATCTTTTTAATGAGAGTCTGACACTGACTAAAAACAAGTAAACACTGCATTTTTATATATATTTAATATATATTCTGCTATGAAATAGTTTAATATTTGTGTGTATTCATCTGTAGTCAACATTGGTACTATCTCTTGTTGGTTGTAATGTCTGAGCTCAACTATAATGAGGTCTGACAGAGAGAGGGCAACAGAGCAGAAATTCAGCACATAGATGTTATTTAGGCTTTTTGGCTTCCATTTAGACCTTAACGTGAGTAGGAATACCTGTTTAAAATGCTTTTTGAATGTTAACTCAAGAAGACTTTAAAATAATGGATTTCTAACAGGCTTTGCCAGAGCCTTGCACAAAGTTTTGCTTCCTGAGACCAAAAAAGCTAATCTAATGAGTGGTTGGGTTATTGTTGTGTCCCTTTTTTGTTATAGTATTGATTATCAAACTTCCTACAAAACAGACACTCGGTAGGCCATTGTGTTCAAGCTGCAGATGAAAAATATCCAGTGCTCATCTTCTCCATCACTCTGTGTCTCCTCTGAGACACCAAAGGCCTGCTTATTCTGATCTGCAATTTGGTTTAAATGACAGTTAAAAATTGCAATTGGCAGCCCCCTAGTGAAATATGCCACGACAGCAAAAGCCATAAAGGAGGCAGAACGAATGACTTCACGTCTAGATAATAAGTAATAACAATGTTAGTTTGAATAAGAAAAGCCAGAGCTGGAGACAGATGCAATATTCATTGGAATATGCACAACTGGGGAAAGGAAAGAGGAGGGGAAAAAAACATCAACCGAGTCCCACACACAGCAATAGTCTTGTCTTATCCCTTAGGCTATGGCCCGGCTAGCACCTCAATGCAGCAATTATTTGCTATAATGACTGCAGTTCAAATAAGCCTGGAGATTTTATTAAACCAAATGAGGAAATCCTCAGTGTATTATCACCTTGTGATTGACAGTGACAAGTGTTGGGCCAGCTCAGATGTGAGTGTGATGAAGAAGCTCTCGGCAAAGCTCTCAATAATGTTCCCCCTGATAAAGTTGCCTATTGAACTCCAGCGAGAATAGAGAGCAGCAGAACTGCACGCATATTAATTCTCATTGTCAAGAGGTGGTAAAGGGAGCAAGGGCAGACGGAGAAGCGAATAATCTGGCAGGGCTGGAAGTCCCTTACTCTGCCTGGCTGGCATTTTACTGCACTAATGAAAAGGAGATCTATTGTGCCCGATCATGTGCATAGATTTTACTATATGATAGTAATAATGAAAGAGAAATATTCATATTAAAAGCAAAGGTCATTCACAGAGTAGACTAAGCTTTCCTAAGCTGCAACCTTTGCAGGAACAGACAATCTATGATGCAGATGAAGAGGAAAGAGAAAGAGAAAGAGAGAGTGTTGTGTCTTAGTATGGACAAAGGGGGGAGACACTGTACTGTTCTTCAGCTGTGGTCAAACACTGTATAAGGGATTTATACTGAGATAATGACCATTATTCCACCTTACACATGTTTGAGGTTAAATTATTTTATAATCTTACTCATTACACATGCATGGCATCAGTTGCGTTTGAATGTCATGAGAGAGAGTGAATATACAGTGTGATATAGAAACAGGAAATTTGCATGTGTCGTTAAAGTCACCATGCAATCGAAATCGGTGATTCTTATTTTTTGGGGGGGAATATATTGCAATATTTATTGCAAATGATATGTCCGTGCACGTCATTATTTTATTTTGAAACAATGTTCAAGGCTCAAGGAAGAAGGAGGTGGTAACCGACGAACTTTCAATGTACAGTTTTAATCAAGAAATATACAAACAACAAAACAAAAGTAAAGATAAACAAATGAACATAATGAAACTCAACATAAATGAGCATAACTGTCATCACTCCTGTTTTATCCTTCCAGAGCTCCTCCGGTAATTAGCCCTTGCGGCACCGGCCTCGCTCTGTTCCCACAGCTCTCGGCTCTGCCCTGCTTGCCACATACCCTCATCGTCTTTCGCAGGTCGGGGGGCATCCACGAGACTGTGCTCTATGGCTGCACACTGTAAACAAAAATCTGTGGTTGCCAGATATGTACCGTATAAAATATGGTAGCAACATATTAGGTTTTACAGACTTAATTAAAATTTACAGTAATAAACTGTATTTCATTATCTGATATAATGTTAATTTACCGATGTATTGCAGTATTAATATCTGTTTTATACCATTATAATACACTGACAACCATCAAATACAACAGGGATGAGATTCACATGATCACTCAAAGCTCATCACAAACAGCTCGTTCATAAGAACGCTTATACTAGTATATAGAAGCTGCAAAGTGTCATTCACACAAACATTGAACACCATCATGGTAACACATGAAATCTTAAAAATGCAATAAACATGAATTTAACAACATTAAATGTAACATAAAAGCCTAATGTACATAACTGATTAGAAAAAACTATGAAGAAACATAGTTATTTCAACAAAAATACATCAAGTGAGAAGTGTCATACAGGGAATTGTGGGAATGGCAATTTACGGTTTTTCACTGTAAATTATACAATGATTTGTTCTTTTTCACTTTCAAAAATGGTAAAATTTAATGGTATTTTACAGTAAAATTACATTAAATGTACCATTAGATCTATCACAGTTATTTGCCGTATAACAGTTTTTCACTGTAGCATTTTTACAGTATTTTACTGTTAAAATCACAATCATTTTTTACAGTGCAGCACCTGTGGGTAAAGTCAGCCAAGCCGAGAGAAAAAGAAAAATCTGGGTCTGGGTCTGGGTCCGGTTCCCAAAACGCACTAGGTGAATTCCTCCGCGATGCCTGGTAGTAGTGCTGGATACCCCTCGGTGGATGGCCCTCCGACTCCTCCGCCCCCTGTTGGACGGTGATGGTTCCTCAGGCTTCGGGCACCCGGCTGGAGTCCCCCGTACCCTGCTCCTCCCCATCATGGCAGACTGCAGCTGACTCCGGCCTCAGGAAACCTGTGGCGACTCCTCCGTCCCCTCTCGGATGGCATCTATCCACATTATTAGTACTTGCAGCCTCATCATCCTCCTCATTTTGTAAGATTTGTAAAATGTCCCCCGATTGAAAACTGTTTTTAAAAGAAATCCCACCACTTCATGTGGACTTTGCACCGGAGCCATCCTTTTTTTTCTTTTCTTTTTATTTCCGCAGGAATGCGAGATCTGATCTGTTATCCAGATACAGAAGTCACTTGATGTGGACAGGTGTAAAGGCACCGTGTCCTGATTGGCTTATGATCCGATCTGCTTGATTGGATCACAGTGATCGCATGTTAATGCGAAGTGCAAATGCAGCCTTTGGCAGCGGATTCTTCCTTCCTCCCGGGTTTTCGGCACAAATGTAACAAAGTTCGTTGATAAGGGAAGGAGGAGGCGGGAACCGTCAAATGTTAAACATAACTTTTAATGACAAAATAAACCAACAACAAAGCGAAAGTAAAGTGGCAGCCCCTCACGGACGACTTCTGCATAAACTAAAACAAAACAACAACATAAAGTCCAGGCCTGGTCCTCTCTCATCCTTCACTGTCATCACTTTATCATTCTGGAGCTCCTCCGTGAGACTCAAGACCGGTGTGGTGCGTAGGTGATGTTCATCAGCACACGTGGCTAATGGCTAATGAAACAGAAGTCTGGCACATGCAGAAAATAGTTTACTTCTGCATCGAAAAATAAGTTATCTCCAAGAAAACCGAAAGAACTGAACTTCTTAGTATTTATTTTAATACATTTCTTGACGACTTTCCGAAGAAGATTTTAGTGAATTGAAATCTAATCGATATTATTGAATATAATGAAATGAAATATAATCAAATTGTGTGCAGTCAGAATGAATGATAGGTGTCATATTTCACTATTGTTAGTTAGGTATCTCAACGGATCAACACAGAATAACATTCTAACTGCGAAACTAGTGTCTACACAACCAGGTTTAATCAAAAGAAAACTCACTTTTAATAACCAATGGATAGACTATATGAAGAATTCTCTCTTTAAGCTGGATGCTCTCGTCGTTCTTTTTTTAGACTCGAGCAGAGTTGCTTTGAAAGACAGTGCACACATTATTGTCTGCAGTATGTGAATGAGCAAGTAAGTAATGTGGGCTCTATGTCCGCATATGCATCACACTCGCCACCATTTATTAGAGCCGTGCACTAAGTACAGGCCATGTTATTGGATTTGAGTACCGACTCCCAGACACGTTCTCTGGCTCTGGATATATATTAAGATGAAGCAATCTCATTTAATAACACCCAAACTAATAAAAGGCAGAGAAGATTGGAAATTAAATTTATGAATATTGCTCAGTAGCAGGGGTTAGCCCAAAAAGGCAGGCTTGAGCTGTCAGTCTTAAGGCAGATGAGTTCTTATGAGGTTCAGACAGACTCCAGAAGCATCGAGACATACTGGCACAACCTTCAAAAGCAGGAACAGAGAAAGCACTGTGACTTATCTGAGGTCTCTGTGTCACCATATTAAACAGGAGTGAATTAGACATCTGAACATGCTCCGTAAATTCACAAAAGTCTGTGTATGCTATGGATAGATCACTTCATGTCATGTTAAGCTTTATTCATGCCTGTATATGACATACTCTGTGGCATATTTCATCAGCAGAAAGCATTTTATATATTCTATAACAAAGAGAAAAAAAGATACTCAAATATACATTTCAGATGATAATTAATGATACAAATCAACATTTTTCTTAGCATTATTGTTACTATACGCATTGATCCATCCTCTTTGTAATGATTCATTTGTGCCTACTTCAACAAGAAGACTTCTATCCACAACAGTTCTTCTGGTACCTAAGTCTATGTACTTAAAATTTTTATCAGTTTTGTACTTATTTATTATTTATTTCAATTAATATTTGTATTGTATTTATTTTGACATGTAGACACACAGGGATGGACTGGCCATCACCAAGAATTTCTTGTTGTGTCGTCAAGTAGTGGTTTTGCCTGTGACTCGTGACCATAATCTTACTCATAACACAGTTAAATTAGGCTGTTAACTATGGTAAATTATAACAAACAGTTATAACAAATAATTTCATAAGGGCAAAATAGAAATCAACAAAATATATTTGTGTTAAATTAGCATGGACCCCGTCCCCCATGGAGGGAATATTGAGTTTTCTTCCAGATCCGGCTAGCTAGTGCTCGTGTCCCGCGGCAGCAGAGTGACTGTCGCTGCCGCTGATTGGCTGCAGGCACATCGATCAGCGCATTCATCTCCTGCTGCACTTCCCAAACCACCATCAACAGATGCAGCCGCGCGATTGATTAGCGAGCGAGTCTCTTCGGAAACATATTTATTTATGTGTGTATATAGATAACTTAGACATCCATTACTGTGATTACCTTTGAGAGTTGGTGAAACAACAGATGCTCAAGGACAGCTCATTCAATATTACTTAGCGAGAGCACCTGTCCGTGAGCGGAGCAAGAGATGAGATAGGCTAGGCCTACAACAAGCACTTTAATTCATTCGTCGTTAATATTGGCCATTCGTAATCAATAACTAGATGTCGTAAGTAACATACTCTTGGATTTATAATTAATCGGGGGAAATATTTTTTTATAATGAACGTAAATATGACTTGAAGGAAAAGCTTCTGGCACTAGAGGGCGCTCTAATACAACATTTATTATTTTCACAGATCGTGGGTAGATTATGTGTCAAACTCTTAACACATTCTACACAGCTCTACGACTTTTTTGAATACTATAAACTAAGCATCACTATAGTGAAAAACAGCTTAAAACCATGTGCACTCGTGATTATGATAATACTATAGGCCTACCATCATCTATTAGGCCTATTATCATTTTTTTTTTCTTGTTGTCAAATAGGTCCTTAACATGACTGGATTTCAAGAGATGCATATTTTAGCATTTTTCACTGACTCATTCTCTTGCAATTTTACTAAGGATTTACCACAATAGGCTATCATAACCCAGCAATATCAACATTAGTATTATTATTATTAGGCTATTTTAGCTCATAATATAGCCTATAAGGTAGGGCTTGGTAGGATTAGGATTATGTGATTTGTGAAGATGGGGCAACAGACGAATGAAGGCATGTGAATAGCACTAGGCCTACTAAAGAAAAAAGAAAATAGCCTACGACTCGTATGTCGTACATTCGTAGCCTAAATACGAATAAAAATGTCAAAGTTTGGCTATGTGATGTGAATAGCCAACAGTTGCATCTAAATTATATTTTATATTACATTATAGGCTATGTCTATATATTTTATACATGCTATTTTTTAACTAAACACGTAGGCTATTCTATTTAAAGTTAGATAAGCAACTAAATACCTTACACTTTACTATTAGCTTCATCCGCAGACTTCTGTTAAAACACAAGCAAAAGCACAAGTCATAACACAAAATGAAATGAAAAGTTTAAGTGAAACAATTTGCATTGGGATTGGATTAAATGTTAATTCGTTCTCAAACTAAGCCCCTAACAATCTACTCTCTTCCATTTTTTCCCTCTGATTATTTTTTTCCACACGGATGCGCCCATTCATTAAACTAAAATTATAAACATAAAGGATATCTCGGTATTCATATTTCCTCTTTTTGTTAAAGCTCAATCAACCATAATGTCCTAATTTTTCTCTCCGAACCTCATTTCGCATTATCTCGCTATCCAAAGATGGGTGTCCCAAAAGGGATTTATTTCATTTATCGGGATTATTGAATTAAATTAAACTAGACACCTAACGCTGTAGGGGAACGGCGAGCCAGTCTACTTAAAGCTGCACTTAAGTGTGATTTAGGCAGTCGACATCTATTTGAGAGGTATCTGCAGTCAACTGCTTTTGCCTAAATCAAAAGAAGAGCAGTGACCTGAAATGAAGGAGCATTTCAGAAGCATCGCCTATTTGAGGCACTGAAGGCAATTGAGCTATTGAAATGATTTATCTATTCATAAAACAAGAGAATTGAAAAGAGTAATGGCATTCAACGTTTCTGGACCACTTCCTCTGAGCTGCCAAGCTGCTTAGCAAATTTGAAAACAAAATCAAGTCTTAATTCATTAAAAGCCGTTTTTATATTCACGGACAGAGACACACGATATTTTTCGATTGCAGTAATTCAGTACGTTTTCAGCAGGTGGCAGCCTTTCTCCATCATTGCCTCCGTGTGTCTCTCCTGGGCTGAACTTCTAAACCCCATCTCTGTGATGTTGCTTTCCCAAGCCTTGGCGCTCATGCCTGTGAAACGCACTCCCTATTAAAATGATTTTAAAAGGCAGCACCATGGTTAAAACCATCATCTCCCCAAAGCTGGTGCCACACACAACACCATGTGCCGGCTGCCGCAAACAAAGACATGGCACTTTCCTCTCCGATCTCCACGGTTACAGCCCCAATCCTGCCAGAGGCAATTACAGCCCTAACCAAGTGTGAGGTCTGAGAGAACCAATCACTGCTAATAAGATCAAGACCTAATGCCATACCACCCTCCGACACCACCCTCTCTCTCTCTCTCTCTCTCTCTCTCTCTCTCTCTCTCTCTCTCTCTCTCTCTCTCTCTCACTATCTCTAACTCTCTCTCTCTCTCTCTCTCTCTCTCTCTCTCTCTCTCTCTCTCTCTCTCTGGTGTGTTGGTCAAGACAAATGCAGACTGGCATTTCCAACGCTAAGAGAAATGGTTATTTTTACTCGATATTTGTACTAAATATTGAAGGGCTGTTTATGCTCATGCTGTCAGTTGACCATTATGATTTTGCTACTTGTAATATGCTAGCACGGGCTCTTCATACCCTGTGTCAAACATAGTTCAAATGTTCAAATTAGTATTTTTTTTTTTTATTCTGATTCAGGTCATTAAGCACTATGGGCCATTTAGACTTGTGGCCAGTCATTCCCTGTATTTACAGATGTGGCCAGTGAAGTCTGATTCCCGAGCTCTTCCTGTTCTTTGTGAGTCAATTAAAAACACACAGGCTGGATCCGAAAACTTAGGCAGCTGACATGCTGCCTCGCTGCCATAGGCAATGACTATGCGGGCAGAGTTTGCGCATGGAGGTAACCTACTTCACGATTTCGGACAGACTTCTGAGGCAGCATAACAGTTTAATAATCTACAGCAAAATAGAGCAAGCTTTGGTGAGAACTAAACTAAACACAAATATTGAATTACTACAGTAGTAATTTCTAGCAAGAAATGGCTCTTCCAGTCTTTTTATAGGGAATCAAAAACACAGCGTGACCATTTTACTTAGATTCCCAAGCAAATGACCTTTACGAGACATTTGTTTTAGTGAATCGAATTTCACAAGTCGCACTATAGTGTTGATTCACTTAAAAAAAGTCTCGTAAAAGTCATTTGCTTGGGAATCTGCTGTGTTTTTGTCTTGATTCCCTGTAAAAAGACAGGAAGAGCCTAGCTTGGGAATTGGACTTCACTGGTCACGTTGCATGTTTTTGGTTCACTAAAAAGAACCAGCTCAAAGCTATTCGCTCAGGAATCGACTAGCAGTAAGTGGTCATGCTGTATGTTTTGGATTCACTATAAAAGGACCTGACCGGTACTGAAACAGAAGTCAATAATTATGTTATTTTCCACTCCATGAACAAAGAACTGATATTGTATTATATAAATATGTACATGGGTTTAATCAGTAGCATTTACAAAAATGACGCAATAAATGAATTACCAAATATTTTATTCTTTGTTGTTTTACTTTCATTAAGAAAAGTATCCCAGTATAAAAACTGCTTCACGAAATGCTTCACAATTTTCCTTAGCATCTCAGTGAAATATCAATATCAACGACTGTGTTATATTCAAGGATAGACTAAGGTGTCAACTATAAGGCAGTCTGCAACCAAACTCAGCTCGTGTCAGCTTTCAAGTGCTGGTGTTGAATACTGGGTACAGAACGGACACCTGAGACATCAACGGTGTGCTAGTGTCCCTAAACAACCCTGAACAAGTGCAGGTCCTGCTGCCATCATCTCCCATCACCTGCTACAGGAATCTCTCCGTACATTTTCTTTCAAAAGACAAAGAGACAGTCGATGAAAGAAAATATTCTTAGATCAGCGTGTTAATGAAGGCCTTACTCTAACCTGGTGCTTGGAGAGACTAGGACATTAGTGACAATGGGAAATCGGAACATCTGTGAGCTGATGCTATGGATGAATATGTATAAGGTTCTCTCTCTCTCCATCTCCCTCTCTTCCCCCCGGTGGCCTCGCAGACCCGTGGTCCTGCTCAGGGAGGCCGCGTTTCACGTGTGTAGCATCGCTGTCGCTCTGGCAGCTTGCTAAATAATTTGTGCTCTGTTAGTGGGGTCATTGGATAGAGAAGCTGAACTCTGAATAATTTATCCGCAGATACAATCTGAGCTGCCCTCTCTCATATCCTTCAGCTTTCAGACGGCCGGCTGCGCACGCGCTCGCACACAAACCTGTTACCGCTAACACATTCATTTAGATGGAAATAAGCACAGACTAAATGGGAAATACAGGGCTGGTGGACTTTGTCCTGATTGTGACCCAGAGGATCTGTAAGAATCTCATCGTCATCCATAAACACGGAAAAATTGGCCTGTGGATGGAAATGAGACAAAAGGCAGCGTATGCCAATGGGTTTTGTATACCTACCTAATTGCTTTTCATTATTGAGCAGACAATGGGAACCCGAGGAGAGGGATGAAAGGAGTACAGTTGTTCTTGTTAGGGTATAAATGTTCTGCAGTGATGTGGCTGTGTCTCAGATGTTCTGAAACAAATAGCGAATCGCACCTGATGGCTTGTCGTGCCTCCCGCAGAATATTAATGAGAGCATCCTTCGTTACAGTGAGATCAGACACTTGGACAGAAAGAAATGCACACCTGGACACCACACACACACACTTGAATACTGAACACTGAGCAGATGAACCTCCTGCAGAGCTTTTTGTCAAGGAATCAAGGCTTTTGGCTCCTGGAACAGTGTTGGGTGGTGGCGCTCACTTTCTCGATGAACTGGGTTGCTTGCAGAAGTGTTTTCCTATTCATTTTCTCCACAGGAACTTTATTCAACAAGCCAGATCTGAGATGAATCACAACATTTGATTGATTCACACACATACACATCACACACATCAGTTGATTCAAAGCAAAAAGAGCTTATAAATGAGTGAACTGCTAATACTATGAAGCTTTGCAAAATATATCCATGATAACAGTGGCTTCTTTGTGTGTGAGTAAGTTTTTTGTTTCATTGATACAATGTTATTAAAAAGGGGAAACAGTGTTTTTTTTTTTTACAAAATAATATTTTGAAATTTTAATCTGAATTTTTAATCCTAAAGGGAAGGTAAGATTAAAATCTGAAAATCTCAAACTGACATATACATATAAACATACAAGGCCTGTTCACACCAAGGGCTATAGCTATGACTAACTATAACTATAATAATAACATTTAAATTTAGTCATTTAGCAGACACTTTTATTCAAATCGACTAACAAATGAGGAATACAGTTGTACAGAATATAACTATACAGTTTTAATTATTGTTCTAATTCTATGAGAATAGATATGTCCACACAACTATAACGATGA
The DNA here is from genome assembly GCA_030578275.1 of Meda fulgida. Lineage (NCBI taxonomy): Eukaryota > Metazoa > Chordata > Actinopteri > Cypriniformes > Leuciscidae > Meda > Meda fulgida. The sequence goes on from CM060622.1 coordinate 31,924,755, forward strand.
CGACACAGAAATGATTGGAATCACTTTCAGAACGATTTTTTTCTGCGAAAAAAAAGACAGCCAATCAGAAGCCCAGAGGCATTGAGCAACGTCCGTTGGAGACGCCCCTTTGGGAATGGGCTGTAAATGAACCTTCCCCAGACCCACTCTCAGTTACAACTGAGAAGGGTCTGGTGTCAACCAGGCTATACGCTTACTGAAAACCCTAAAACTACTCTTTTACTGCTTTACAAGCACAATTTTTTATTTTTTATTTTTCTATACACAGAGAAGGACCTCACAACAGTTCTGGTGAACCACTGGTTGAATGATCAGCCAATTACCATAGCAAATCCCCAACAGACAAATATGAGAAGGGAAGAACGAGACAAAAAGCAAAAAAGAGGCTAGTCATCAGATAACCGCACTATGTTGGACGTGTCTCTCCCTATCAGAGCTCACCAGTGTGGCAGGCAGACTTGACTGGTTCTCACCACAAGAGAACTTTAAACTGGGGACATCCTGTTTGCTGCGAACAACAGCTACAAATGACATAATTACACTAAGCCAATGCAAATCACAAAGTGTATTACTATCCCTTGCAGTTCTACAAATTTTGCCTAAACACTTTACAAGTACTACATTTCCGTGGCTAAGAGCAGCGGACTGTGTGCGTGTGAATGAAGTCTCTTGTACAGAATGTCCCTGTTGCTTCCCACCTTAAAAACGAAATTACATTTCAATAAAGCCATAATATGCTAATTTTACCCAGCCTACAAAGATGATTTTTTTTTTCAATAAGCCCAATTAGTGTGAAAGACCTGACCCTCCACCCCTCACACTGGCTATAATGAATTGTCAGCTAATCTATCCCAGCCCCTGGACATTAGTTGACTGGAAGCATAAGCTAATATGAGAAGCCTCATTTTCCAGATCTGTGCTCACATCACACACCTCTCACTTAATGCTCAAAGTCAGATGTGCCACGAGCCACAGTTTTAATATATCATGCAATATAGGACAGTTTTAATAAAGCACACATCCAAATGAATGCTCCACATGTGCTGCAAGGATGGACGTTTTTAATAGAGGAAAGGTGTGTGAAATAAAATGTGCGTCTTCTGAACTGGAAAACGAGGGCTTTTTTTAGCAATGGGTGGAGAGAGGAGGGAAAAAAAAGTGAGGATAGATACAGAGTTGAAAATGCTCCATAAATCATGACGTTTTACCTCAAACCAGTCTGCACATGAAAAATGTAAGTTTACGGGAATAACTCTGACTGCGAACAATGCAGCAGTGTGTTTGAGTGGGAGAGTGTTTGTGTGGCAGATCTGGAAGCACTTTGCATCCAGCTTTTCTTTTGTCTCAGTCTGGACAACTGTCCTTTGAAAGCTGCTCGCACAATCATAAATTCAAAGTGCTTTTGGATGACGATCTTGTCAACACATTCTCATAAGGAAGCATCTCTCTAGAGACTTTTATCATTCTTGTGCTGTATGACGCAGCACTCGTCTCATTCCAGAGGTTTCCATAACCAAGCCTAAACAAATAGAGCTAAAATAGTTTAGAAGTTTTTTTCCAGAATGTCTGAACTTTTGCAAAGAATGCACTTTTCTATATAATGAAAGTGGACTTTTTTTAAGAGGATTGATTTTTACTTTTTTGCTTGAAAAATTACAAAAGCATCAAAATAATTACAGTATCTATTCTCCATCCTCAATACACTTAAGTCTTCTGAAGACAAACAATAGTTTTGTGTATTTTTTCAATAATATGTGAAACTCAGACAGTGCTGACTATTTGCCTAAAACTTTTATTTGTTTTGATTTATGTACAGATTTTTTTTTCTGTTTGCACAAAATATGTTTCTACTAATCACATATGGCGCACAGCTGTTTTCATTGAATCTGTTGATCATTAAATTACCACTTATACTGTACATAGTTATGTGGATGAATGTCCTGCAGTGTGATATGCTATTCCAAAACTATCAACAGTAGTAATCTATTAAAACACGAGAAAGAGCATGCTATTTCTGAGACACTCTTTTCACAATATAAATAAATGAATTTAAGAAACTGTGGATAGGAATAAATTTGAGCAAAACGGGCTAATCTCCCTCACGCCTATTTCAGACCATTTAATTGATAGCTGTTGCATACATGAAAGAAAACACATGAGATTTAATTGGCATAAAACATAAATTAGCATTTTTAAAAGCTGGATTAAAACCTTAATCCGGGCAAATTTACAGACAGCTCTTCTTGCGAAGAGATGGTCTCTGGTTAAATGCCCCTAATGGAGAATTACTGACTGCCACACTGAAAGACACACACAGGGATACATTTTTTTTTTCCAAAAATGAAAGCCTGCACTTAAATTCCTTAATCTGCATTTTGAAAAAGCAGATTATGTGTAAAGGATGTCCAACTGACATGTTGAACATCTAGGACATGTTGGTTTTTACGTCGATATATCAGGCTTATAAAATACAGCAAGGTCCATTGAGACATAACCATAACAAGAGCACAAAGGCACACACATCATATTCCTTGCTAAACTTCATGTCACATCACAGAGAACATGACATTAGCTATCAAAAACAAGTGACAGGTCAGAGTCGTAACTTTGTGGTTTTAAAAAACAAACAAAACAAAAAAACAGTGACAGGTAATACACATTAAAATGGAAAATGACAATAATGAGTAAAAAAGAATAAACAAGTACTCCATTTACAACTTGTTAAAACAAAAGCAATGCAGGAGTTGTTAGGTTGAAATCATACGCATTTGAGTCACCTGTGTGTTAATATTAATATCCTCTCTTCTCTCTGTACATCACTCATCAGACAAGGGTTTGCACTCAAGTCGGTGTAGGAATATTTTATTACATGGATTGTTAAAATCAGAACACTGTTCAGAATTAATAAACAACAGACTATATTGCTCTAAGAGGGAGAAATCCTCTTATTTTTTTATTAGCTGGTGTTATTGGAGGATCATGATTATTTTAGTAAGATTGTTCTGGTGAGGTATTTTAAAGTAAAGATCCATTAGACAGAGAGGTTTCTCCTGTCCTTTCGCCATTATCAGAATCGCACAGCTAAAACTAAGTTTTTACTTGATGTTTTTGACTGGTACTGAAAACATCTGTGCACACACATCAAACCTATATGACATGTGCTCACACACCTCTGCAGAGTACACACACACACACACACACACACACACACACACACACACACACACACACACACACACACACACACACACACACACACACACAGACAGTTGAGCACAAAAAGGGTCTACTGAGACAAGTGCTCTTATCCACCTGCTGAGTTGTTATCCACACATGCTTTCATTTTCAGTTTTCTTTATGGGCAGGCTATAGTGGCTATACGACCAAGTCCTGGGACAATAATTTTCACATTAGCAAAAAAATTAATAAAATAAATGGTATCTGTTTTCAGTATTGACATTATAAAAAAAAGTTAGGATTACTTCCCAAAAATATTTACAGAAAAAAAGCACAAACATGTGACAACAACTACAATTTTTTTTTTAGATGAAAGTTCAAGAGGAGCTTGTTCATCTCATTCTGTTACAAGATTGCAGGGTCTAAATGTTTAAGACCACTAGTTTAAAGTTTTTTTTTTTTTTAATAAACTTTTTTTCCCCCCATTACAAATTATGGTAAATTACCATGCCAAAAAATCCTGCATAAACCAGTCTGGACCTACATGGAATTCATGCTGGTTTATGCAGGATTTTTTGACATGGTAATTTACCATAATTTGTAATGGGGGAAAAAAAAAAAGTTTATCACAAAGTGATAAAACTGTTAAAACTGGTATAGTACTGGTGGACCAGCACAGTCATGCTGTTCTTAAGCAGTTTACACAACAATGATGCACTAAAAGTTTTTCATTTGAGTTTTTCACACATACAGGCAACAGCGTTGTCAAAAATATCCCTATTAACAAGGATTCGTGAAAAGGACTAAACATGCTGTGTTATGCTGCCAGGCCAGTAGTTTCATGTCACTTTGTAAAGAAACACTATGCTCCTACAGTATATGGACTGAACACGTAATGCGCATGACTTCACCGTTTTCACAAATTCACGTTATTGTACTTTACATGGAGACATTAATGCTATCGTTTTCAAAAACTTGCACTTTGAAATCCATTTTTTTTCAGGTCCCCAAAACGCATAAAAGTTTCCCGTATTTAGTTGAAAACTATGCCGTTTAAACGACCCCTTTGCTGGTGTAGCTGGTACACCATCACTCTTGCTTTCCATGCTGGGGACCAACAAACCAGCAAAAAGCATCCCATGCTGATCCCCTCTTGCAAAACATACCTTTTGCTGGTGACCAGCAATAGTGGATTTTTCATCAGGGTATGAACTCCACAATTTTATGTAAAACCTGATGGTCATGTTCTCCAGCATGATTTGAAATGATCTAAAGAGCTTCAATGGAGGTCAAATGAAAAATTGCACAGATGGTTGATCAGTGTACCACTTTTGTCTTGATTTCCCATCATCCCCCCTGGCACCTAATCATGCATACTTGGAACTTGCTTTATGCTCGATCACTTCCGTGTTTTGTCTCAGCCCGCCCAGTTACATCCGGTGCTCCGTCGGAAGCCGTTTTTGCATTTGGTGGAGATAATGGTAAATTACACTCGCTGTTTACAAAAACTTCCTGCGGTTAACGTGAATGATGTTAATAACACTGTGAGGCAGTTAGCTGTTACACATAAGAGTAAGAAAGAGAGGGCTTTAAATTATATATTTCGAGCTACATCGACAACTTTGAGGGTGAGTATTCTCTCATATTGTGCGAGATCCGACTAGCGAATCAGTTTCTAAAATCGTTGTCTCGTTTCTGAGAAAATAAATTTTATTAAAGTTTTGCCGCTAGTACACTTCGCTATAGAATGCGCTATGCGGAAGTAAAGATGCAGGCTGAGATTCTACCAGAAATACGTCAGCAGTTTGTGCATAAAGCCTATTAGCCCTCATTACTATAGTATAGATAGAGCACACACACTCCTTCAGACATTGTTTGACCTCATCTGATGCTAAAGATTACTTACCCGCTTTATGTTCCAGACTACCTTGCTAGCTACTGCTATTACCTCATCCAAGTCGTCTTCCAGTCATACCTCGTCTGTTTGAGTTTTATCTCAGTTCTGCTCATTGCATCCAAGCCTGAGCGTGGCAACTGTATATTGTCCTCTATGTCATATAATAACAAACTACCATTAATTAAGAAGTCAACAAACCTGTTTACCTGTATTACCCTCAAGGATCAGCTTGTCAACCCTCCTTTTAGTTAGCTGGTGAAGATTTATACATTAAACATGGATTTTATTGAACTGCATGGTAGGCTTGCAATATTGGATTGTGGTTTTAAAATGAAGATCATGAGTGCTTTTCATTCAGCAAAGGTATGCATCACTACACCCTAGCAGCACCTTCACCCTTCATTCAAACACGCGAAGAACACAGTTAACCTTCTTCCAAAGTTAGCAAAGATAACATCACTCCTCAGTCCATCAATCACTGATATCCAGCCTCTCACAAATCTCTCTCTCACTTTCTGAACTTTTTCTGTGTCTAACAAATACTTGAATTAAAATCTGCTCTGAATTTGTGAAAACCAAAATACAGATAAAGGAACATTTTCACCCAGGGGCTGAATAATGGTTTCATATTTGAAACGATATCCAAAAGTTATTTTTCGTTCCAGATTTCTAGAGTTGTTGTGTATGTGTGTGCATAATTATGGTTATCTTCTCTGTCTGATGTGCATTAGTGGCTTGAGCGTTGGCCAATGCAGTTGGACAGACCAAAGGATCAAATTCATAGTGAGGCGATTGTATTTTGACATGGCTTGGCAGAGAGTACCGCCCTTTAGTGACGATAAAGCTCAATTGCTTTGAACAAACTGGTAGGAATCATTTAAAGCTGCAAAGACATAAAGTTAAGTGGAATCCAAATTGAAATAATTCTCCTCAAATAATCCCGATGTCTCTCTGGAGGGGAGATGCTGAATAAATCAGTTTATAATGCCAACAGTAATATGGAAAACAGCGCAGATGGCAAAATGAAAAACAGACCATCTAACAACAAAAAGTGATGAAATCTAAACAAGAATGGGGTTAATGTACAGTCAGTCATTATCACAAAATAATCTTTTATATTATCTTACAGCTTCCACTAAGAAACAGTTATCTAGGCCTACTGCAAAGCAATCATATTAATACTGATGTCTACTCAGATCATTATCACATACAGTTCATAAATGATATGCAAGATGGTAGCAGTTGTGTTTGTAAAAAAAAAAAAAAAATAGAGCACAAGTCAGGAATACTATAGAGACATAAAATTAGTGCTGGTTTCAGTTGCAGAAATTTTGTTAGCAAAAAAGGTAATTTGTTTTACTGTCAATAGTGATTTATGAAGCACTCACAGAAATATTTTTTAAGCCAAGAATATTTCTGTTGGTCAACGCGGGGAATTCACATGACCATCTTGAACCCGTTGCGAAATCTGAGTGGAGAAATCTTTCCCCCTCACGTGAAATTCCCAATTACATGGATTCCTATAGAAAATGATTGGATTTTACCCTCAAAATCTAGCAGAACAGCTATAAATGTAACCACACCTTTATTCTGATAAGCGGAATTCATAATTTACTATTAGGCAACACCTTATTTTAAGGTGATGTAGGCCTAGTTACACGTTACTACATGTACTTACTATAGTAATAACAGTAAATTATGCATAATTACAAGTAACTAACGCTAAACCAAACCCTAATCCTATAACTCGTATATTAAGTACATGTAGCCTAGTTAATTAATATTACTCAGTACTTATTTGAGTATCAGTATAAGTTCAATGTAACTATGTCACCTTAAAATTAAGTGTAACCTTAAATTATGATAATTAAGTAATTTAGTCACTGTATGGGAGAAACCATTCCAGAGTGAATGGGAAATTATCATTCTTAATTCAGTTAAAAATAATGCTGATTATATGGACCATAAACTTCATAAATATCATATTTCCTATTTCGAGTTACAGAGAGTTAAACACTTTAGATTGACCTGGAGAGATACAGTTTTCAAATTAATCTCTTTTACATGGGAAATGAAACATAGTGAAATATGTTATATAGCTACATGTGAGTTTTGTCAGTTTCGTGTTCAAAGCGATCCTCCCAAGAACACTGCTGTAAGATTAAAAATTGTCATGCTAAAACGAGCTTACGCGAGTAATGTGGAGACAAAGTTTGAGAGTGAAATCCTCAATGAAAGAATGTTTGCTGCTGTTGAATTTTGATGTGAAGTATATGCATGATAATATGTGTAGACCTTAAAATATTATTCTATGCAAAGTATAAACAATCAACATGGGATTGGCAAATTTGGAGGCATCACTGATGCTCATAGTCCTAGTTATTCTAACGGAGGAAAAGCACACAGTTAATGTGACTTGCTGTACTGAATGTGCATATGAGTGTGTGTTTGTATTTTAATGCATGGCTAGGGCGATGTCACGTATTCTTTCATCATTTCACATTACCCATGAGCCATCTCTTGCTCGCAGACAGACACAGGTAAATAAGGCCCAGCTCTTGTCACTGATCCGCATTCCAAATCAACGCTAATCATCATCATTGTCTTCATCATCATTACCTTAATCATTATCCCTGTCATTTCTGCCACTATACAAACTAGATTTCTCTTCTCTCGCTACCCAGCCGCTAATCTCCATATTCATAATGGGGACGGATATTCTAATGATGTGTGTGAATATTCCTGAAGGCAGTGTGGATAACTGAGACTAGCAGCGCTGACAGGGTGGTCTGGTCGCATCCTGCTCGCATCTCAGGTGTGAGTCCTTCATTTAGCACAGATTACCGTGACGCCCAGCTTATGCATGTCACTTCCTTTACTCTTCACAATTTAACCAAGACTGAGGCTGTTGCCATGGCCGTGAGCCCCGGTGGCGAATCAGGCGGTACGCTTCCGACTACCTGGCCTCCCGTTTCCTCGTCTGTGAGCCTGCACTTGTCAGGCGTGTGAAAATCACCCGACCGGGCCTTCAAGGATCCGGCGCGCGTGCATGCTGCTGCATGAACTGACGCCTGCTATGTCCAATTAAATTCTGGAGTGCTGTGACGAGCGCTGTAACTACACATATAGACTCCTGGGCACGTACACACTTTGTGTCACTATCTGAGTAGATTATTGGTCTGTTTCCTGATTCAGAGTGTGCGACATTCATTCCCTTTCCTTTAGCAGGAGCCGTCACTCCTGTCTGCTGAGTTAGTGGCAGTGGGAACATGCATCTGCTCTACCATTACACCCTGTGTTCCGTCCTGAAAGATGTGATGGCCAAGTGTATCTATCAGTGTCATCCTCAGGAAAAGTAACAGATTAATGAATGATGCTTGTCTGTGATTAAAACTCACCCAAGTATAAGGCAACGACAGCCCAAGCTAGACTGGAACCAGAGGAACTTTCTTGAAACCAAGTATTCTCTTAAACTGATGTTTTCAGAGATAAAAATACAAGAGTTGGCATGCAATTTAATTTTAACCAGATTTTCTAAACAATTAACAACCAATGAATAAAGTCCTACTTTTAAAGTTCTACCTTTTACCTTTTCGATTATCCATTTCACTTGGATGCATGTCGAAATACAGAAGATCTGACACTATTTCCATTGCATAGATTTTGAATCCATATCATTATTCACTGGAAATCTTTACATCCACTCACTTGTGCATTCATGAGAGAAGTATAAATGTTTATTCAGAATAAATGGTTATTTTGAGGTGGATCTTTTAAATTTATATTGATGCATTTAGCAGATGTTTTTATCCAAAGTGACTTACAATAGAGGAGCATAAGAAATTAGTCAAGGAGACTAATGCCGTATACGTTACGTTTATTTGAAACCTAGATTTTTTTAAGGTTGTTAAATAAATCAGTTGATCTAGTTCAAACCAGTCTTAAGCGAACATACAAAATGAGGATACTTTAACACTAGAACTCCCAAGGCAGTCATTTTGACTGTTTTCAAATTTTTCAATGTAATAACTTTGTTGGAATAAAACCCATGTAACTATAGGACCCTGACTTTTCCTAAATGTGTCTATATTTTATTCTATCACTGGTATTTTATTAAAATTACAAGACACAAAAGAGTTTTGAGTATTTCTACATAGAACTACCAAAGGCAGTCATTTTGACTGTTTTCAAATTTTTCAATGTAATAACTTAGTTGAAATAAAACCCATGTAACTATAGGAGCCTTACTTTTCCTAAATATACCTATATTTTATTCTATCATTATTTTATTAAAATTACAAGACACAAAAGAGTTGAGTATTTCTACCTTGAATGGCCATAACAGTCATACTGACCGTATGCATTACAGACCGTGTGTCGGTTGCTCCTTTTTCCCGCTCTTGAAAATGCATCACCGTTGCCTAGCAAAAATTGATCTTGTTGTTTGTTTAGTCTATTGCAAAGCTGAAATCTAGCTTTAGCTTCGAGCTATAACCAAATTGAAATATTGAAAAGAGAATATCAGAACAATGTCAGCAAGAAGAAAGACTGCCACAGAGGCTTTAGCCATGCTTCAGAGCCTTGATGAGGCTGAGTGGTTGCTGGTTAATACATTTTTACATACATCATAATTAAAATGTAGTGTTCTGATGTTTATTATTCCCATATTATTACCTATCCTAACCTTAGAGATCCCTTTATTCTTAGATTTGATATAGAAATTATATGTAAATAATGTATGAGCAGTCAGAATGACTGCTATGGCCATTATAGTAGAATTCTCGGAGTCCTAGTGTTAAAGGAATACTTCACTCAAGAAAAGAAAATGAGGTAACCTGTAGTGAAGCGGCGGAGTCAGGAGAATCCATTTACAGCATTTATTAGAATAGTCAACACAGGCAAGGTCAAACAGAACAGAGAAGGCAAGGCAGAAACAAACCAGGTAACCAGGCAAAGGGTCGAGGCAGGCAGAGGGAATCAGAGTCCAGTAAACAGTCCGGGGTCAGGGCAGGCAGAGAAGGGTCAGCAATGATAAACAATCCAAGATCAAAACACAGGAAACAAACGTTCAGAAATGATAACCAGGAAGGTCAAGGCTTCGCACTGGTGTGGTGCGTGGAAGTGGTTTATATGTGTGTGTGAATGAGATGCAGGTGTGTGTAATCAGCGCCGTGCAGGTGTATGGTGTTTGGTGTAATCAGTCCAGGGAGGTGCATGATGGGAAATGTAGTCCGTGATAACCGAGGGAGTGAGTGGCTAATCGTGAAAGAGCCCCCCCTTTAAGAGCGGCTTCCAGACGCAAAAAAACAAAAACAAACCCAACAACAACAACAACAACAACAAAAAAAAACACAAAAGTTCAGGAGGGTGGTGAAGCGGAGGCGGTCCTGGGGGAGGGATGGAGGGCCAGGTCTGCGCAGGGGAACAGGACCAGGGCATGCAAAGGCGGGCATGGGCCATGGAACGTGGGCGGAGCTGGACGTGCAGGCGGCCAGGGCGGAGCAGGACGAACAGGCTGCCAGGGCGGAGCAGGACAGAGCAGGCTGCGGGCGTGTCCAGGACAGAGCAGGCTGAGGGCGTGTCCAGGACAGAGCAGGCTGAGGGCGTGTCCAGGACAGAGCAGGCTGAGGGCGTGTCCAGGACAGAGCAGGCTGAGGGGACGGCCACGGCGGAGGCGACTCCGGCTCGGGAACAGGAACAGACTCCGGCTCGGGAACAGGAACAGACTGTGTGACGCGGCCATCTTGTCCTTAGACACTGGCTCGGAGGCGGCCATCTCGTCCGTAGACACTGGCTCGGCAGAAGTGACGTGAAGCATCTCTGGCTGTGCAGACGTGACGTGGACAGTCTCTGGCTGAGCAGACGTGACGAGAAAGCGTCTCTGGCTGAGCAGACGTGACGAGAAAGCGTCTCTGGCTGTGCAGACGTGACGTGGACAGTCTCTGGCTGTGCAGACGTGACGTGGACAGTCTCTGGCTGTGCAGACGTGACGTGGACAGTCTCTGGCTGTGCAGACGTGACGTGGACAGTCTCTGGCTGTGCAGACGTGACGTGGACAGTCTCTGGCTGTGCAGACGTGACGTGGACAGTCTCTGGCTGTGCAGACGTGACGTGGACAGTCTCTGGATTGACCGGAGGCTCAGGAAGGGCCTCTAGGCATTGCAGGATGCAGGAAGTCCTCTTCCTCCTCCGTCTCTGAGAGGGTGCTGGGCTGGACGTGGCCAGCGGTGAGGGCTCTGGCTGGACGTGGCCGACGTGAAGCTCTGGCTGGACGTGGCCGACGTGAAGCTCTGGCTGGACGTGGCCGACGTGAAGCTCTGGCTGGACGTGGCCGACGTGAAGCTCTGGCTGGACGTGGCCGACGTGAAGCTCTGGCTGGACGTGGCCGACGTGAAGCTCTGGCTGGACGTGGCCGACGTGAAGCTCTGGCTGGACGTGGCCGACGTGAAGCTCTGGCTGGACGTGGCCGACGTGAAGCTCTGGCTGGACGGTCTCTGGCTGGACGGGCACGGGAGCGATGGTTCTCTTGGTAGCACGAACTGACATCAGCGGGGTGTCAGCCACGCTGGAAACAAGTCCTGGATGGCCATAGACCGATCCAATGGCTGGGTTGACGGTTGCCCCGACGTGGGGAAACTCAGGCTCTGCAAGTGCCGAACCGCCCAAGGAAAGGGCCAAATCAACAAACCCTTGCAGGGTCCAGCCAGTATGATCCTCCAGCATCACTTGGGCGATGTGCCAATCCAGCCCGCTACAAAACAGGTCCACGAGCTGGGCGTCATTTAGCGCTCCCAGATGACAACACGCCAAAAAGTCCCTCACATACCTCTCCAAGGGCTGGCCATCTTGAGCCAGAGATGATAGGAATTTCCCTAAGGCCTGGTTGCTAACAACTGCTGGATCCATTGGTGTCGAAGTCTTCTGTAGTTAAGCGGCGGAGTCAGGAGAATCCATTTGCAGCATTTATTAGAATAGTCAACACAGGCAAGGTCAAACAGTGGCAAACAGAACAGAGAAGGCAAGGCAGAGACAAACCAGGTAACCAGGCAAAGGGTCGAGGCAGGCAGAGGGAATCAGAGTCCAGTAAACAGTCCGGGGTCAGGGCAGGCAGAGAAGGGTCAGCAACGATAAACAATCCAAGATCAAAACACAGGAAACAAACTCAGGGAAACAACGCTCAGAAATGATAGCCAGGAAGGTCAAGACTTCGCACTGGTGTGGTGCGTGGAAGTGGTTTATATGTGTGTGTGTGAATGAGATGCAGGTGTGTGTAATCAGCGCCGTGCAGGTGTATGGTGTTTGATGTAATCAGTCCAGGGAGGTGCATGATGGGAAATGTAGTCCGTGATAACCCAGGGAGTGAGTGGCTAATCGTGACATAACCTCTAAATTTTATATTTTAATACAGGTTTGATTTATTTATTTATTTTTGGGGGGGATTTCATATAATGACATTTCTTTCATTATATTGAAAACAGCGGTCAGAATATTCTTTTAAATATTTACCTTTTGTGAAGTGAGAAAGTCATACAGGTTTGAAACAGCATGAGGGTGAGTAAATAACGACATAATTTTAATTTTTTGGGTGAACGATTCCTTCAATATTTGACTATATTAAGTTCGTAACCTTGTGTAACATGTCTGACCTCGTTGCATGAGACGATCTTGTTTTGATTTGTGTTGTTTTGTTTTTAGCAGTTGAATGATAGCCATCTAGCACAGCCACTGAAAATGTGGTCAGATCTTCATGGAACCGAAGGGTAAACCATTTAATTCTGATGCTGGGACTGCAGTATTTATTGTTAGAAAATTGTTTTCATTTGCAAACCCACATTCCTGCAGGCCTGTTTAGTGACCTGCTCTTTAAATTGGTTTTCTCTCATTCCCCTGCCACACACTGAGCCGTTTCTCTGCCATCCCTGTACACATAAACCCCAAAACAAATGGGAATGTTGGACGTTTTTTAGTGGTTTGTTGTGTGTGTAGTCACGGTGGCCCGTCTAGCTTTCATCATGCAAGCATCTCCATGACAATGATGTCATCACAGGGTCAGTCTAGCACATGAAAGCGAGGCCTGCACTCACCAAGGGTTTGAGGGCAAAATCATTTTACCAACCGTGGAAAACATACTTAGACATACACTCTGCATTTCAGGCTTCACCTGGTAATAGTTTATTAAACAACGCAAGAGCAGATGAGTGTAACGTCAGCATACAATACAATGTAGATGCCGCCTGTTTCAAAAGCAAATGATTTTTGTGATACTTCTGTGCATAAACAGCCTGAAAACAGCTAAGAATCAACCTCTCAACTAAAGATGCTCACTGATTCGGCATCACGGACCAAATGCGTGATATGTTTTACAGCACGGTGATAAAAAAAATCACCACGTCAAATGTCAGTGGAGCACGGCAGAGCAGAGACTGCTGAATCTGGTTTGCCAGGAAGCTTGTGTTTCTAAAGCTACTTATGTTAATCAAACTTTTATATATCTTTGCGTTGTTTTCACTTTAAAACAGAACAGATTTCCCCGCCTTTAATTTTTCTGTCCCTCATATCAGAGGAAAGCAGAGGGTGTGCCATCATCCCGGCTGTACCCTTCTCAGACATGTGTTACGTGAGGATAACAAGTCGTGTTTCTAAAGAGCTCGCTTTTAAGCCGCAATCCACTCTCAGATGAACAGGAAGGAGGAAAAAAGAAAGAGAGAGGGGGATGGAGACAAAGAAAGGCACTTTCAAGCTTTGCATTTTAGTACAGGAAACCGATTTAGCAGAGCTGTGATTCCTGTCTTTTCTGCATCTCCATTCTCTCTTTTTATTCTCAAAACAGAGTGTGAACCTAAATCTCATGTTTTAAAGATTCTTTGATGGGAAAGTGTAAATATTTCAATAAGAGGCTTTTTTTATTATTCAGGATGTTCGCAGGTGTTTTAACATCCACCGACCGGTGCTTTCCAGACCCCCACACACGCACACACACGCACACGCACACACACACACACACACACACACACACACACACACACACACACACACACACACACACACACACACACACACACACACACACACACACAGGTAACCTACTGCAGCCGGCAATATTACTCGGATTAGCATAATATATGAAATATTTAGTGTATTCTTCTCTTCTTTCACATCCTAAAATCTAATAAATCAAATGACTGCCAAATGACATTAAAAAGACAGACAGTGTGTGAGAGAAAGCTTTTCATATTTAAATATAGGTCAGGGGAAATACAGCAAAGGAAAAGGTTACTTGATTTAGCACACAACCCTGCATGACTGACCTATACTGAAGAGAGCCACAAAGAAAATGACTATGAAAGAAAAAGAGATTGAGAGAAACATGACTGATAAAATACATGAGGAAACAAATGAAAAGGAATGGTGCACCCAAAACTGAAAATTCAAAATAATTTACTCACCCACATGTCGTTCCAAACCTGTGTGACTTTCGAGTTTCGGTTGAAGCTACAGAGGACGATGCTATGTCTGTAGCAGCATTACATGTTCAATCTTCTCCTGCAACTGGATCAGAGAGTCCAATTCATTAATGAATAATTTTATGTTTATCTGCTCAAATGAACATTTGGTTAAAAAATATCGACTGATGATAACATTAGGGTGAATGGCAACATTTTCAGTGAATAACAACTTAATCATCATAAACATCAAGTCTGTTTATCACACAAACCATCTTACTAAGATATGGAATATTGTGCATAAGACTATTTATTAATGTACTTTTTTAAAGCTTGAAAGCTCCGGATCCCATTCACTGTATCCGTGTGGGGGAAAAGCGTCAGTATTCTAGAAGCACGTGTATTACTAGAAAGTATTTGCTTTAGAAAAAAAAAAAAAAAAAAAAAAACCACACACACACACACACACATACTAACACAATTTACCAAATAATTTTCATTGAAATAAGTTTAAACATCCCCCTTTTGATTCCCTGAAAAATAAGCAAGATTTTTAATCACTTTATAATAAATTAAATTGAAATTGAAAACTTTAATAAGTCAGGACCATGAAATTCTAATGGAGTCTCTAAAGTTGTTTTTTTCCCGACTTTTTATTCTCACATTTATGAGACTTTTTGAGTGTTAATTAGTGAGCCACTGGGCTCTGGAGGGAGAAGAACAGACATCATCTTGAATCATCCTGACAGGACGGCATGGCCCAATTACAGCGACTCTCCGTTTCACTTTGATGTGGCGGTTAGAGAGATAGATTGGGGCGAATCATTTACAGACACATGCACACACACACACACACACACACACACACACACACACACACACACACACACACACACACACACGCGCGCTATGGTAATGATGTGATTTAGCCCCGATGCTAAACTCTATGTAGCACCTTTAAAAACGATGCTAATGCTAATTACGTCGCTCTAGCGGAGAGGAAAAGGTGGGGGTGAGCTACTATTTTTCCTAAATGAAGAGGCTCTTGTGTACATTGTCAACGAAAATGAGACAAAGTGACTTTTCGCTTATCTGGGTTAAATTATACGCGGGGTGAAGTGGGAAAAAGGTTACGGGGCGGTTACGGGGCGGAGTGTCCCGCTTTTACATCGAACCTGTTGGGTATCTTCCATTAATTAGAGCTTTGGAGTGAATAGAGACAGTGGAAGATGACAGGTGAGGGAGAGAGGGAAGACGAGAAGGAGCGATAGATGGGTCTACAAGGAAAGCTTGATATTATCAGGCTGTAATTAAGTTGTCACTTCAATTAGGGCGGCTCAAATTAGAATTGTCTTGGGTTGCAGCACTGAGCGATGTCTGTTTGGTTAATTAGTCTGGTGAGTAGCCAGAACATTGCGCACATACATACACACACACACACACACACACACACACACACACACACACACACACACACACACACACACACGCACTCTCTCACACACACACACACACACACACACACACACACACACACACACACACACACACACACACACACACACACACACATCATCATCATCAAGCGGGGTCGTTTACGGTCTCAGCTGACTGGTTTATTGTGAGGCATCATGCAAACACACTGGAGAACACATATAACCATTACAGAATAATGTCGATTGAAGGTCAAGCACAATCCATCTGTTATTAGTGAATAAACCTGTACTGGAGTGATACGTGGATGTCAGATTTACTGAGCTCGTCCCGAGGGCTGGTGAGAACACACTGAATAAATAATCAAGTGAATGTAGAAAGCAAATAAGGGACTCTATTAGTCTTTTAATGTGTAGTTATGGGAATGCTTTAATCCTGTAAGCTTTATGGAACCAGGACTGATTAAAGTAAAATTACACCAAGGCATTAACCGAGCACTCATTTCAGATAAACTGACAGATCAACAGTTTCCTTTCGTGCTCACTCCGAGTTACGTCGGATGACGACGAATGGGGTTTCGCTTAGAAAGCCTATCAACTTCGAGTAATAAAAAACGAGCCAATGGCAAAGAAATGCCATGGGTCTGCGGAATTTGCATGACGTAACTCCGCCCCACCTCGTGGGTATAAAACGAGGACGCCGGCAACATGCAGTTATGTTTTTGCTTCGGAGCCAAGAGTTTCTCTTCACTCCACAAGCCATCTCTGAATTGTCAGCTTCACAAACGAGTTCCTCTGGTGTTGGTGTGACGGCGATCTCCAGCGAGCGCCTGCTTCCTGCTTATCTGTGCAGTCGTTTGCCAGTGAGTGCGTGTCTCCCCAGGCGCTTCAACACTCAGAGTGTTTCTCTCACAAAAGAGCTTGCACGCGGCACATCTTTTTAAAGATGCCTCGCCCGTGCACTTCTGGTTGCGGCAGATTAGTGTCTGACTCTGATGGGCACGAGCGCTGTCTAGTGTGTGTGGGCAAGGATCATGCTAGAGCAGCGCTCGTGGATGAGTCATGCTCTCTCTGTGGGAACATGACCATCGCGTCACTTAGGTCGAGACTCAATGAACTCGCAAGAGTGAGAGTCCCCTCATCCACACCCCGATCTAGTGCTCCCTCGCGGGTTTGCTACTTCGGTTGGTGGCCAGGGTGACCTGAGGGTTACGGTCTGGAACAAGGCGCCGACTATCTGTCCGCGACCCCAGCCCCCCTCCTCTGTGATTGTGCCCGCTAGTGAACCTCCGATTCCCGCGGGTCGACCTTCGGGTGGCCCGCGAGTTTCGGTTGAAGCTACAGAGGACGATGCTATGTCTGTAGCAGCATTACAAGGTGGGTCCGATTCTTCTGGAAGTGAGGACTCAGCACAGCTGCCACCTTCCGGTGTGCATACGGTTGTGCCTGAGTCTGATCCGGAGATGACGGCCATGCTTTCCTGGGCAGCCGCGAGCATCGGTCTAGAGGGGAGGCCTCCACCCTGTCCTGAGCGCTCGCGTCTGGACGATTGGTTTTTGGGTAAGGCCGCCGACCCCCGTCCACGGCAAACCCCAATACCTTTCTTCCCGGACGTGCATGATGAGATCTCGAAGTCCTGGAAGACCCCCCTGTCTTCTCGGGACCGCTCGCTGGTCTCATCCGCCTTTCCTCCCCTCGATGGGGCAGCTGCCCGTGGGTACACTGGGCTTCCCCCGGTTGAACGCTCTGTTGCGATGCAACTGTGTCCTCAGAGTGCTTCTTCTCGGGGCGAGCCTAAGCACCCATCCAAGGCCTGTGGATTTTCGTCTACTCTGGTGGCGAAGTCTTACAGAGCGGTGGGACAGGCATCTGCTTCTTTGCATGCGATGGCCACTCTGCAGGTCTACCAGGCCCAGATGCTCAGAGACATGCACGAGGGTAGGACAGACCCAGGGCTCTTTGATGAGCTGCGCGCCGCAACCGACCTTGCCCTCCGGGCGACGAAGGTAGCCGCGCGCTCCCTGGGCCTGGTGATGTCGGTGGTCCAGGAGCGACACCTCTGACTGAACCGCTCTGCTCGATGCACCCCTGTCCCAGGCCGGCCTCTTCGAAGGCGCAGTTGAGGATTTTGCCCAACAGTTCTCAACTGCACAGAAACAGACTGAGGCCATGAAACACATTCTGCCCCGCTGACCCGCTGCTGCCTCGACGTCGCCCGGGCAGACGCCTCAGTCTGTTTCCCGCCGAGGGCGCCCTCCTAAGGCTCCCTCCCGCTCGGCCAAAGCAGCAGCCTTCACCCAGGCCCAGCCGCGGAGGAAGCCGTAGGAAGGTGCCACAGCTCTCTCCAGCCCCGCCCCCCGCCAAGCGCCGGGCCAAGCGGCGCTCCTGTGACGGGCTACTCAGGGATGATGATTGTTTCTCAGGAGATGGTAGCAGGACCAGTCATTCCCCCGGTGGAGGGCCGGGGGAGAATCTTTTGTTCTCCACTCCCCGCTGCTCACCCACGGGTGGGCAGCACCCTAATGTGGTTAAAGAAAGAAACAATCCCCTCATCCCTGAGCTCACAGAGTTCTCGGACGACACAGAGCGCCGCCCCCAAGCCGTGCTCTCCTCGTCCCTCTCTGTCCCAGAGTCGGTTGACATGGCGTGCCGTCCACGGACCGCTTCGCCCTTGTCCGCTTCGCCCTTCGCCAGACCCCTGGCAGAGCAGGCCCCCGCGGGACGACCTCCCTGGTCCTTCCCTGTCCCCCTCTGCCAGGGCGCGGGTTTTAACTGTGCCCCCACACCGGGCCGCTATGCCGTCCACGTCTGGGCCAGTTACTCTGCTTCGCTGCCCCTCCGGGGGGACGCCTGTGGTTCGCATGACCCCACTGGTTCAGTTCCTGGGAGCCTGGCTAGAGCTTCCCCGTCTGTCCCGCTGGGTCGCCCGAACCATCAGGCTCGGCTATGCGATTCAGTTCGCACGGTCTCCTCCCTGCTACAGGGGAGTCCGCTCCACATTGGTCGGTGGCAATGCCCCCATCATGAGAGCAGAGATTGCCACCCTGCTGGCGAAGGGTGCAATCGAGACTGTCCCTCCAGCCGAGATGAGGTCCGGCTTCTACAGCCCTTACTTCATTGTCCCCAAGAAAACCGGTGGGTTACGACCAATCCTGGACCTGCGCGTACTGAATCCCTCCTTTCACAGGATGCCGTTCAAGATGCTCACCGCCAAACGCATTTTCGAATGTGTTCGGCCCCAGGATTGGTTTGCAGCGATCGACCTGAAGGACACCTACTTTCATGCCTCCATTCTTCCTCGACACAGACCGTTCCTCCGGTTTGCTTTCGAGGGGCAGGCATACCAGTACGCGGTCCTCCCTTTCGGGCTAGCCCTGTCTCCTCGCGTCTTCACGAAGGTCGTCGAGGCAGCCCTTGTTCCCCTTCGGGTTCACGGGGTTTGCATCCTGAACTATCTCGACGACTGGCTTATCCTAGCTCACTCTCGAGACCAGGTTTGCGAACACAGGGACCGCCGCTCGGATTGCTTCATATGAGACCGCTTCAGCTTTGGCTTCGCGACCGAGTCCCGAGGTGGGCATGGCAACAAGGAACGCTCCGAGTATCAGTTACTCCGACCTGCAGTCAGACCTTGGTCTTGCGCAAGGTCAAGGAGGACGAGGAGCAGGTCCTTCTGGTTGCGCTGTACTGGCCCACCCGGACTTGGTTCTCCGAGCTGGTGCTCCTCGCGACAGCCCCTCCTTGGCCAATTCCTCTGAGGAAGGACCTCCTTTCTCAGGAACGGGGCACCCTGTGGCACCCTCGTCCCGGATCTTTGGAACCTCCGATTGTGGCTCCTGGATGGGACGAGGCAGGTTTGAGTACCCTACCACCAGCGGTGGTGGCTACCATCACTTCCGCTAGAGCGTCGTCCACGAGACACGCCTATGCGTTGAAGTGGAACCTCTTCGTCAACTGGTGCTCTTCTCGCCCAGAAGACCCCCGGAGGTGTTCGGTCAGTCTCGTGCTTTCCTTCCTTCAAGATGGGTTGGAGCGAAGGCTGTCTCCCTCCACCCTCAAAGTTTATGTTGCCGCTATTGCCGCACACCATGACTTGGTTCTAACTGCCCTGCAGAGTGCTCCCTTTGAGCCTCTGCAATCAGTGGAGCTTAAGTTCCTGTCAATGAATACAGCGCTCCTGGTTGCATTGGCCTCTCTCAAGAGGGTCGTGGACCTGCAAGCATTCTCCGTTGACGAAGCGTGCCTGGAATTCAGGACGGCTTACTCTCACGTGATCCTGAGACCCCGGCTTGGATATGTGCCCAAGGTTCCTACCACTCCCTTCCGGGACCAGGTGGTGAACCTGCAAGCGCTGCCCTTGGAGGAGGCAGACCCAGCCTTGGCACTGCTCTGTCCAGTACGCGCTCTCCGCGCCTATGTAGACAGGACGCAGTGTTTCAGGACCTCAGACCAGCTCTTTGTCTGTTATGGTGGGAAGCTGAAGGGAAAGGTTCTCTCCAAGGAGAGGTTGTCTCACTGGATAGTGGACACCATTGCTTTGGCATACCAGCAGCAAGGTCGACCGTGCCCCCTTGGTGTGACTACCCACTCCACCCGGAGTGTGGCATTCTCTTGGGCTCTAGCGCATGGCGCCTCGCTAACAGACATCTGCAGAGCTGCAGGCTGGGCGACACCTAACACATTCGCCAGATTCTACAATCTCCGAGTGGAGCCTGTGTCCTCTCATGTACTCACTTCAACTAGCTAGTACTGGACCCGCTCAGTTGTCTTCGCTTGCTCGCCATTCCACTCCACGGACTGGATACGTGCGATATTCTCCTCAGGTGAGCTTCTCCGCAAGCCCTGAGTTCCTCCAACACCCCTGGGCGTCAGCTAGGTGCCTCCCGTGTGCATGGTCCCTCCCCAGAGCTACCCCCACACGTGTATTTCCACTGTAAGCCTCTCTGAGCATGTGTCTTTCCCTTGGCAAGCCACCTTGCCACCCCTGAGGTTGAAATATTCCACCTGCGGCTGGACACCTCAGTATTCTCCATATGTTTCCTTCGGGTCATATGTGTATTTCCAAATGCCCGCCCCTCTGGGTTGGTGTTAATTGCATATTTCCTCCAACTTGGGATATGCTTCCCAGTGTACCTTGGTATTCCTGTGTTAAATAGGAGTCCTTCGTCCAAAGTCTCTCAAGGGCTCAGATTTACGCTGGGCACTGGAAGACAGCTGTGAAGGTGGCGTGATTAGACTGATAACCCTATTCGTCGTCATCCGACGTAACTCGGAGTGACCACGAAAGGGAACGTCTCGGTTGCGTATGTAACCCTCGTTCCCTGAGTAGGGAACGGAGACGTTACGTCTTCCTGCCACTTCCGCTGTACAGCGGGGATCGCCTGAGTTCAGTCTTGGCTCCTCAGCGAAGAAACATAACTGCATGTTGCCGGCGTCCTCCTTTTATACCCACGAGGTGGGGCGGAGTTACCTCATGCAAATTCCGCAGACCCATGGGATTTCTTTGCCATTGGCTCGTTTTTTAATACTCGAAGTTGATAGGCTTTCTAAGCGAAACCCCATTCGTCGTCATCCGACGTAACGTCTCCGTTCCCTACTCAGGGAACGAGGGTTACATACGTAACCGAGACGTTTCAGCTGTTTCAAATCAAGAATAATAAAGATTCGATTTTGTTTTAACAAACATCAGATATCAGTGATATCAGTTAAGTAATTTTCCTGCTTTTTTATGTTGATCATTGGTCAGGATATCTTATTAGAATGGATGTAATTATGAGAGCAATTAGGGGTGTGAGATTGGAACCTGGTGTTTTTTTTTATTACTATTATTGGCCATGGAGACTGTTAAAGGAATAATTCAACCAAAAATTATAGTCACCATTTACTCACCCTTATATTTCAAACCCCTTTAACAGTTCTTCAGTGGCACACAACAGAGGATTTTTCTTCGAAGAATATCTAATTTCAGGCTAATGAAAGTGAATGGTGTCTAGGGCCATATAGAGTCAAAAATGACATAAAAGCACTATAAAATTTGAAGTAGAGAGATGGAAATTTGTATTATTATTCACTGAAAATCTTGACATTCACCATGGCTTTACGTCATGAGTTCATGAGAGTTCATAGGATAAGAATGAATCAATGAATTTTTCCAGTTCATTAAACTGGTCTGAATGATTTGTTCACAAATTGGTCTGATTCAGTTCTCGAGTTCTCGAGGGCTATAACTCATCTGTCTGCCCTCTTTTTTTATGGTTTATCCATCACTTGGTGTTTGTGGCTTTGCTTCATACTCACAATGAGATGTATTACAACTACACTTGAAGATGCTCTTGTCAAAGGCTGGCCCACAGCATTCCTGATGCTTACTTACTGCTGTCTGTAGATAAAGATCACTTTAGCTGAGATCGACAGCTCTCGTAGCACATGCTGGATGGTCTTGAGCTGTTAAAAGAAAAACAATTGGGTCAAGAGCATTACAGTACGTGGACAGAACTAAACAGAACACAACCATGCTGAAAAAAAAAAACAATTAGCAATGTACTCATAGACTACAACTAACAATGATACTTTGTTTTGTCCAAGGGTGGATCTTTGGACTCTGCTGACCATAGCCATTCGTTTAGCTATAGGCACACATTATAAGGAATAAAAAGAGAGAGAGATTAATACCCTTGAGGTCAGTAAAGATGGAGGGTTTGGGTGGAGGCAGTAGGCTTTGTGGTGAGAGAAAACATGTGAAAGTATGTTTAATACTGTCCCTCACAGTTTGTTTCCTCTGTGTTATGGACCTAATCCTGTGGTTCCTGGTCCCTGAAAGAGTCCACACCACAAATCTAAGTTTAAAGTAAAGGCTTTCTATGTGTGTGTGTGTGTGTGTGTGTGTGTGTGTGTGTGTGTGTGTGTGTGTGTGTGTGTGTGTGTGTGTGTGTGTGTGTGTGTGTGTGTGTGTGTGTATGTGTGTGTGTGTGTGTGGCCTGGTAAACCCTGCGTTATGGGGACAAAATGTCCCCACAAGGATGGCAATATCCGAAATCCTTGTTCGTGTGGGGACATTTTTTGGTCCCCATGAGGAAATCAGCTTATAAATCATACTAAGAGATGTTGTTTGAAAATGTAAAAATGCAGAATGTTTCCTGTGATGGGTAGGTTTAGGGATAGGGTTAGTGTAAGGGAATAGAATATACAGTCTGTACAGTATAAAAATCATTATGTCTATGGAAAGTCCCCGTAAAACATGAAAACACAACGTGTGTGTGTGTGTGTAGCCTACCCTCCACTTGTAAATAAAAAATAATGAAACATTTTTTTTAATTATTAATGAAACATTGTCATTTAGACAATCAGCCTAATGATATTGACAAATCGCTAAAAATAGCAATCAATTCAGTTCAGTGAAGGATTCGTCAGAGTGATTCAAACTGGTAGCTCATTGATGTGTTTTTGGAGTTTTTTTGCCTAGTGTAGTGGGGATTGGACTGGAAACAGGAGAGACAGAGGGATGGGATCGGAAAGGACAACGAGTTGGGGTTCAAACTCGTGTTGACTGAAACTGCTCTTAAAGTTCCCCTGTAGTCAATCACTTTATCCCATAAAACTGCATCTTTGATCACCAAAATTAAAAATTTTGTCAAATTTTTCCTGAAAAAAAAAAAAGATTCATGCCTTAGAATAGCTTGAATGTAACTCTACACCCTTGCATTAAAGTACACGCAGATCTATGAATATGCAAATCAGCCCCGTCTCCACTCACTCACACCAGCTCAGAGATCCACTCGTTGATGATCACACGTTGACGTGATTGGTTACAAGGCAGTTTGTGACGTCAGAAACACCAGTGATTTCAAACCGCGTTTTTGAGGCTGTCTTTGTTTCAGTTTTAAGGAGAAAATACTTAGCAAAGGTGCTGACTTTAAAAACACAACAAAAACATATAAACAACATTAAAAACCTTGATTTTCACCACAGGGGGAATTTAAAGCTTCTGCTCTGATGAACAGTATGGTTTTGATGCACTTAAAGGATTCGGCTCATAAGAGTAAAGGCTGATTTATACTTCTGTGTCGGACCTACGGTGGAGCCTATAGACTACGCGTTCGTTTTCATTTATACTTCTGCATCGTTGTCCGCGTTGACTCGCAATTACACATGCAGAGGGAGCATGTGAAACCCGAGGGAGGGTTTCTAGCAGACCAATCACAGCGCTTGCATCCGCGTAGAATTGACGTGTTGTTCCATTTTTGGAGAGGTGCATGTAAGTGTACGCACGCTACACACAGCCTACGACATAGCTACGCCATGAGTTTGACGCAGAAGTATAGGCTTAATTTGTTTGTGAATCACACTACACTGTATTGTACGCTAGTCTATTTAATTCCATCATGTTCAACAATGCCAGCAAACCTACATTCACAGCTCAGCTAAAATATGATGTTACATTCATAAATGTAATATATTTTTTAAATA
This sequence comes from Meda fulgida, assembly GCA_030578275.1. Taxonomy (NCBI): domain Eukaryota; kingdom Metazoa; phylum Chordata; class Actinopteri; order Cypriniformes; family Leuciscidae; genus Meda; species Meda fulgida. The sequence goes on from CM060622.1 coordinate 31,949,171, forward strand.
TTTATTTTGGGAGTTTTTGCCTTTTATTATGATAGGACAGTTAGATGACAGGAAGCAAAGTGAGAGAGTGAGGGGGCCGGGATCGGGAAAGGTCCACAAGCCGGGACTCGAACTCGGGGTGCACGAAGCACAGTTGTGCTATATGTCGACGTGCTGCCCACGAGGCCATTGGCGCGACCATAAATGTACATTTTCAAAGAAAACATTATTTTCTTTTCACAAAAGAACGTCATCTGGGGCCCTGTCCATCTCTTAAACTACAGAAGATTCACTAGTCATAACAAGTTCAGATTCTGACTGGCCATAGAGGTAATAAAATGGGCAAAAAGTTTGATGATGTTATTGTTGGCTGTGTTTGAACATGTTTACCACAGATCCACTGGATGTTTGTGTCATTCTGAACGATGAGAATGAGGCCCATTTCAGCACCACCAGCCTCTAATAATACCAGATTGAAACACACAGGATGCTTAACAGGACAAATTTAAACTGTACGGTTAGACTGTTGGATGACAGTGGGGTGGGTCAGGAGGTGAACTAATAGTGCCAGATAAACACCAAATGATACAACTCAACAAAATGCCAAGCTATCAAAGGACCAATGTGATTTTGGGAAGAGTGAGACATGCAGAAAATGCAGCCAAGAGATTTTTACAGTTGCTGTGCAAAATAAGTACGTCTCTCTCGCCTTTGCTACAGTTATTATGTGGCAGAGAGTAGGATCCAAACTTTCATAGAAACACATTGTTAAATGTTTGGCCAATAAATGTTAAAGACTGAAAACAATGAGGCAAACACAGAGGAGTTGGAAGGAGACAGAATGCAGGACGGATGACGGCCAAGTTCGGTTTAATGCTCTTTGTCTCCAACATATGTAAGCTCTAACCCATCCACACATGGTCGCATTCTTTTCAAAAACCTACACGTTCACGTGTGACGTGCCATTTAAACTCTTGGGTGGTCATGTCAAAGGATGATTTGTGTTGGCCATTTTAGATGACATCACAGTGAATTGCGTTAATCATCAGGGAAATACATGGTTTATCTCTTCATATCAGGGACGCCTGCCCACTTTACCTCTCCTAATAAATCCCATATGGGACTGAAAGCTGCCTCATCTGAACTGAGCTCTGGCATTCAACGACTACGGCCAGGGAATGGCATAGGCAGCGAGGCGTGTAAACACTCTTGAGAAATAACAGCAGTTGCAAAGACCTGATCAACTTCACCAGGGCCCATTTAATTCCAATGCTAGCTTTAAGTCATTTTTTACTGCCACAAGCCATTGAATAAAGATCTCAGCTCACAAATAGTCTGGAGTCAGTTTATTAGTATGAAGTTGCGATCAGGGATCTGGGTATTATTAAGACCGACATTGTCGTTTTGAAATGACAAAGCATCTCTGCTACGGCGAGGCATTAAAAAAAGAACAGCAAAATTGCTAACACAAACATGCTGATAAATTAAATTTATATGTCATCGAGCTTCAGCGTTTGCTGACACTCTAATGTTTTAACAGATCTGCCGACGCAATATGTTTTCATTATGATTCTTGCGCTAACAGAGCAGAAGGGTAATTAAAAGCAAAGCGACCTTTAGTAAAGTCGTATAGAAGAGTAAGAGCAAAGAGAAGGAGAAAAAGATGCAGTAAGAAAAAGGTTTAAAGATCTTCCATGAACTCAGTGTGTGACTAACAATGAGTTTTAAAAACTGCATGTGATACAGTTAATGATAAGTGCATGCAGAGGTGAGAAAGCTGCACTTTAGGGGCATTTCAGTTCTGTGGTCCAACGAAAAGTTCATAAAAGGTTTTTGACTTTGTCACCTCACAGAGCAGAACCACAGAACTGAAATGCCCCTAAAGCGCAGCTCTGAGTGTTTGGCAGAAGTCTAAAGAACATTAAAATTGTATCATGAAAGCGCAAGAGTTTCTAGAGAGGCTAATAGCTTAATTAGCCCATAAGAAATAATAGAAGGCAGAAAATAATGGGGCCGCCAAATTATGACAAACTGGCAATAACCTTTTAACCCGGCAGATTTTTAAAAAATATGCAGCTCATTAACTGAAAGTGTAATAGGCTAATTTCCTATTTTGCAGACAAGGTTTATTCGTTTTTATTAAAGATGGGGTGTGGCCGACAGACAGCACATAAAATTATATTTTGTTTCCTTTTATGCACTCAGATATGTAGACATCCCATTACTGTAAAGTCCCATTAAACTTTAATTAAAGAAATACAGTTACGTTTTACAATAAAGGAACATGTTAAAAATAGTTTGACCTTTCTGTGCCCTGCAGCCACATTTCTCTTAAATTTTATTTTGGATTAAAGGATAAGATATTTTTTAGTAAGGTCTGGGCATGGTTACTCTTGGCCTAGTGTTTTAGAATGCGGTTTTGCAGAATAGCAATCCTCTGGGTATTAAGAGTACAGTGTGATCATTAAACACGGTCTATAAAACACATCTCAAATGGCCACGGCTGGACAAATGACCTCTCGGAGACTGCAGTGTAACGGCACAGCAAGAAAAATCTCAAAACCAAACTAATTCAGTACCATTTTGCGGTGTTGTTTGTTCAGACATGTAAATACCAAAATTGAACACAAATGCTTTTATGCCTTAATTTATCAAAACACACAAATGTATATGTGTGGAACAGACCACAATTTAAGTTATTATTCACAAAAAAAAAAAAAGTTACTCCAGTAGGTAGAGAGAAGCAAGTTAGTGATTAAATTGTTCATTCAACTGACTGGTTCAACACACCGATTCATTGTTTAATTTAGAAACAAAAAAGGGCTGCATCCGAAATCGCACAGCTGCTTCTTTTGTATAGTTACTTTGTGACTGTTAAAAAGGTATGTTCTATAGTATGAATGTGTTACGGAACGTAATACAGAAATACTACATTCATCATATTGACATGTGACCTACCAGCATCAGTTGCATCGCATCATTACCATTCACAAATCCTCTCACAAGTTTTTCAGTCTATAAATACAGTTTTGGTCAGTCCGTCATGCAATGTTATTGTACGGCTTCAGATGATTCATAATAGATTTTCATTGTGTTTTTTTTTTTTTTTTTGTCCTAGGTTGACAGTTCATAAACATTGAGTAGAAAATCTCCTTTTGTGCGCCACGGAAGAATTTGTTCGGGCTTGGAACAACATGAGGGTTAGTAAATAATGACAGCATTTTCATTTTTGCATGAACAAGCCCTTTAATGTAAAGGCCACATTTATTTTTACAACGATTTTCCAGATTGTGGTTCCAGACTGCGGTATGTTGTAGCTTACATCAGCTTCGTCGTTGTTCTTTGATGGAAACCTCTGCCCTTTCTCACACTATATACAGTCATATGGCCTTAACTAGAGGCAGCCTCCATCTGACCAGTGCCTCACACCACTAAAAAGTTGTCACACCTAAATAAGAGAGATCAAAGCTCTCCACTGCCTTAGACACAACCAGAGAGCTGCACCTGCCAGGCCGACCCGTCACAGATACAACCCGTCCAGCATTTAGCTCTGACTCTCACACACACACACACACACTAATCCAAACTTTGAGCCCATTCTTCCTGTATTTAATTTTCACAGGGGGTCGTGTGTCCCTTATCATGAGGGATCTAACAAGATTTAACTGTCACATCGCTGCTTTTCTGGTTGTTTTGAGGTTGTAAAACCACAGTTTTATATATTTGTTTGTTTGTTTGTTGTCATGTTTAGTCATGAAAAGCCACAGGCAAAAAAAAGTAATGCCAAAAAAAGAGGAAAAACTGTGAGAGACAGGGAAAGGGTTCTGCCATCTCCACACTGCCAAGCCATAACCACCAATGCTTGATTGTGATGAGGTTTCCACTTGTTAAACAACAGCTTTGGCTGGTGACAGAAACAGCTTTTCATAGGACAAACATGCTCGTATCCCACAGTTCTCCACTCTCCTCACTGAGCATGCCCAGAGAGCTGTTCTGGGGACTGTCATTAGCAAATTCCACAGAGGCAAGCAAGATGATTAAATGCTGACTGCAACGAGGCAGCAACTTCTGTGCCATGAAAACAGTCACAAAAAATGAGGACTGTAAATTTCTTTAGGCAATGGCATGGCAACAAATAAGCAAACAGGGGTGAAACAAATCCCTGTTAGGAAGAGAAAAGGGAGAACACTATTCTCCGTTGTTGATTAATTAAGGGATCTTTGGGATTATTGAGCTTTCAGGATGTAGAGGTTCAGTGACATCTGTTAGATCCCTGTTCCAGTCTTCCACTTTATCCTTGGAAAATAATTAACTTAAGTATGCACACCCAATTGAACTAAACCTTTTTAGTCCAGATTGATTTGGGGAAATGTCATGGCAGATCACGTTAATGCTCCACTCTCTTTCTTTTCTCAAAAGGGCATTTGCTTCTTCTTTCCTCTCATTACTGCAAATAAAATACTAAAAGATTTTCCACCAACAAAACATGACACTGGAGGGCCTTTTAACAAAAAGTCTTAAATACCAACTAAATAAATAAATAAATAAATTATATATATATATATATATATATATATCAAATAATACAAGAAATATTGATGTTGAGATCTTACGTATTATATTACCTTAAAGGGATAGTTCAGTTCTACGTGGCATTGATTCAAGGTGCTGAAAGCATTCTTTAGAAATGTTGGCCCATATGTTGGATAGGATAGCATCTTGCAGTTGATGGAGATTTGTGGGATGCACATCCAGGGCATGAAGCTCCCGTTCCACCTCATCCCAAAGATGCTCTATTGGGTTGAGATCTGGTGACTGTGGGGGCCATTTTAGTACAGTGAACTCATTGTCATGTTCAAGAAACCATTTGAAATGATTCGAGCTTTTTGACATGGTGCATTATCCTGCTGGACGTAGCCATCAGAGGATGGGTACATGGTGGCCATAAAGGGATGGACATGGTCAGAAACAATGCTGAGGTAGGCCGTGGCATTTAAACGATGCCCAATTGGCACTAAGGGGCCTAAAGTGTGCCAATAAAACATCCCCCACAGCAGTACACCACCACCACCAGCCTGCACAGTGGTAACAAGGCATGATGGATCCATGTTCTCATTCTGTTTATGCCAAATTCTGACTCTACCATCTGAATGTCTCAACAGAAATCGAGACTCATCAGACCAGGCAACATTTTTCCAGTCTTCAACTGTCCAATTTTGGTGAGCACTTGCAAATTGTAGCCTCTTTTTTTTGTAGTGGAGATGAGTGGTACCCGGTGGGGTCTTCTTCTGTTGTAGCCCATCCGCCTCAGGTTGTGTGTGTTGTGGCTTCACAAATGCTTTGCTGCATACCTCGGTTGTAGCGTTATTTCAGTCAAAGTTGCTCTTCTATCAGCTTGAATCAGTCAGCCCATTCTCCTCTGACCTCTAGCATCAACAAGGCATTTTCGCCCACAGGACTGCCGCATACTGGATGTTTTTCCCTTTTCACACCATTTTTTGTAAACCCTATAAATGGTTGTGCGTGAAAATCCCAGTAACTGAGCAGATTGTGAAATAGACCGGCCCGTCTGGCACCAACAACCATGCCACGCTCAAAATTGCTTAAATCTCCTTTCTTTCCCATTCTGACATTCAGTTTGGAGTCCAGGAGATTGTCTTGACCAGGACCGCACCAATAAATGCAGTTAAGCAACTGCCATGTGATTGGTTGATTAGATAATTGCATTAATGAGAAATTGAACAGGTGTTCCTAATAATCCTTTAGGTGAGTGTATTTTGTAGAATGTGGGTAACCAAACAGTTGACTGTAGCCATTGACTTCCATAGTAATTTTTTTTTCCATGCTATGGAAGTCAATGACTACCATCAACTGTTTTGTTGAGTAAATGATAACATTTTTGGGCAAACAATCTCTTTAAAGCTTCCGCTAAGAAAAACAAATAGTTTGTTACAATGTTCAAAAACAATGAGTAGTAACAAGACGAATACTGCAACAATATAACAGTTATTTTATTTTGCCAACTTAAGTCCTCTGAGGTCATTTTTTTTACTGGCCCTATTAAATAATTCACATACTTCATGAAAGTGGGTGGAGCTATTTTGGAAAAATGTCCATGTCGTGATTCTCTAATTGGTGGAGATCTCATTGCAGAATTATGGGTAATGTCGTTTTTCACTTTTACACCATTATTTTAATATGTTGAAATAATGCAGGCTGATGGCTTCAAAGAAAAAAAAGATCTATAAAACCCCGAAGCTCATAGTAGGTCGGCCTTTAATGGTTTATAAGTTGTAACAGCGTTTGTTGATAAGGGAAGAATCATGCGGGAACCGCCGAACATTTTACAAACTTTTAATCATATAAAATAAACGAACTACATCGAAAGTAAAAGCGGCAGCCCCTCATGGACGACTGCCACATAAACAAAACATAACGTAAAATAGTCCAGGCCTGGTCCTCTCTCATCCTTCACTGTGGTCGCTTCCGAAGCTCCTCCATGAGAGATATGAGACAGGTGCAACGCGCAGGTGACGCTCATTATCAATCACGCCACCGGCTGATTAGACTGACTAAACAGAATTGAGAATTCATGAAAGAGAAATAGCAACATGAAGACAATACGGCTTGTCGGCTGTAAATAATATCTTTACATTTGCTTGTGTGTGTGTGTGGTTTAGCATGGTTTAAATAAATTACATAATAAATTAAGTCATACTGTGGTGAATTTTAGATAAACAGTTATTGTTTCCCTTGATAGAAATGAATCAATATAAAAATACATTTAATAACTGCTAAAAAAAAAGCTTCAAATTTACAAAAGATGTGTACCGTACTTAGGGGAAAATAAGAGCGGTATCATAAAATGTTTTTTGGTAACAGCTTTGTGGCATTATGTTATTGATATTTTTCTGGCAATGAATAAAAGACACAGCAGAGAGGGAGATTAGGGGTGGAGGGGGTAGAGAAAGAGACTCAGGTCACACTTGAAAAAACACAGATGTTTTTATCAGAAATGAGTCAGTGTATGAAGTAAGAGCTTATCAGTCAAAAAGCTGTGACTGCCAGATGCAACTGGTTCAAGACAAAACCATTTGTTTTATGAGCACACTAAAAATGATGAGAGCAGGCCTCAGTTAGTGTCAACCACTGGTCAGTTTAGCATTCAAAAGCTTTATCAGACCTAAGTGCCCTGAGACGCTTCATTACTCAGAGAGACATAAACATTTTTTCCCACATAACATATATCATCTATAATTATATCAGTATAGTGTGTATTAAGTATATACACAAAGTCTCCCTGTAGGGTTTTTGTGTAAGTATTCTTGGAGATGACTGATAGGAACATTTGGTTTTAGCTCAGTAGTAAATCGTATGATACTATTTCTGTTAGTCCATTTTACTTCAATCATTGATAAAAAATAAAAAAAAGTAACTGCCACCAGGTCTGTTTTTACATTCTTTTAAATGTGAAGAAAAAACCTAAATATAGCAAATATAACAGGTTTTGTGGTGCATAATGCAAAGTTAATTATTTATATAAGGCATTAGATTTCATTTTCACAGTCAGTCAGACCTCATGCAAGGCATAGTATCCAACCACAGTGAGTTTTGCAAGCATGGAAACATTTTCATCTGTAGTAGTTTATGATAATTCATAGTCACAATCATAATTCCATCACACATGTTGCACAAATATTTTTCCTTAAAAGGTTTCATAAGAGAGTCTGAACAATCTAAGGTCTACAGTTCTAAACCTCATAGAGGGAAAATATTTATAAATGCATTAATATGTCTGTTATTTCCCAATTATGTCCAAAAAAAAGAGAGAAAAAGAAATGAGAGCTTAAAATGTGATATGGAAAGCAAGTTACATATTCATGCCTATATTCAGCCTACATTTGCAGAAAAAGGGAGACATCGAAGACTGGGAGCTGTACACTGAAAAAAAAATGAAATGTACTTAATTTTTCTTTGGCAAGTTGTTGCACAAATATTTTTTAAGTAAATTTCACGCATATTTTTAAAGTAAATTTCATTAAATAAACTCTAGTTAACTAAGTTAAGTGAAAGTAACAAACAAAATAAGTAATTTTAACTTATATCTATTTAGTTGTAGTTTCCTTTGCAATACATTTCACTCAAACAATATAACATTAAATTAAACCACACTTTTTAAGTATATCCTTTACTTAGAAACATTTAAGTAATTAATACAATAGATTTTGTATGAGACATCATATCTATAAATCAAAAGCTATGAATAATGTGAAAGTAGAGACCTCAATATTTGGTAGACAATACACAATGACGGTATGGATCGTTTTTGAGTTTGAATGTAATTTTGAGTAGAAAATGAACTCCAAATGTCACAAAATTGCAAATTATTAACCCTAACAACAAACTTAATGATGAAACAGTGTAAATACAGCTGGACAACAGTGAAAAATCAACCTCATTAATGATTCAAGGCCCAGTGCATGATGGGACCACCAGAATCAGAAAAGTTGAGTAATTTTATTTAATTTTATAACATTGATATTTACACTTTCATTTCTACATGCTTGAATTGAGTACTAATATAGAATTTACATGTTTTTTAATTCTTGCCTGAACTAACTTTTTCATGTAAATTACAAAAACAAGGCATTTAATCGGTTCCACACAATCCCTGCAAACTCTCCCATAATTCTTTAGAGTTATGGAGAATTGTGAAAAGGATGGATAGGATGGATGGATTTTCTCTTGAAATGAAAAAAAAATGGGGAATGTTGCACTCCAGGTGAGCATATTAATCTCCTAACTGATCTAGGACCAGTTTCCTAGGCCTGATCTGAGACATTATAAGACTACACAGCTATTAAGTCAATGGCAGGGAGACACTTCTACCGAAACCAAATGTTAGGCACAGAAATGTGTGTTCATGTGCGAGGTGTTAGCGCAGGGTGAAAAGCAGCAGTCTAACGTCTCACATGCTCATGTTGGCACACATAGAGGATGGCTGAATGGCCGCCAGATGTATCTAGGAAGGCAAAGACACAAAGGCAACTGAGTTGAAACTTTTCAAAACTCAAGGCAGCGTGTGTGCACACAAGCACGTCTTAATGAGTCTCAGTCACATCAAAGCCAAATTACACCCGATAAAACCTCTCGCACTTCGGTCAAATACAGTGAGCGAGAGAGATCTGATACTAGAACAAAAACCACACAGACAAAAGCTAGCCATGTGCTAACCATTACTGAGCCGCTCTTTTCTTCCCCGCTCTGATGGAAGCAACGTGTATAAAACAAGAGAGACATAATCTGAGCAGCGGCAGCGAGGAAAAGATCTCAACATCAAAGACGCAGCATGCATTACCAAAATGTATGCTTTTATCCTACTTGTGTCTTTATTGCTTTTTCAGATTTTTACATTTGTTAGATCATTCCGGGAATGAAGTGTACAGGGTACACCGCACCGATACTGACAGCTGTTAGAGGACACGACTGGTCCTGTCGCGATGGCAGAGAGTTAGAGAGAGAGAGAGACAGAGTTGAATTGCTCAAAATGAACAAGTGTGGTGCTTAGTGAGGATGTGACGACTCGCTGACAGAGCACATGGACAAGGAGGGAATGTTCTGGCATGTCAAAATCAAGTTCGCAAAGATGTGAACTAGGCCATAAAACAATGCCGGAGACGAATGGGAAAAACAGAGAGTGCGCGCGAGAGAAAGAGAGACCACAACTGCTTTCAGTATGTGCTTGTGGCTAAGTGACACCATGTTTGCTAGTGTGCCCCTGTTGTGTTCTAGGGTTTCAACAAAGCCAAAACAAAAACAGACAACAGGCACACCAGTGCCCCATGCTTGTAAGTGTGGCATGAGGCCTTGTAATCGGCTGAAAGAGATAATAAGCAGCAGTCTGCAAGACCGACAGCTCTGTGTTTGGTGCTTCATTTTAGTCAATCACAGACTACTGCAAAAAATATGGATTAAAAAAAAGTATGAATAATTAGGTTATTTTAAAATACCATTTTAAAGAAAACACTGTAAAAATAAAAAGAAAACTGGGCTGAGTATCTACCGTTCAAAAGTTTGGGGTCAGTGACCATAGTTAAATGTGCACCAATAATGTGATTAAAAAAAAAAAAAAAAATATATATATATATATATATATATATATATATTTTTTATTAATACTTTTATACAGCAAGGATGCATTAATTTGATCAAAAGTGACAGTAAATACTTGTAATGTTTTCTATTTGAAATAAATGCTGTTCTTATAAAATTTCTATTCGGCAAAGAATCCTGAAATAAATGTATCACAATTTATACAAAAAATATTAAGCAGCATTATTTACATTTAAAAAAATATACTAAAATACAAACAAAATGGTAATCATATTTCACAAGAAGGCTGTTTTTACTGTAATTTTGATCAAATAAATGCAGCCTTGGTGAGCATAAAAAATAATTAAAATAAAGAATTATTTAAAAACTTTATTAATATATCTCCAGCGAACATTAAGATTTAAGCCTGGGTCACATGTCTGAAGGCCCTGCAGATACACATATCAAAACATGAAACGTTCTCAACTGAATTTTTATTTTAACATTTGTGTTGATCATTTATTAAGTTCATAATAAAATAAAATTCAAATTGGCTAAAAAAAAAAAGCAGTATTACTGGGGACAATATGCAAAAACATTGCTATTAGAACTCAAAATAGTTTTTTTACTTTTCCTAATGATTTTTACGTATAGTAATGTGTCAGTAATTAAATATCAGGGCTTGTAGTTTTGAACCTTGCTTCACCATTGTGCCCGAGACACTTAACATCAGGTTGTTGTGGAAGGATTGTCTCTGTAATACATGTACTGTACTTTAAATAAAAGTCACCCCTCCATCATCCCTGTCAAAAGGTTTTATGTACAAATAAAGTCCACATGAAAACAAATTGGGCTTTATTATTTTCTTTATTATTTTTGACTTTATAATTTGTGCGTGTATGTGTTTGATATACTGTAACTTCAGGTTTTTGCCTTACTCTCTCTCTCTCTCTCTCTCTCTCTCTCTCTTTCTCGGTCGGTCTGCAGCACAGCTGGTTTGGTCTCTCAGGTTTCTGCCTTTAAAGTTCTTGATCCCACAGGATGCGAATCACACCTGCGAACAGAATGAGCGAAGGATGAATAAAGAAAAAAAGGAAGTAACGCCTGCCTTACCTTGATTTCATTTCTCTCTGTCACTCCATTTCCAAAACTCTTTCTTTCTTCTTTATGAGGTGGGATGAGTTTCCGGCATAGACCAGTAGAAATATACTTTCTTAATCCCTCACTCACCATATTATCGTCTCTGTATCAGTCACCCACGCACCCACGCACCCCCACACACAACACACACACACTTTTTTGGTCACACTTAATTAAAGAAATAATCAGGACCAGACCACCGGGCAATGCCAATGTGTAGGCAGGTGATGTCTGAAACAACCATGAGACATCAGATCATCTTGATAAGAAACAATGCTTTGTCTCTCCCTCTCTCCTACTGAGTTTAAAGTGGATCCATGTGATTCTGGACTGGACACATCTGGAGCTGAATGCCATGACATTGTGTGTGTGTTCTGTTGCTCAGCCCCTTATTAGAGAGCACATTTAGCTTCTTTGTTCATGAATATAATTATCCGTTTTTAACTTATGCAACAGTGCAGTAGCCAAGCCAAATGACAAACAGACCACAGCCATAAATTAAGATTTTTTAATGATATTCACTCCCATAATGTTTGCCACTTACTTTGTGCTGCAAACTGCAGTGCTATTTATTTTCTTTCCATCATGTTTCTCTCTCTCTTTTTCTCTCACTGTTTCACTCTCTCTCTCATTTAACAATAAGTTTCCAAGCAACAAAACAAATGTGCCATATGTGGAATGGTTTTGCTCTGTGCATTTTAGTTTCACTGCTAAACACATTGAGAGTAAGTGCACTAAATGATACTGAGAGTTTATGAGGATATAAAAAAAGTTTAGAGTTTGTGTATGTGTGTGTGTGTGTGTGTGTGTGTGTGTGTGTGTGTGTGTGTGTGTGTGTGTGTGTGTGTGTGTGTGTGTGTGTGTGTGTGTGTGTGTGTGTACACAAAGTAGGACAATGGCATGTGCTTTTCTTACAAAGGTTTTTATTTTACACAATATCACACAAAAACAATCAGCAAAACTTCTCACCAATGTCACTTCCCTGGACCATTATAAGATTTATAAAATAAACTTTTTATACATTTATACTTTTTCTTGCTTTTATGTGTAATTATAAAATATAAATTATTTAAATTATAAAAATATACATATAAAACAAAAACAAAATCAGTTTTTATAACAAAAATTCTAATATTATGTATAGCCTATATATATATATATATATATATATATATATATATATATATATATATATATACAAAATGTTGTTGCAAAAATAATAATAATTTGGTAATGCAAAGGAAGGACAGAAGAATATGAATGCAGGGAAGCATATTTGCAACTTTTGTCACTTGTTTGTTCAGGGAACACATTTAGTCTAACAGGTATGGCACACGCACACACACTCCTGTATAAGTAGCTATCTTGTGGTGAATTCTGATTTACAACAGGCCAGATGTGGAATCAGGCGCAGCTTCTCTGACTTGTTCATGGTGTGTTTATTTTGACAGCCACCAGTAATGGCCAGAGATGCTGCTTATTATTCAAAGTTGGTTGAGAGCAGATTCAATAACAAAACACATTCGGTTTATAAAAATATAAATAGAATCCACATACTGCTCTAAACTTTGTGGTCTGAAGAAATGAAAGAAAAACAGCTCATATAAGCCCATTATAACCTCGCTGTCTCTCTGTTTCTGGGAAATGCTCTGATTTAGTGCTTAACACACATAAATGTGTAAATTAGGCTTATATGTTCATACATCCGTCAAATATAAGGGTTCAAGTGTTTTCTTTTCTCCACATAGCATAAAAATGCTTCCTGCTCGCCACACATCTGCGGTGGATAGCAATAAGATGGCTTTAAATGCATGCCGATGCTCACCACTATGAAAAAAAAAAAACAGACTAAAAACAGCTTTAAAACCAAACTAAAACCAGGCTGAAATCAAACCTAAACACAAACCTAAGAAAATCAGATCCCCTCCTACAGATACACCAGCCACATTCACTCACTTAGTGTGCAAAATACATTGGGGTTTGGATTTTTTTCCATATGATAATCTCTATTCCCCAATGGTTCACTTCCAGCAGACAAATCTATGTCTTCTTCATTATGACCAAATCCTCTTCAGCTTTAACACACTTGTCAGTGCAGAAGCAGCTGGAGAGAGGATAAAACAGCTTGAACTAACCCGAGTTCCAGCTGCTGAGGTATTATTACTAAATTAACCACACCGTGTATCTGTTAATTGCTTTCTGCATAATGTGCTTTTCAAAAGCCCTGATGTTTTATTCTTTCTTTACGCAGTTTAAAAGGGAAAGGGATATCATGGGCCATTTTAAATAAAAGATTTCATCTTTCTCTCCTGGATGGATGGCTATAAGACTCTCTAGGTGAAATATAACCGAAATGGCAACATTAAGCACCTGTTATGTCTCTTTCAAATGAGCAGTTATTATACGCTTATGAAACTGTGCATTATAGTCAGTATTCCTAAGCTCTGAGGTTTCAATAATGTCTTGCTTCCTCTTGCTTTATACTGACTAGCAACTATTTTGAACATTTTTAATTCCCTGAAAAAATTCCACTATTATCTGTTTCCACCTCAAATATCCAGTTTGATCGTTGTGTCATTTATAAACTAGTCCTGTGCTGTGTGTGTGTGTGTGTGTGTGTGTGTGTGTGTGTGTGTGTGTGTGTGTGTGTGTTGTGTCCCCTGCTCCCAGGCTTCAGTAGACTGTAATTGTTTGCAGTAAAACATTAATTAGGACCAGATGAAGTGGGAGAGATTTCAAACATCTTTGTTTTATGGATAATTTGAGGTTATTTGCATAAAATAAATGAGATAATAACAAGTCACTAACCAAGACTGAGAAGAGAAAGAGACAGACATGAGACACAAAGTCACACAGGCATTTGATGAGCTTGCGCATCTCACCCTGTCATTCATGATACAAAACTGCTGTTTACTCAACTCCATCAAAAATCTCTTTTTCAATTTTAATCTCTTTATCATATAAAATTACTAACTTCCATTTACGAAATTTAACTGGAAATGTAGAGTTTGAATTCCTCTATTACAGACAGAAAAGCACACCTATTTATTTGAACATCCTAATTCCTGCATTTAATTCCCTGAAAGGCATTCCACTATCTGTTCACACCTCAGACATATGCAGGTTGATTGTTGTGTCATAAAATTGTAAAGTAATGCAAAAAGTCTCTCTCATAGATGGCTACAACTAGTTTAGGATATCAAATAATTTGGACTTCCTTTTTGTGACTGAAACTTGGCTTGATGCTTTGGATTTAAGCCCTTTATTATGAACTTTCTCCTTTTCATTTTTTTTTTAAACTCGCGTAGAACTTCTGGGCAAGGTGGACGTGTTGCAACAGTGTACAAAAAAAAAATCAGTTTAAATGTTGTCAAATGCCAACTAGGACTTCTTCCAGCTTTAAAATGGGGTTGGTTCTGTCACTTTGTTGCTACAGTATGTGTACTTATGTTTATTCATTTTTATTTATTCATTGTGTCTTATCCACTGCGCCATCACCACCCCACATGTTATGTTACGTCCCCCAGCTCTGGTGTATATATATATATATATATATTTATATTTATAGGCCTCCATTTACTGTAATAAGGATTTTATTAATTAATTTTCTGAGTTTTTGTCTGTCACAGTTCCTACCTGTGATAACACGTGTGCTGTCCTTCGAAGCCATTAGTACATTTTTGCCGCCATTAGTACATTTTTGCCGCTGATTGACTCTTTTAATTCTGCTCAGTTTGTGTCAGGATCTACTCAGGGGTGGCCAAACCCTTGATATTGTATTGACTTTGGGTCTCCCTAATACTAATGCTGTTGTAGATGACGTTTGTCTTTCTGATCATCTTTTAGGTAGCACTATTCAGTCTCTTTTCAATAGTAGCTCACTAATAGTAGCATGCAGTAGTGCAGCCCCTTCTTAAGAGACCAAATTTAGATTGTAATTATAGTTATAGTAAATAGTAATTATCCACCTATATCAAAATGAAATTTTTTACCAAAAACTTTAGAGTAGGTTGCTTTATCACAACTTGTTTCTGTTATAGATATGTTCCAGTCAGGTTTGAGGTTTGCCTTTTATACTGTTGATTAGGGCATTTTATTGCAGCGTTTGGAAGATGTTGATATTAAGGGTTCTGCCTTAGATTGGTTTCAATCATATTTAAAGGATAGGTCATTTTCGGTTTGCATTGAAGATTTGTTTTCTACTTCAGTTGCATTGCAGAGTGGTGTGCCATAGGGGTCCATACTTTGACATATTTTATTTTCGTTGAATATTGGCCCTTTAGGCTAAATATTTCGTAAATACAACATATCATCTATAAGCAGACAACGGCCAGTTATATATTTCAATAGATCCAAAAGGCTCTCGATCTTTGGATGGACTTCATGATGTTCAAAGGTGAGATTAAAGCCTGGCTGGCAAGCAATCTTCATCTCATTATTAATGAAACTGAGTGTGTTGTCTTCTGTTGGACCCTCTTCTGCTTCTAAGGAAATTATAAGTAGGTTGGCCTCTATGTCGATAAGTGTTTCAGATGCAAGAATTTGGGAGTTATCATGGATTCAGCTCTGGTTTTAGATAAACAGGTCACTGTTGTTAATGCTGGGTTTCATCAACTCAGAATTATTTATAAATTGAAACCAATTCTTTCTTTTAAGGACTAGGAGACTGTTATTCATGCATTTGTTCATCACACATTAACTACTGTAATTCCTTATGTATAGGTATCTCACAGGGTCAATTATCCCATCTTCAATTAGTGCAAAATGCTGCTGCCAGGATTTTGACTGGTACTAGAAGAGAGTGAGAATTACCCCAGTTTTGGTTTCTTTGCACTGTAAAGTTACCTTTAAAATTTAGAATTGAGTTTAAGGTTCTGTTGATGTTTTTTTAATGGGTTGCATGGTATTGCCCCAAAATATATTGGTGACCTTTTGACCTTATCAAAATACAAGAAATATGAGATCCTCTAATAATAATAAGTTTTATTTATATAGAGCCTTTCCAGGGCTCAAGGACGCTTTACAACAAACAAGCAACAATAAAGGCAATGGACAAAGACAGCAGACAAAACAACAGTAGGTAGATGAGAGTGTTAGTACAGAAAATGAGAAATTAAGTAGATGGGGCGGCACCCAGCAGAATACATTCAGATATAAAAAATGCAGTACAATTTAAGAATTATGAAATTTAGAAAATAAGTGAGTTTTGAGCATGGATTTGAATTCAGAAATAGTGTTAACAGAACCGAGTGAGTCAGCTCTAGTCAGATGATTCTTCATGTTCCTAAAACAAGATTAAAATCAAAAGGTGATATGGCCTTTTTTTGTGGCTGCTCTACATTGGGACCCTCTTCCAATGCACATTACATCTTCCCCATCTGTGGATGCATTTAAGTCTAGATTGAAATCGTATATTTTTAGTACAGCTTTTAGAAATTATTAGAGTGAACAGGATTTATTTTACTTGTGTGACTGAATTTAATTGTCTCTGAAGTATTAATGATGCTGGAAAGCATTTTGGTCAACGGCGGTTGTTTTAAATGTGGTATAGAAATAAAATTTGTATTGCACTGTATTGTTTTGGACAGTCATCCTCTTAGCTATAACACTGCGTTTAAACCAAAATGCTCTTGTTCCGTTGTTGTCCATTAGGTGGCTGACTTGTACAGCATACAGCTCTCTCTCTCTCTCTCTCTCTCTCTCTCTCTCTCTCTCTCTCTCTCTCTCTCTCTCTCTCTCTCTCTCTCTCTCTCTCTCTCTCTCTCTCTCTCTCTCTCTCTCTCTCTCTCTCTCTCTCTCTCTCTCTCTCTCTCTCTCTCTCTCTCCACACAGAGCCACAATTTGAGTACAGCCTAATTACATTAAACTTACCAAAGTTTGTCAAAATCAGAGATTAGACTCACAGGATGGGGAGTAAGAGTTATGTCTGTCAACACAAATCAGACACACACACAAACATCTGAAGCAAATAAATAAAGTCACAAGCTCAAAATGGCAAGTGTATTCTAGGTTTTCTTTGGTAAAAGTAGGAAAGAGACAAATTATTACATTTAGATCTTACATGGATAGCTTTAAAATTAAAACTCTTCTATTTTCTCATCTTCGTTTTATTCCAAACCCATATGAAAAGGTTGTTTTTTTCTGCACAAAACACAAGGAAGAATCATCATCCAGTTCTTTTCCATATTGTGAGCACATACTGTCAACCTCCAAAAAGGACAAAAAGTAACAGTAGTCTGACATGTTTATTATATTCTGAAGCCATATGTTAGTTTTGAGTGAAAAGATAACCAGAATCTAAATCAATGTTCACTGGTAATTTTGCCTCCACACTTGTCATTCTTGTGTCATCAATGCCAAACCTCACGCCCAACTCCATCATAAAATCCTCCTTTAGTTTTCCATGGAAAAAATAACCACATACACATTTGGAAATAACAAAAGAATAATGACATTTACTTCTTAATTCAAGAATTTTCAATGGATAATAGCCTTTTTTTATATATATATAATAGCTTACTTCCACTGATTGAGCCTCATGTTCCAGTCCCTCCATTACGGACAGCAAGTCAGCCGATTTGTCTCTACCACCATCAAAGATTAGATAGTGAACTTGTAAAGTAATGCTAAAGTCTTTCTCATACACCAGCTAGCGGTTGTTTGGGATGTCATGGGACAATTTTGACCCCTAATGCCACCAGATCAGATTTGAACAGTCATAGTATTTTATTAAGGTATTTGTTCTCTTGTTGTCAAACATCACGCCTGGCACCATATTTGATTTAAGACTTACTTTTGAAGGATAAGATTTTCAATGAATAACTTCAGTTTTGTCTGTTCCTCATGCAAATCTACCGTACTACTTCAGAAGACTTCTAAGGTGTTTCATGCTGTATTTCTGTGCACTATGAAGAGCTGGCAGAATATTCTTCTTTAGTTTTCCATTAAAAAATAACCACGCACTGTCAAGAATTGGAAATGACATGTGTGTAAATTCAAAAATGTTTAATGAATCTGATGGGCAACCATAACTTTGTGATAAATTTATGTTATATATCACTTCTTGAAGAAAGAAATTATGTGCAGCAAATGGAGGAGAACTTAATTGTCCTCTCACATGCAAATGCTCTATTGATTTGATGAGAGGTTGCTTTCGTCTATAAATGTAACTCTGAGCAAGGGGCGGCATCACATGTTGAATCAAAGTTCTGCACTTTCTGTTGTTGTAAAGGACACTGAATGGCCCTATAGTCCATGAAATAGAAGATGCTATGAATTAATAAATGCCCATTCGACACCAGTAGCATACCCTCTGCTTTTAAGATGCATATTGTCACATATATACCCCCCCCCCCCACACACACACACACACCTAGACAGCATGAGTAACAATAAAAAAAAATTAAAAAAATAGCGAAAAACAGCCTTTATGTCATCAGTTACAAGTTGGAATTGCCATTTTTTCCTTTCTTTTTTCTGTCATGTCATCATGGCACGATTTATTGTCACACTCAATTCTTCTTCACAAACTTGACATTTGTCTTTTCATTCATCCAACTTCCATGCCAACGAAACTGAGCTGTAACTTCTGGCTGACTGTGTTAAGTTTCTCTCACTCCCGCTTTCTTTCCTGTCTCTTTCATTTGAGTGCTGAGAGGATTAAATCAATTATGTTGATTTTGTATTTATTGCGTGCATGCCCTCAGTCATTTGTAATTAGCTTATAGCTTTTGATGTGAGGTAATGTGATGAGAGAGTTACAGAGTATCTGGAGACAGGAGAAAGAGAGCGCGAGAGAGAGAGTGAGTCGGGCGCCAATGCTGGTGGGTTTCTGGCCATCCCTTTGTTCTGACCCAGTCACAGTTGAACAGGTGAGTTCCACCTGAGCGGAGTGGGACAGAGGGGGAAAAGGAGATCAGTGTCAGGGCTAAAGGGGCACATGACTCAGGGTAGGACCACCCAACTGACTGGCGTCAATCCTCAATCAAACATTCATTACAAACCGGTGCACCCCCCAATCTGTTCCCCTACCCCAAAAATACACAATTACCTTAAAGATGGTCTTACCAGCACTCTCCTCCCCTGCCCCCACCCCGTCTCTCATATTCCAAGCCAAAACTCACTCGAAAGCCTTAGCCATCCCGCTCTTGAGAGATGTGGGTGGCTGTTTCTAAACTGGTCAGTTCGGGGGGGGGGGATGTAGTTTTGTCCCCCTTTAAAAAGGGCAACCTTATTTGGTAGCTTTGAGGAGGGAGGAGAGAGAAGCAAACTTGTCAAAGGCTGGGACCTAGGGCTCATTCACACATAATGTTAACTCAAACGAAAACTATTTAAAAACAGTTTTCATTAATTGAAATATAAATATTAAATTAGTTTAGAAAAAAAGAAAAAAGAAAAGAAAAAGAAAATTAGAAATGTTGCCTTGGAAAATAACCTGAAATAAAATAAGTTTAAGTTGCACAAGATGCTTAAAAAGTGTCATAGCACTAGGGTCAAATGTGTAATAATAATAATGATAATAACAAATGCATGATTACACATAGTAAAACAATTAAAAAGCTGCAAAGGAAAAATATAAATTAGTTGAACTTTTTTTTAAAAGTGTCACAAGACCCTTCATTCTTTTCAATCCCTCGGAGCGGTCTTAAACATGCTTTTTACAGGTTTTTGTATTGTCAGCATGTGATAGACAGATATTTTTGACCAGTATGTCATGTCTTGCTGTTCTTTAAATGTTTTAAGATGGTGTGTCAAGTTAAAAGAAGTTTAACAATTAATCTTTTTAAATGTACAGTAGGATATATTGAACGGACTGCATATCTACCCCTCAAAGCAAATAAAAAATGACAATGCACATCTATCCTGCACATCTATGCACATCTACCCTGACAATGACATAGGGGTTATTGTTGAACAAGAGATAATTTAATATTAAAATATTATTAATACTGATAATATTAAAAAGTTGTCTTATGCTCACTAATGCTGCCTTTATTTGATCAAAAATACTGTAAAAAGTAATATTGTGAAATATTATAATTTAAAATAACTGTTTTCTATTTTAATATATTTAAAAATGTAATTTATTCCTGTGATTGCAAAGCTGAACTTCCATCATCATTACAGCAGTCTTCTTCAGTGTCACATGGTCCTTCAGAAATCATTCTAATGTGCTGATTTGCTGCTCAAAAAACATTTCTTATTATTATCAATATTGAAAAGAGTTGTTCTGCTTTATATTTTTGTGGAAACTGTGATACAGAGCAGCATGATTCTGGATAAATTGAGAATCACAATATTTTTTTGTTTTTGTTTCACAGAGAGATCCTGATTCTCCCACGATTCTGAACAAGAAAATAACATGTAATTGCCCGGAGTTCTGACAAATAGTTCATTGCTGCAGTCTAATCTTAAATTAATTTCAATGAATTATTAATAAAAATCAGTTTGAATGAATTCAATGACCCATATACTTCACTTGTTTCATTACTGGATGAAGTAGCGTTTTTTGAATGAATGGATTTTTTTAATAGTCACTTGTCATCACCTACTGATGTAATGATGTTATAGATATTGTTATATGAAGTTCCAAGTTACTTTCAAAAGGTAATTTGCTCTATTTTTATCGCTTTCGTAGACATCCTTGTTTATATCCAAACTACAAACTTTGATCTCAGTACTTCTGCAATAGTGAATAATAACACAGAAACCTTTGTGTTTGAAAAGACTGTTTGTGAAGCGGTTTCATACCATGTACACAGATTTGAATGTTCCAGGGTGATTTTGCCAAAGGTTTATTAGACATAGACAAATCTTTGTCAAGTAGGAATGAGAATGCGTGGGTGTCTTTTAAATATTAATCATGCAGCTCTATGATACAGCATTCGTTGATTAATAGAAAGATCAAAATAACAGCATTTATTTGAAATAGAAATGCGTTGTAACATTACAAATGTATTTATTGTAACTTTTGAATTTAATGTTTCCCTGCTGAGTAAAAACATTAATTTGTTAAGAAAAAAAATCTTACCGACCCCAAACGTTTGAACTGTTTAACGTTTAAATGTTCTTTTAAAAGTTTTCTGCACAAATGCCCCTTTGCGGTTAGCAAAAGGAGTGGAGATCCACCTGAAGAGAGATTGACAAAGTGAAAATAAGTTCAATTCATTCCCTTTTCCTCTAAAGATCTGAGCAAGGGGTTAAAGTCAAGGGTCAGACACTGTTACAGCCATACAAGCATTTAGAGCTGGAGTCGGATGGCTCTGGTTGCATCATAGACAGAGAGGCTGTTTGAAGATAAATTTAGTCCCATTCTCTGGTGTCAGTGAGGAGGAGGCATTTTAATGGCCCTGCTCTGAAAATGACCGAGATGGACTTCAGACAATAGACGACTTTCAAGTCTTAACTGCTGTTTTTTCAAAGACAGACGACTAAATACACCTACTCATTCCAATATATATATATATATATATATTCACACAAACACACACAATAAAATAAACTCAACACACAGCCACAGACAACCAAACACACACACATATCTCTCTCTTTGTTTATCTTAGGGGTCACTGTGCCACATAAGGCCCCATGCTAAAACACACACGGCTGCTGCCACAGTTACTAAAATTGCTCTGCGGCTGTCTGAACATCCCATAATAAAATAAACTCTGCATGTTTCAAACTGCCTCGCTGAGGATTTAATGACTGAGGATTTCAAGCTCTGGTCATATTCGAACATGTTACAGAAAGGCAGAGCAAAAACACTCAAACATCTTAAAAAGCCTAAGGATATTGAATTGGACGTCAGCAGCTTTCAAGGGCTGTTTGCATTGGCAAATGGAGCGGAGGATATTCACAGGAGAAGTGTGTGCCCTGAGACACTGCTCCACGAATAACTGCATCACAGTAAGCCATAGGAAACTGGTGGTGAAACTCAACACATGTAATGGCAGCCACCAGCTAGTAATGCCAGCCAACACTGCCTCTCCTCTGGAAGAGACAAATCCCACAAATCTGCAGGGCATCTCTGATTTCTGATGTTCTGAAGATATTCCTTTTATATACATTTATATTTTGATTTTCCTAATGTCTTTCTACTTGCAAATTTATGGAAAAATAGAGTAATTTGAGGACTGTAGATCCCCAGAAACCGCGAGGTCAATTGACCCTTTACTGACCCTTTACTGATGTTATATGTGCATTTGGGAATGAGGATAGATGGACACATTGTTAAATCCACAGAATGAACTTAAATATCTCTATAAGGGAAAAATAAAATCTATACTGGGCAAAATAAAATTTGGGTACGGGCACCTCACAATTACAAGCTAACTGCCAGCAATGTTACATTTTTGAGTTTAAAACTATTCAAACACACATATCCTCCAGACTTTCTTTAGAAAAGAGTAAAAACTTGTCTGAGAAAATGGCAGATGGCAACAGTTGCTTAGGTACTGTATTGGGTGTGCAATAAGATGGGGCTTAGATAAGAGTTAACTAGATCCCAAAAGACCTTAGTCAGGGTAGATGGTAATGTCTGATTAATAACAGATTTTTGTCTAAGAGGGATGCACTTTTAATGTTTTGAAACAGCAGGACATTGAATGGACTGTGCTGTCAGAATGGACTCTCATTGGCTGTCAACCAGGGGGGCAGGGCCCAATAAGGGGGGTCTGCCTGAATTAACTATGGGGACTTAGAAGGACATAAAACAATTTAAACTTCAACTTAAACCAGACAAAACATGATTAAAATTAAGTTAAAACAACCATAAATTATTAGAAAAACACCAGTACTAAATTTCTGTACCATTACGATTATTCAGAATGCTATCTGCCGATACTGATAGTTTGATTTTCTTGAGGAAAAAAAAATCTCCCAACTAATGCTGTAAACTATACAGCATTCGGTACAATACTAAAATATTAGAGGTTACAATTAACAACAGAGCCCAAACTATTATATATTCAACTGCTATTTATTTTAAGATATAATTACACTCAAATAATAACTGAAATATTTCTATACAACTCAATTGCAAATAAGGTAGTTTTCATAAACATATATTTAAACATATATAACAAACATCAAATAACTAATATTCAAACTGTGTTCACAAGCTGTTTTATTGACGTGTTTTTCATGGGCGAAACACTGATTGAGCGATAACAGGATAGATGATACATTTCGGTAAGTTGTATATCTACCTTTTGATGTCTGTGCATGTTTTTTCATGCTATAACTTGTGGTAGAAAAGTGGAGGTAAAGACTTTCGCACCATGCTGCCATTTGAATTGAGGCGCTGCAACGATCTGTCACTTCAAATTTATAAGAGCATCAAAACGGCATTTATTGTTTGAATTTCGTGATGAAAGGAAATTTGAAATGAAGTCAGAAGTAACAAAGCACAAAGCTCTTTGCGATTATTGGATGGGAGGCACGCTACAAATATTTTTGTTGTAAAACCACAGACCTGCCGACCCTGGCTTGAACTACGGGTAATTCATAGGGTCAAATAAAGTCTACTTTGATATTTTTAACTGTTAATGCGTTATTGTCGCGCTAACCTAAGCAGCCCTAAATTCAACATGAGACGTTTTCGTCACACACAGTGTGACATGTTTTTCCGTCCTTTTTGATTGACAGGATATAATCGGCCCTGATCATCAGCTGATCCTAAACAACCAAACGATGTCCTTTTATTGGCCGATACAGACTATTGTTGGTGCATCCTTAATATTTATTATTTTAATTCACTTCAACAACTGTTTTTTTGTTGTTGAAGAAACAGGGTTTCCCATGGAGGTAGCCTAATTTTATTTTTAAAATGTGATATCTGCACTCAAGTAGGCTAGCCTAAATTAAAACAATCTTAAAACTCAATATGCATTTTTCATTATGAATATATATGGATTTTATAATAAATAAAATGTATCATTTTATTGGGTAAAAATATTTTAAAAATCCTAATCCAGTAAATCATGCACTACTAGAAAAGTCACGTAATTTTATAGGTTAAAAAGAATGGGAACATTGATAAAATTTTCTTTGCATGCATGAAAACCTGTGGTCTGTTACTTCTGGAAAACGTCAGTATCAGAAAGTAATAATTAAAGATACACAAACCAGAATAGGGACAGGGGGACGGAGAGAGAAAGACAAACATGACAGACAGAGAAATTTTAAGATGGAAATCAATAAAAGACATAACACAGAGTGAAAGAGTGAAACGCTCTTTTTTCACTCGTGGCAGGGAGGCCACTGTCATCATGTCTCAGGAACTAGGCAGACACATGCGTCGGTGCTGCAGAAGGAGTGAGGCGCCGCTCTTGGCCTGCGGTTGGGGAACATGAAAGGGTTTGTGGGATGAGCAGGAGGGCTGGCCTGGCCCCTGGAGCGCCGCGCTGCTCCTAGCCAGAGAAATTTGGCAGCGTGTTCTCTCTGCAGCCCGCGGAAGGAATCCACTCCTATATTGCAGAAGGGAACCACAACTCCAAACAATCCCCCGAGAACAGGGCTTCTGACAAAACAACTCTGTCCACACACGTCCATACATACACTAAACCATTAACCAACACAAGTATACACACACACAAATTAGCAGACGCGCCCTCAGAGGACAAATGCACATCTCGGACGGTTTCACCTGAGAAAGGCGACTAAATAAAAATCTAAAGGGCCTCATTTCACTTCCTCCCTCCCTCCTTTCTTTTCTTTTCTCGAGAGGGGAAAAACTCCCTAGTCTCTCTCTCTCACTCTCTCTCTTTCACACACACACACACACACACACACACACACACACACACACACACACACACACACACACACACACACACACACACACACACACACACACACACACACACACACACACACACACACATACACACACACACACGCACGCACACACACACGCACGCACACACACACACACAGGCATGCCTCGGTGCTCATTTGGCCATAATGTTCCCTTAACAAAGTTGTCTTTGTGTTTTGTTTTATTGAGGCCAATTAAATGGTTAAATTTGATATCTATCATTGACAGGTCAGCCGGCGTGGTGAGGGGGGCGAGAACAGAGACCAATGCAGTAAAAAGGTCAAAGGAAACCCTCTGTCACTCCTCTACTAATGGAAACACTGAGAAAATGCTGCATGTCTCAGCAAAACCTCTTCTGATAATAGGGCGGCTATAACAATGTCTCGAATTTCCTCCAGAGGAACCTTCCAACTTGTTGATGTGTTATTGTTTGACACTCTGTATTACATTCATTTTAAGACGCAGAGCAATTATGTTTATTGTGTGCAAATAAACAAGGATAAAAAGGAATGATAAATGAGTTTGGAAAAAAGAATGTTGACAGTTATTTATTTGCCCTGTTTCTGAAATTTGAGGGAAAATACAGTAGGAAAACCTATTATACAAGGGTTTTCAAACTTTTCCTGTCAAGAAGCCAAAAATATGACAATATATATAAAAAAACAATTATTTAATTGCTTGTACAAAAACCCTTTCATACTGTCATCATAAAGACAATGTGTTGTTCCCAAAAGTGACAGTAAATACATTAAATGTTACAAAAGATTTCTATTTCAAAAAGAAAAATGCTTTCTATTAATCAAATAAATAGGCTAAATCTTTAAAACAAAACTAAAATGATTTCTTACCATTTAAAACTAGTGCTGTCTAAAATAATTGAGAAACAGTCATAAAATTCAGTAAACAAAAAAATTGTATATTGTGTAAAGCATATTTAATGAATATCAATAGTCAACATGTTAACTTCGACAACACCCTAAAAATACACTGAAAAAAAATTTCTCTCTCAAATTTTCTGCAGACCCCACAGCACTCCATTGCAGCACCATGATCTCCAGTTTGAAAACCCATAAATTAGAATATTACATGTAAATTAAACATTGCAATTTAATGCACAGGAATGTCATCTGCATAAGAAGCTTTCCTTTAATATTGTGCAATTACAGGTTCCATCAGATCCATTCCCGTTTCGTCTTCCTGAATGAGATGGCTAACATATTAGCTCAGACAGTAGGAGGCAGCACAGACCGACAGATAAGCCTCGTACCATCAAACTCTCTCAATCTTCTGCTTTCTTGCCTCTCTCTCACACACACACACAAACAAAAAGAATCAACTGTCCATCCCATAAATCGAACCAAGATGTGTCTCACGCACGCACGCAGCACTGTGACATGTGGCCGACAGACAGAGAGAAAAATGTGACCGAAATCAAACCATGCTTCCATCTCTCGCGTTCTCACTTGCTTTCTCTTTCTTTTCATCTCTATATTCACATCTGTCATTTCCTCTTCTGTGCTACAGGGCCAGATTGGATTTGGCTGCCGTTGTTGTTAGTGGCCGTCATTTTGTTGTTATCCTTCACAACAAGGGCTTACATGCAAACACACAGTTATACAGTTGCTACAGACACATCTTTCCCACAGAATCAGCAGAAAACGCCAGTCTGACGCTGCCAAACCAGCAGTCGAGAGGGAAAATGACTTCTGGTGACACTCGATTTATCCGCATAACCGCAAAAGATATTGCGAATGACCACCGACTGGAGTTTACATCTGCAAATGATTTTAAGGATGTCACACTATCAAACACAGAGGGAGGGCCGGTTTAGGACAATTTATAACGCTTCACAGGTATAATTTATAGGATTCAGAGGCACCAAGGTTTATGTAAGGCCAAAGTATATAGTCTGTAAGACAAGGCTTATTCAAGACTGTGTACAATGAAATCTGACAAGATGTTTTCCTGAAAAAAAAAACTCAGTCACCTTTTCAACTGTTAATACAGAAATTTGTCCGTTCTGGCATAGACTACGGTTTAATCAAAGCATGATAATGTCTCATAGAGCATGAGCAAGAGACACAGAGTATGCACTCAAGCAGTAAATTGGCCATTAGACATAAAGAGATGAGTTTAAAAAAAGAACCATGAAGACAGAGAAGAGAGAGAGAGAGATAGAGAGAGAGAGAGAGAGAGAGAGAGAGAGAGAGAGAGAGAGAGAGAGAGAAATATGCACATCATCAAACCCAAAAATACACTTCTGCACATCTGTCTCTCCTTAAACACATTCGCTCAGCTATTTCACTTTATAATTTCATGTTCGCAATTAAAACATCCTGGGCCGTCCCTGAAGCTGACTGTAATTTACTGAAATAATGCTCTAAATCAAGAGTTTCTCCGGAGGAATCTGGGATTCAGAAAACCACAGTCTGCCATCCGCATGTTGTTGTCTCTCGAAAACATGTTTAATCTGCCATCGCTGACTAATTGCCAGCAGCAAAGCATGCCGGGTAAAGCCTCAAAATGGCTGTCTTGTTTTCTGCGGTACAACTGCGCAATAACGTCCTTTCTTAGCGTTTTTAATTACGGCTGATTTATGAGGCAGGGAGCTGAGGTCAGAAGCGTAGAAAAAAAAAGGTCGCGCTAGGTTTACAGCTTCACTGCTCCGCAAATCTGACGCAGCCAAAAAGTGTCAACAGTTTACTATGTAAATTTAGGGGGAGACAAAGGCAGTGCTATTGTATCCCAGCTTGCTTTGGGCCAAGTGCTGTTTACTGCTTAAACGCATGATTATATGCATCCCTTCACCCGCTCATCAGGTTGGCGTAACCACATGTTAAGACACCTCTAATTGCTACATTCGTTGGCACAACCTTATCCTTTGCGCAAGTCAGACCGTTAGCACTGAAAAGCATGTAATTAGTCAACATTTCATAGCACTTGTACGTGATAAACGATGTCAAAAAACATTCAGACTAAACATTCCTGTGGGTTATGGCTCAGGGAGATAATCTTCGTCCGGATGAGTCAATAGATTTATGGGTTCGAAGGGTCAAAACTAAAGAACCGGCATTGTGCGATTTGCACATGTGCAGTTAATGTTGATCGAACAACTCATGGTCCTCTGGTGTGACATGTGGCAGTGTTTTTCTATTCCTGTCTGATCTGGACAGAGCTAGGATGTTTCACCCCGCCTGTTGGGGTCATGCTGGGCTTTCGCAGTGGCCTGGAATAACGCCACCACTTCTGTCACCTCTACGGTTAAGGATAAACAAACACGCTTTATTCACTGGCTGACAGAAGTGACTAATGAGAACGTCTGGAAGTAGTTTCTGCAAGGAAATAAATTGATAAGTCAGTAAATACTGTTTTGCCAGCATTTCGGTTGCAATTGCCATGTCAGTCGAAACAAAGGGAAAATAGATTATTAAAGCCTTGGACACATATTCCGCTGTTAGAAAACCCCCAAAAAATCCTTTCGAAATTCAGCCTGCAACCACCATAAAAGTTAAAAGTCAGCTAGCTAGGCCCTTTTTCTTTAATGATAAGAGGAGCATTATATGTGGTCACATATTCGAATGCCACCTGCAAATTATTGGGCCGTGGATTTTTTTTTCCCTTTAACACATGCAAATGCATTGTGTGCTTTTTATTGGGGCAAGCAAAAAAAAAAGAGAAGTCACTAATCTGATCCTGGTTCAGTCAGAGGACGCCCACCACCAACACATCTGCAGACCAGCTGAACGAAGCGATCTTACCCGGTCCAACTCCTCCCGCTTCAGCATATCAAAGAGCCTAAGGGTGCCTTGGCACTGCTCAGATAGTTGTCCTTTTTATAAAAGACAAATAAGCCCAAACCTCAGGCCGCCATCCAAAGGCCGTCTATGACACCATGTTGAAACGAGCACTTGGCCGGCAGACATGCGATCAACATGCATTTAAAAGCTGTGGCGGTTTCAGGACGGCAGCGCTTGTCTTCCACATTCTAATACAGTCACACATTCTTTCATTAATCTGGCCCAGCGCTGCACCGCAAAACAACATAATTTGCAAAACCACTTGATGGCTTCAAAAGGTTTTACCCAGACAGCTTTGGTCTCCCTGACAGTGAGAGAGACAGAGAGGGGGAGGACGAGGGTTATGGAAAGTGTCAGCACTAGGTGTGTGGTAGGCCTCTGTCTATTTTGGCCTCTTGCGTGTGCTCTTTTTTCCCTGAAGGGTCTGTTTACATGTCGAGAGGGGTCAGATTGTTTGTTTGACATGGTGATATCATCATGAAAATCATGAATTACAGTGGTGTTCAATTAAGCAAACATCACAGAGTGCTTGTTTTTCTTCCCATTGGCCTCTCGCTGCTTTTGAAAGTGCTTTTGCAGTTGATGTGTGTGAGTTTGAAGGGTCCTGTGAAGGCTGAAATAATCAGGCTTCAGGACAAGGGCCTCATGATGATGTGGCTGGTATGCTGATGATGCAGAAATTGAAAACAATGCTGCCAGTAATGATGGAAACAGCCGCTGATGACTGTCAGTTGCATGAGACACATGCATATATCCCCTAAACAGTCAACTAATAAAGCGTCCTGTTTAACACATGCAGATGACACATTGCCTCCACTGAATCATAGAACAACTGCATCTTAATGGAAACAAGCAGCTTTTGGGTTTCAACCTCAAAGCAATCAATAAACTATGGATAACCAGAAGCCACTCTTTAGTCCAGGCCCAACCAAACACACACATACACACGCCAAACCAAATACACAATTAAATCTGTTTGAGCAGGGAGACTGCTTTCATACTGCTTAGATCCAAACAATGGCTGCTGACATTGAAGACAATATTCTTTTATCCACACACAAGCATGCCATTTTTACACCCTCATGGGGACAGAATCATTCATTGGGAAAGTTCAACACAAATATAGGCCTATCATCTGCTGATGGTGCGTTCAAGTCCTCCTGGGAAGTTCGTACTTCATACAAGGTGGGAAGTCGTGTTTACAACGGCAGGTGCGTTCAAGTCACTTTCGTCAGACTAAGATGGCGGTATAGTTCTATTTACACACCATTTTGACCAGCAGGTGCCGCAAGGCTTTTGGTGTTTTTAATGCTTCGAAACAATGATTTGTTTTGCGAAGCAATTGGTTTAATGTATTCAGAGTTTCGAAAGCTTCTTTATACCCATCACTAATGAACGCCAATATGAAAGGCCCAACTTTGAACGCAAATATGTGAAAGGCGCGTGTAGTGAAATTTCTCAGCCAGCAGTTCATAACGTAAACTAACGCAAGTACTACGCAGGGGGGGCAATTGACGTTTATTGTAGTGTTCCCTTTAGTCATAGTGGAGCAATACAGAAGCTTGCTATGCAAAGGTAGTTAAAGGAAACCTTTATAGCAACTTACCTGAACGACGCACGCAGTGATTGTGAAGGTCAATCTATCGCCAACTGCAGCACTGATGATTTCCAGATCAACACAAAAGCACAAGATAAAACGCTCGCGTAAAAAAAAAAAAAAAAGGTTTCTGGCCTAAGGATCTCTGTCTGCCATTAACGAGTTTCATCATACTCTTGACAACAGAAGAAAAACTAGAAAAAAAAAAACGTTTTTCACAAACGTTTACAAGTTCTTTTTCCCATGTAGGCAGGCGGAGAACTTCTACTAACTTCTACTTTTTGTTGTTGTTGTTGTTGCTTTTCTAAAATTTAATGCAAATAAAAGTTATGAGGAAAAAATGCTCCTCACATAAGCTTAGACTTTTACATTGAGGGCGTGTCATCATCATTCTTGCTCTCTGGTCTACACAATTGACGTATCATTGATTTAAATTACATATGGGTCATTAGTTACTTAAATAAGATAATATGAAATGTTTTATGAAAATGTATATAAATTATTATATTCAGATATCTAGATTCATTATAGTCGGTGTAAATTAATTTATGAAATCTGCTTCTTAGCTTTCATTATTGATTTATACAGTAAAATATGTTCAAATAATAAACTCATGCGTTTGTGTGCAAAGTTTAAAACAGTTGAAGTAAGACATCTGTCAGACTGCAGAATAACATATTTTTCTGTGCATTTCACGTCAGGTTCTCAGTGAACCTTTCTGATCACTGACAGATTTATTATTTTACATTTAAATAAGGTCTGCAGTTGAATAATCCTTGAGTTTATTTTTGCTTAGAGTTCTGTCACCTTTCTTTTTTTCATTTATCTTTCTTAATACAAAAGCATTGACTCTTGAATAAGAAATCAAAAACCATGTCACCAGCTTGTACTATTTAATGACAACAATAATACATTTTAATTTGTAGTTTTATTTAGTACCTCTCCACTTTTGCCCTCTGCGGCAGTTATGGTAATGGCTTGTGCACAGTGCATCATGGGAAAAATGCACAATGGAGTCCAGAGAAGCCCTCATAAAAATAACCCAAAACATTTGTGTTCAAAGGGTTCGCTTTTAATATTCATTTACCTCTTAAAATTATTCCATTATTGTTCTTCAGCTTTCATTTTGAAGAGGCTTTGATCTGAGGAGCTTATACAGAACTGAGATTTAAAATATTTTGTAGAAGCTGCCAGGACAAAGAGATCAAGCAGTAGGATGGCATTTGTTGATCTGCAGCGATGTGCCCTTACTTTCCCTTTGAAAACTCAGAACAATGTTTTGTGGGGAAGGCAGATGACTTCAACCTACTGCGGTAATGCATGAATAAAAGCAGTCATTCCAGAGCAACCACTCCAGTGACTTAACCTTCGGCATTAGGACTCGTATACAATGCACAGACACATAGAAAAAAGATGTGTGCTTCTGTATATATAGCATTTTATAATGTCTTTCAGTCTGACATTGGGCATGAGTTTTAAAACAGGGCTCTTTTGTATGTCAAACCTCATGTTTTAATGGATTTCCTATAAAACTGTTCACCGATCATGGTATTCAAATCACAGCTCTAGCAAAAACTGCCCCCTCTGATGGCGTCTGGAAGTGATCCTATAGCCAAGGAGGTACGCCACATCTAACGGCAGGCTGCACGCTCTTCCTTCAGCAACCATCAGGCTTTTTCCTGTGGTGCGTGTGTGATCATTTATAGGGGGCTTAATCAACATGTATTTAGTGCATGTATTTTGTGAATCATTTTTATAGGCCCTGGTTGCCCGATTCTGTGTACATAAGCCAAAGGTTGTGCCAGATCTGAACACGGAGCCAACAAAAAGGGCCACCGTGACATTCAAAGAAGGGGTTGTTAACCCTTATTTCACAAACTATTACAAGGTGCAGTAAATCAGAGACTAATAATGCTTTTAGAGCTTCATTGACTCTCATTAAAAAAAGTACAAAAGCTCACTGGGGAGGTATCTTTTCTGAAGGGTGCATTGTAGTACCTTAAAGGTAGCACCTGAAGTGTACATATTAGTATTTTTTTGAAAGGGTATAGTGCCCTAGTTACAGCTAGTGTCCTCTTTTTTATGAATGAATGGTCCTTGAAACAATGCGAAATTTGCTAGCATCCACTAATTATGTTTTGTACCCATGACTTTCCAGTGCCACAGGCCCTCTGACATCCGAGAGCTTTAACGGTGGGTCATACAAACAAGAATATGAAAATAAAACTGAGAACAGGGGTTTGGAGGAATGTATAAAGTCAGCAAGAAAAGAAAATCTCTTTTGAAAAGGGAGCATAATCATTCTGAGAGCTCCAGTGTGGAACCTAAATAATACAGTTCAGGTTTTGATATAACTATTACTGCCTGGGAAGAGCGCTTTGAAGTTAATTGAAACCACTGGGCAGCAATCTTCTTTATAGCACTGACAAATAACAGTTTCCTCCAGCTTATCATTGAAGGTAAGGGCACAGTGAGGCACATGCCTGTTCCATATGCCCACTCAATACAAATACAACTCAAAAGTCCTCCCTTTTCTCCCAGGCACACCATGAAGGACACTGAGAAAATAGTCACGGACAGGATGTGGGAAGGACAAAATTGGTCTTTCAGGTCGATCTTGAACAACAGCCTCAGTGTCTGACCCCCATTACTGTTTTAACCAGACTTTACCCCCTCTTTAGAATAAACCACATCACAACTTGATAATGCTACATTAAAGCATAGGTGGCCCAATATACTGTTTGTGCTCAGAAGGAAACCTATTATTATTCAAAGGAGAGACTGCTTTTACTTACAAGCTGTTTTCCAAACCATAGCAGGTTCTGGTTCTAATATATGAGCAGAGCACAACGGTCACTAAATTTGTCTTTAATGTTCCTTTTTGTTTTTCTGGCACAAGGCTCTTTTTCACCTTTGATTTCAGCCCAGTGCAGACTCTCTCTCTCTTTTTTCTACATGCCTATTATATTTGTGGGGGTAAAACACAGGCCCATCGGAGGGTCATCCGCTGTCGATGTGCTGCACAATAACACATAACATCCCCCATGTTGAAAAGTGAGAACAGAGAATTGGCCAGACAAAAGACAAGGAGGATTTGATGAGCTACAGGAGTTTTCCGTCTCGTTCAATTTTTTTTCTTGAACCCCAGCTTGTACCACATCTGAAAGCGCACTGCCCCTCAAACTGCGTTTAAGTTGCTGATCACGTATTAAAAGTATTCTTGAACATGATGAGAGGGATGATTGGATGCAGAACAGGCTGACAGGCACCGGCTGGAAGACACAAGCCACCGCTGATGGGTCTGCAAAGTCCCAATGGTGAGCTTTTTAAAAAGCCTTGATTGACAGGTGTAATATGTGAAGAATGGTTTAACACGCACACACGAAAGAAACGTTAATTGAATAATTGGATGTGAAGCATAAACAGACATGAACTTTTGTTTCCTAATAAAGCTATGACAGAATAATAATTTCCTTTCCATTTGCTTACAAAAGAATCCCCCATAGACACATGTGCTTATACTCATATCCATATGGAGCCACTTTGCTCAAGGTATTTTTCAAACACATATTTCCCTCCAAAGCTAAAAGAGAAGGGCGGAAATGTAGGTTATAAATAGGAATCAAAAGAGCCCTCCTGTTTATTGCAACAAGATGACAGAGACACCGAAATCTTTGAAAGTATGAGTGCTTTGAGCTTTTTACAAGACAGGTGAAGAGAACATATGTGTTCAATCTGCGTACCAGGCTCTCCTGGGTCGGCCCAATCATAAAAGAAGAGAGATTACAAAGAAGTCTAATGAAGACACTGATCAAAGTCTGTAATGCTAATACATAGCAGGTGTTTTGAAACCTTTTAATACCCCCCTGGCCCTCCGCGGGGCTCGTGCCTGTATATCTTTCACAGAGCGGGTCCTTTTGT
The DNA here is from genome assembly GCA_030578275.1 of Meda fulgida. Taxonomy (NCBI): domain Eukaryota; kingdom Metazoa; phylum Chordata; class Actinopteri; order Cypriniformes; family Leuciscidae; genus Meda; species Meda fulgida. The sequence continues at coordinate 31,983,513 of CM060622.1, forward strand.
CCTCGGCTGAATCTGGGAACCAGTGGAGCGCTTTTCAACACCACTTCACGTGCATTACGAGATCTCTGTTGACCTCATACGCTCAGAGGGGGTTATGTCCATGTCATACACAAATGCTGCTACATATTCTATTACAGCTCAAAGTGGTGTTTTTGGAAAATGGAATATCCTGCTTTGGGGCCCTTCAGCTGTACAGCACCTGGGCAAAAGCTGGAGAAGAGGTTGTAAGAGACCTGGCAAAGACTGACTTTTTGGAATATGCTCAAAGCAAAGCTCTGTTTCTTATTTCCATTCATTGAAGGCAAGGGCAAACCTCAGGAGAGTACAAACAGTGGCTAAGCTGCTGTTTTAACTTATGTGTTATTAAAACTAATTATGGTATAATCATTTATTATTAATTTACACCCTGATGTTAATTAGCCTTCTTATTGTCCAAAGAAACTGAATCTGTGATTATTGATTTAAATAAAAAAAAAAAACATAGTGATATAATCAGATTACAGTACAGGGAACCCTTAAAAAAGTTTTAATTTGACCTTATATATGTGTTAGGCCATATAGCCTACATATTTTGGTCAACTTTAATTTTCATATGTAATTTAAATTAATATGAAATTCCAAATGTTTTTGTTAATGGACTTGTAGTCCATTATAACACCTATAAAGACAGCAACCATGATTTCAATATGGAACTAGGCAAAGCTAGGCAGAATTTCTTTTCGAATATTATAAACAGGAACTTAAACAACACACACACTCTTTTTGCTACTGTAGAGAAACTGACAAACCCCCCCCAAGTCACATTCCCAGTGAAATGCTCTCAGACAGCAAATGCAGTGAGTTTGGTTCCTTCTTCTCTGAGAAAATCAATAATATCAGAAAGGGGATCAGCACATCCTTGAGTTGCGCTGGGGTAAGACAGATCAGACCACAACTAGTAGTTAGTACTGATTTAGAAGAAATTGATGGCAAAATTTGGGACGAAACCGTACAGCACATTAAAACATCAACCTGCGCTCTTGACACACTTCCCACATCTTTTTTCAAAAGTGTGTTTAACTGTTTAGTAGAAGATCTCCTAGAAGAGGTAAATACCTTTCTCTCTGGGAGTTTCCAAACTCCATGAAAACTGCAGTTGTTAAGCCCCTCCTGAAAAAAAAGCAACCTGGATGAGACCATATAAAGGAACTATAGACCAATCTCAAATCTTCCTTTCATAGGCAATATCATTGAAAAGGTTGTCTTCAATAAGCTGAACAAAGTCTAAAGCTCCAATGGATACTTTGAACATTTTCAATCTGGTTTCCGACCGCATCACAGCACTGAGACAGTGCTCATAAATATAATAAATGATATTCGCTTAAATATTACTGATAAAGGCAAATTATCCATGCTGCATTTGACACTGTCGATCACAACATATTTCTTGACAGGCTGGAAAACTGGGTGGGACTCTCTGGGATAGTCCTAAAATGGTTCAGATCATACTTAGAAGGGAGAGGTTATTATGTGAGTATAGGAGACCATAAGTCTGAGTGGACATCCATGACACGCGGAGTCCCTCAAAGCTCAATTCTTGCGCCACTCCTATTCAACCTGTATATGCTCCCACTGAGCCAAATAATGAAAAAGAACCGAATGGCTGACCACAGCTTTCAGATGACACACAGTTCTACTTAGCCCTATATCGCCTAACGATTACAGCCCAATCGACTCCCTGTGCCAATACATCGATGAAGTCAACAGTTGGATGTGACAAAACTTTCTTAAACAAAGACAAAACTGAAGTCATTGCATTTGGAAACAAAGATGAAGTTCTCAAGGTGAACGCATACCTTAACTCTCGGGGTCAAACAACTAAAAATCAAGTCAGGAATCTTGGTGTGATTCTGGAGTCAGACGTTAGTTTCAGTAGTCATGTCAAAACAATAACTAAATCAGCTTATTATCATCTGAAAAATATTGCAATAATTATATGCTTTGTTTCCAGTCAAGACTTAGAGAAACTTGTGCATGCTTTCATCACCAGCAGGGTGGATTATTGTAAAGGGCTCCTCACTGGCCTTCCCAAAGACCATAAGACAGTTGCAGCTCATACAGAACGCATCTGCCAGGATTCTGAACAGAACCAGAAAATATGAACACATCACACCGGTCCTCAGGTCTTTACACTGGCTCCCAGTTACATTTAGGATTGATTGGAAAGTATTATTACTGGTATATAAATCACTCAATGGCCTAGGACCTCAATACATTGCAGATATGATCACTGAAAATGAAACAGATCCCTCAGATCATTAGGATCACATCAGCTAGAAATACCAAGGGTTCACTCTAAGCATGGCGAGTCTGCTTTTAGCTACTATGCCAGCCGCAGCTGGAACCAGCTTCCAGAAGAGATCAGATGTGCTCCTTCAGTAGTCACCTTCAAATCCAGACTCAAAACACATCTGTTTAGCTGTACATTTAATGAATGAGTAGGCTACTGTGCCACTGTTTCTCCGACTGTTTGCACTGTATTTTATTTCCTGTTTTAATTATTCTTATTTCTTTTAATTCTTTTAATTACTTCTATGTAAAGCACTTTGAATTACCATTGTGTATGAATGTGCTATATAAATAAACTTGCCTTGCCTTGGTTTTATTGTATTAATTTAGATATTCTCGAAAATGTCAAAGCCTAGTCCCGATAACAGATTCAAGTTTTTTTAAGAATAAGCATCTCTCTCCCTATGTGTGTTTAATCAAAAGTTCAGTCAAATGTAGATTGTTCTATGTATGAAAATGTTGTATTGTTTAACACACACACACACACACACACACACACACACACACACACACACACACACACACACACACACACACACGAGTATGGTTAAACGTTCAGAAATGTCAGAATTTGTTTTCTTTATATTTCATTCCAGGTCACAAAACCTGGTCCGACGTATTCTTTCTGAATATGCATACAAAAAAAGTTCGAATCACCACCTGAACATGTGTATTTTATAGTTTCCCATTACTCACTGCAGGGCAAGTCACTTTAACAGATAGTTACATATTATTAATATGACACATTTAGTAAAGCAATCAATCTTTTAACATCACATCTAGCATTGCATGCGCATAATATCTCTCTTAACACAACTGCGCAGCTTTTTAACCCATATCCACTTCCGGTTCTACTCAAATTACAAGCGTGGTTTTCCTGGCGCGAGATTTCTGGGAAATGCAGTCCTAACCGGAATGCCAGGTACGACTAAAAAATAAAACACTGATATAAAATTACAACAACGTGTTCTTTGCCGTTCACATTTCCTATAAATTAATAAACATCGCTAAGTGTATATTTAAATATACTTAAGACAATTTCACATGCTAACGGCACAATCTGAAGACTACATAGCCCACCACGGCGCGCTATGAAACAGAGGTAGCGTAAACAGTACTTCAGGATCATGAAAAGATCGGATGACAGTGAGAGGGAAAAGAGGAGAAAGGTATCGCTTGTAGTTTTCTCTCAGTTCGCCAAGCACCACATGTAGTTGTGGAGTTTGTAATACACCGTACAGCGTGTCCGTTTCGGTATTGCACGCGCTGGTTGGTGCTGTGTGTTCATTTGAAGTGCGCATGTGATGCTGCTGATTGCTCCTATAATGTTTGCTTTCTTTTATTGCAAGAGTTCTCTGAACAGACTGGCACACACACGAGTGTGTGTTGAGGGACAGCGCGGGGGGAGTGTTTTCTGATGACTGTCACACACTGACTTAACCGGAATGGCTTGTGTAGCGGCATTAGAGTGCTTTCAATCATGGTGTTAATGAATGAAGTCAAGAGAAGACGCGTGTCCATGTGTTTGTCACTCTGCAGGTGTATCTGCTAAACCAACTAACAGATATTCCTAATGTATTTGACCAATTTATTGAAGCGCATGTGTCGTGTTTTCGGAGTTGACGGGTGATTCACCCATGAGATGGTCTTGAAATGAAATGGGTCGTGTTTTTAATTGAGCATATACTGTTTAATAGAAATTACACAGTTGTGGTGTAGCTGTATTTATCTGAACTTGTAACTTTTTCAGTCATTTTGTGAGGCATTATGGTGTTAAGCTTGTTGGTCCTGAATGTGCAGATATATTGATCTTTATCACAACATAAACCCTGGTTATGAAGGGATTCATCACACTTAGTCTAATGGCTCCTAAACATATAGCCTACAAGGACATAGAAAAAAAATATTAAGAAGTTGTTTTATTTTACAAACATCCCGCTTACATGAACACCATATAGCGTTTTGCATTCAAGCAGGTATACTTTTTATCAGTTCATGCATTCAAACCCATGGCCAATAAGAATCAAGTATTTCAGAGATTAATCGTTTTTTCTTTCAGGGTCATAAATTAATCAAGGCAACAAATACCCCTTAAGTGAATTTCTTATCTAATAATAATAATACTTTGATATATTGTGCTATATCCCATGCTGGGGCTGTCAAGTCATAGGCCTAAAGGATTATACTGTGATTTCATATGGATAGAAAACAAATGTCCTCCTAAAGGGTACAGAATGCATCCAAAATCAAACCGAGGACCAAATATTGCCCCTTTAATGAGAGATAAAGGTACATTTCTAGCACTTGTCTCATGGAAGTAAAGTTTAACAGGCTGGCATATTTAAAAATGTTAAATGTATTTATAATTGTACTTGACAAGTTGACATATCACTTTCTGATATTGTCTGTGCTTAAGGTGATTTGGTTTGATATGCATATCCTTCTAATTAGGTGTTTTTTTTTGCATTTCAAAGTGTTTGATTTGTTAGATGACACGACTTCAGTGAAGTTAGGCTAGTTATCAGAAGTTTTGTCAGCAGCCCGTTTCTCTTCAGTTCTCTCTTTCCTGAACCATACCATTCACTTCCCATTCCCTTTTCTTTATTTTGTTCAGTTTTAGTCCGCTCTCTCTCTGACGCATGCTTTTGGATCATGTCTGACAGCAGGGAATCTATGTAGTGTGTGGTTCCTCCACTATATTGCAGCTGCCACAGGGACCAGATAAATCTCTGAGAACTTGATCCAGCTAGTTTTGGGTCTGTACAGCAGACGGACGGACAGACTGACAGCTCTGCTACCCTGCCACAACTTATCTCTCTCCTTCACAAAAGTAAAGGGATCCGAACAGAAAACCGCAGATCAGCTAGACTGAGGGACTGGTGTGTGTATTCCTGTGGTGCCTTACTATAAAATGCATGTCCATTTAATCATGATAAAAAATAAAGGAGAGTACATTGTCTCAGCCATAAACGTGCATTTATGCCCAAAAACTAGCCTATAGGATGTAGCCTGTGAACTATCCTTCTCAAAAAGGAATTATATTTATTCTTAGTTCAGCTTTGCCAGGCATTTCCTAACCATATGAGGCACATGTGTATGATAAAAAAGACCACTTCCATTATCATACACTAAAAGAGGGAGACTATTGGCTTATAGCCTATTAAAAACTGACTTCATGCTTTTAGAAGTAGCCTTACATGGCCTTCAACCCGAAAAAACTGTTTTAATAGATGATCAAGAGACATTCGGAGTTTCTGGTTTTAACGTTGCCAGAGTGACCACAAATATCCCACTGAATTATTATTCAATTATAAATTCCATTTTGTCCTCTTTATTGCATTTGCCGAAGGATGTGTGGGCCCTGTTGTTTTTCTTTCCAAACAGTTATGAATTAGAAAAGTGTTTTCTTGTTTTTTTTACCTCCTTCCATCTGTTGAGCATGTTTTGCATTTCCTAAACTCACAACCTTGGTGGCATTCGTTGCTTCTTTTGACACCTTTGTTGATGACTGCCTGGTATTAGGATTAGCTTTTACTGTGATGAATAGTGCATTTGATTAAAATAAAATAAATGTTTATAAAAAATAGTAGTTTAACAAAAATTAAGTAAATAATGATTTTCATTATTTCACAGAAGCAGTGTGTACGTGTGGAACATAGAGGGTTGCCAGATGTTCAGAGGCTTTCACTCCTCCCGTCCCATCTTTCAGAGAGTTCTCGGCTCATTGGCTTTCTCGGCTCGTGTGTTTTGCTGGAGAAAGCTGTTTAGGCTATTTCGTTCCTGAACACTCATTCAAATGTTTTGTGTTCCCTTTGGCGATTCTGTTAAATTAACAGCTAGCTTCAGTTCAGGCCTGATTATGAGGCCACACAGCCAGTCTTGATTAATCAATTTCTCCCACAAAATGTTCCTCTGTAAATTAGTGTTAAAGTAACGATTTATAGGTCCTACTGCCGAGCCGCTGTCATGTCGGAGCCAGTGTTTTAGCGGGAGGTGGTGTCACTTTCGGTGTAATCAGCAGCTTTTCTGCCCCCCCCTTGTCATTTTCCCCCTCTCTGTTCGTCACCGTATGCCTACGTCCTATTAACGAGTCCATAATAGAGAAACAGTGTCGGACAGCCACATAAAACACACTCAGGAATACATAATTAGACCGGTGTTCAAGCTGCGCTAGGGGCAGATTTATATCCGGTGATGCAAAAAGAAAGAAAAAAATTAAAAGAAAATATGGAGGCAGTGTAGTGTAGCTCATGACTTCTGATTCCTGAAATCTGAAAGGACGGAAAAACAGGCGAGGGAAACGAGGGAGGGTGGGAGTGTTCGAAAAAATACTGCCACAGTTGATAATGATACCATTACACTAATGGAGGCAGCAAATGCAGTAGCAGGCGGACACTGTGCTTTATTGCCATAGGGGGTCGTTTTCTGCTGCATTCCTAATGGCTGGAACCGCTGGTATTGATCAGGCCATCATACCGCTAATCCACACGTGCATTACTTACTGCCGCAGCACCGTGTCAGTCTTTCCACTGCTGCCACCCACAGCCCACCCTGCTCCCTTCCCACAGGCCCTGCACAAGACCCCAGAAAGCCTGTGATTTAAGGATCGAGGGTTGGATGGTGGTCATTGAATATCCTCTCAGTCAGTCTTTTGTTTTATGATACACCGAGGGATAGTGAGTGGACTCAGTGATTAAATACAGGCATAGGTGTTTGTTTAATTAAGAGGTAACACATTATCTGCTCTTCTGCCTTTTTTATGGTAGTTAGTCTGTGTTTGAGTTGAACCGTGAGTGTGCCGCTGTCTTTTCTAATGGTTTGGAGCTGTAAATAAGTCTAGGCTGATCTATATCCATTGGTGAAGCCATCTGCTAAATGGCAAGTAAAAACACCTGCCTTGCCAGATCCTTGATCAAGTGTTTTACTGGACTCCTGGTGAAACCATTTTCAATTAAAGAATGGCTGATATGACAACACTATAGGCTTCAAAAAAGAGGAAGCAGATTTTTGTTGTGTTTTCACACTTAACTCATCTCAGATAATTTTTTTAAATTTTTTTTTATTATTATTGGATTTATTTTATACAGGTATTGTTTTTATATAGAGGTTTTTTTTAATACAGTAAATGTAACAAGTGTTTAATAAGTGTCATTTTTTTACATTTAGCCTTTTATTGCACAATAGTAACTACCTTTAAAATGTTTCAAAAAGTCTCTTGTGTTTACCAAGTCTTATGCTTACGATTTGATACAAATTTAATACATCCTTGCTGAATAAAAGTATGAATTTAAGTATTAAAAATCGCGCTGTCCCCATACTTTTGACCGATAGTTTGTCACCTGAACCAAGGTTCGTCTTTAGGTCAAATTTTTGAATGAATTTTTAAAGTTTGTGTCTAAGATGAAAATGTTTACTTTATAACTTTTAAATGAGTGACAAGGAACATCCTTAGATTATCCTATGTTCTTTCCAAACTTTTTTTCATGAATGCTCCTGTTCCTTCCCTAGCCCTTAGCACCTGATGATGAAATCCGCTTCATCACTAATGCCTTAAAGCTCGATTAACATGTACAAACAGGCCTTACTTCAGCTCAGCCCTGTTCTGTTGTCATCTCCGCATCCCCTGCCCTGCCTGAGCCATCAGTCTCGTTTTCCTGTATCAGCATATCGGCAATAACCTCTGCCCTCTGCTAATCAAACACTTCACCTTAAGGGAAACATTCATTCAGCTCTCTCATTATGATGGCTTCTGTGGTCATAAAGATGTATATTTATATTTCCCCACCGCTGTTGCAGGGAAACTAGATATTGATCTGGATATTTAGTCATTTCTTTCTGCTGGGACATCAATATTACGCTAACATGTATGCGAGCTGTGCTTGACCCTGGCCCCTGTCTCTATCCGTTCTCCCATTGGAGCTCAGTGATATACTATTCTGAAAAGCAAATCAATGAGTGAATATGAAGTTTGAGGAGTAATATAAGGCGACCCTGAGGCCTATAGCAGCCGCATTGATCCAATGTGTGGATTAAGGTTGATTTGTTTGTTGTGAAGCTTTTCACCTTTATATCATCAAAAGGGCCAGTGTGTACACACACACACACACACACACCTCCTAAATGCCTTTTATGGTTATTTTACTTCATTTCCATTACATCTTATTTGCATTTACTCAGAATATTGATAATATAGGCTGATGTTCTTGCTTTGTTTATCAGATTCATGTGGGTTTGTATAGGCCCATATTATGCACATTATGAACATCCCGTTAGATGTCTGACCCGTTAGAAGTTGGGCTTCAGGATTGTTTCTTCTTCTTAGAAGGGCTGATCAGCTTTTATGTTCTTTTTATAGTCTGTCTAAGATTGTAATTGGTTTTATGAGTCATTAGGTGGGATTTGTCATTTGAATTTATCTTCATTCTAACATTTATTTTTTGTGTTTAAATCAAATTGTTAAAATGTCACTTGAAAGGGGTTATTTATTCGTGGTTATGCATACTCATAATATCTGATCACAAAAAGGCGAACTGTCAGTGCCATCCAATATGCATTTGAGACACAGCAATCCGAGAAGCCACCTATTTTTAGATTTGTGAGCCGTGCCAAATGCATCTATTAGGCTGTTATACTGTATTTGCATGTAGTGCGTTAGAGTAGATTGGATTTATATTTGTTTTTCACATTTATGTGACCAGCTGTAAACCCAATTCGATAACAATAATCCCTGTTTAAGATGCATTTTTCAATCCGACGCTAAATACAGTTGTAAACGGGGTCTAAAACATTGAGCTTGACCACTTCCAGAGGTAGTCGAAAACGCATTCGACCGGTTTGCTTTTGTAGTGTAAAGGCTCATGTGGTCGAATGCATTCCAACAGCCACAAATGACCCATTACTCTCCTCATACTGAACTAATGAGCAAACGTTATGGTTAGCGCGCTATCCAGACAGGATTTCAACTTTGGCGGCTGGAGATAGAAGTGTGGTTTGAAGACAAAAACGTACCAAGCACAATGTTCTTTCACCATTCTTGATTTCTAACACACTCTGCTGTTCGGCGTGGTCTTGTGGCTATACGCTGTCCGTGCGTTTTTCAGTCTTCTCTGGTTGCATTCATATGTAAATGGCTTGAGGTTATTTTGTCCATTATATCGAAAAAATCTGAAAAGGAAACATGCCCATAGACTCCCCTCAAAGAAATCAGGAAGTGGTTGATTGAAAGTGGACAATATAGATGGATTCAAACACCAGGTGTAAACAGGAATGTACTTGTGATCGGATTTACCAAAACTCTTCTTAATACCAGGTGTAAACAGGGCCTTAGGTGCATGAAGTAATGTCCAAACATGCCTCAGTTATGTATGGCTCAAGGGGGAGGTCTGGCACATTCATAGGGGTTGATTTGGCAGCTATTGGCTGATCAGTGGTGATGTATAGTCAATAATCAATGTGATCAATTACAATAGGGTCACCTCAGAAAAGCTTTGAATAAACATAAGATTGACCTTGTAACCTAGACTTCAACAGTTTAGTCGTAAGGGGCTTGGCTTCCATTCAAATTAGTGATCAGTCTTCTAATTCTATTAATAGTCTTTTTTTATATATGAATAAATGATTAATGAAATATTATTATTATTATTATTACATAATATTCATTTTTTTAACATTGCATAATGCAGTATCATGGAATGTCAATAAATAAGAAAAATCACTCTATAATTTTTCCATCTGGCTGCTCGACTGAACAGCAGGCCCCTTCTTCGCTGTTTATTTGTGAATTTATTTTCTTGTGTAATAGCTCACCTTTTCTTGTAAAGGGAAACTAGCTAATGGCAGCCCTTTGCCCAACATCTGCTTCCTATTGCCAGTCCAAAGTCCCTCTTTCACTGGAACTACAGGAGGCCACTTTCACTAGAGCCTGTAAACACTAACTCTTAATTTGTACATCATAAGTTATGTTCTAAAAATGAGGGGAGTGAAAGTGGGCCTGAGCACCTGGCGTGTGTGGATGCCCAATTGGTGACGAGGCACTGCCCCATAGTTGTGCCAGTTGGAAGGCTGTGCTTTGTCTGCATGCGCCAGACAGGAAAATGTATCCTGCCCTGCCAACCTACTGCTGGGTGCACAGGCAGTGGATTTAGAGGTAGAACCAGGAGGCTTTTAGAGGCTTCTCAGATGAATTAGATGGATTTTTATCTGCTGTTGCTTATAATGTAAAAAAACAACAAATTTGAGATGGGTCGATTGATCAATATTTTGAATGGTCATTTTGTATCAAGGGAATTGATCGTCACATTAAAGATATTATTCCAAAGTGTTTTTTTTAACCCAGTGATCGTATTATTTGTTTAGTGTAAAATTAATGTATATCTTTCTTCAACCAAAAATTAATATTCTGCCATTTACTCACCCTCATGTCATTCCAAACCTGTATGTCTGTCTTCTGTGAAACATAGAAGAAGATATTTTAAAAGAAAAGACTGTCTAAACAATAAGTCAATGGTCATCAAAATTGTTTGGTTGCAAATCATTAGTAAATCCTGATTTTTCTGAAATCTGAACTGTTCTTGACGGTTTACTGCATAATTGAGTTGACCAATGAAATCAGCTGTAGGACGGGGTTTGTTTAATCAGTTTGGAAAATAAATCTTTCAAATTTTTAGGCTTAGGATTGAAAATGAGGCTTTGAAATTAATTATATAATATGATGATCAACATATAATGTGACTGCAGAAATGCTGGTAAAAGGTGTGTCAGTGTGTGTGTGTAATTGGGATGAATGCAAGTTGCAACATTTTGACTTCTCATGGTTTTAAACTAAAAACATGGATTGTTTAACTGGTTTGGAGCTGTTTTTCTATTTGTAAATCAAATTTTCAAATTGTTTGCTTGTCCTATATAGAGTGAGCTGTTTTTTACCAGTTAAATGTTTTGAAGAATTTATTCATCACTTACACCTCACTTTCTGATTTTTCAGGAGTAAGTTCATTTAGAGTGTGGTTGTCATTTATGTAATGGACTGAACTCTTTGTGAAGTGAACAGCAAAAAGCATTCAGAAATAGGAGTGACATCCATATTTAGCTGCAGTATGTACAAGGCCATTGTTTTCTTCACTTCGTCACAACTTTTGTTGGCATTTTGAAAGGGTAGCATCACCATATCAACAGGTTAAATGACACCTTGTCAAATGTCTAGTTTGTGATGCTCTTGTTTCAAGGTGAGGTGCAGGAGGAGTGAAAGTGACCACTGATGCATGACACTGGCCTCTCATTACTGTCTCTTCTGCCTTTATCAGTAGATTGTTTTTGTGTAAAATAAAAACCTTTGTAAGAAAAGCACATGCCATTGTCCTACCACTTTGTGCACACAGACGCACAGATGCACAGACACACAGAGAGAGAGTTTTGGTTGTGAGCGGTGGCCTATTGAACACTCATTGGTATGCTTGTGGCAATTTTACTGTCAACTTCCTCTCTCTCTGTTTCTAGCTGTCTTTCTCGCTCTCTCAGCCTGTGCACCCCTGGTCATCCAGCTGTAAGTTCACCCTGAACTTCTGTCAAGCACATGATCAGGGCTGCATAAATAAAGCTGCTGTTTTACTGTCTATCATATGCTCTCTCTCTCTCTCTCTCTCTCTTACACACACACACACACACACACACACACACACACACACACACACACACACACACACACACACTGTCTCTGTCTGTCTCTCTCTCTCTGTTTGTGATAGGACCTCTCCTGTTGTTTATTTAGATGAGATCAGCCAAGGTTGGTGGTTCAAGTTCAGCTGTTATGGTGATGAGCAGACGTCAGTGTCCTGTTCTACTGAGACTGGCTGAATGGAAGATGTCTGTCCCATCATGCTTTTCTTTTTTTTTATGGGGATGTTTATGCACTTGGTGTTTTTTTGCTGCTGCTGCATTTGGTAATCTCCAAAAGCCACACTTTCTTAAAAGTTTTAAACATAGGCTATGTAAAAATATAATCCATGGTTTAAATGCATTAACACATTCAAATCACTAAGTCATTGGCTTTTTTCCACTTTTAGAGTGTACTTTAACCCTTTAGAGGCTGATGAAAACAAACCAGTAGGCTAAGGAGTCCCAATTTCGTCACACTCTTGGAATATTTTACGTTAGATCGTTTTGACTTTATGAATGCATTTTTTTATTTTTTTATTCTTGCAATACAATTCGGTCACAACCCATCAGAGAGCCACTAGTTTTGATATTTTAGATTTATTCACTATGCACTACCACACACATACAACATTTGTGTATAATAGAATATTTTGAGGAATGTTCTTAACAGTAATGCGTGTTATTGTTACATTAGCCTAAAGCCTAGTCCTAATATTGTTACGTTTATGGAAAATAATGCTTTAGTTATTTTTGTTATATACAGTTTTTTTTTTTTAATCAAAGCAGTATTTTTTTTTTGCTGTTGACTTTTTGACTTTATTTTGCATAGGGAAGTGTTTTACAGTTTTGGTCAACTATATCCAAAACATTTAAAAAAACTCAAATTACTTATTCAAAAATGTAACCCAGGTGTTATGCTATTGCATAAATGTAAAACGTTACATTCTTTTTTTTTTTTTTTTAATGCAACACTTTTTTTTTTATTTTAGTTTTTTTTTTTTTTTAGTTACAGCCCTGTAAGTTGACTGAAGAGGTTTGACAACATTTGGCCCTAAAGAATAACAAAACACACACACACACACTCACTCACACTCTCTGTAATCCATTGTCACACTTAAAGCTGACGTATACATTTCTTACTGTGTATGAGTGTGTTTTTGAGTAGTGTATGGGTTCGGAACACATTTTGCTTAATCACATTGTCACACAATTTTCGTGGTGTGTGTGTTTTTGTACGGTTGACACTCTAGACAGGCCACCTCGCCATTGACTGATGGCACGTATGGATTGGACTAATCCAGGAACCTGGTTCCCTTCTCTCTCTCTCTCTCTCTCTCTCACACACACACACACACACACACACACACACACACACACGTGCCACACACTGTCTTCTGTTCCTCACACTCAGACAGCTTTGGTTGGATATCTCTGTTTGTAATGGCGTTCCCTGCTCAATGATGACAATGGGGATTAAACGGCAAGGTTTTTTTTAAACATATTTCTTCTCTTTTCCTGGTTCTGAAGAAAGAGCTTCCTTATCAGCTCTTCCAGGATCCGCATCATCCCTCTCTCCTCTCCTCTGCTGCCAATTACACAGCGGATCATTTACTTCAAGGGTATAAATGTTCCAACACAAGTATTAGTGAGCAGAGCTGAGTCGCTGACAGATGTACCAACTTTAATTCTCTACTTGTTTTTTTTTACTTTAATTAATTTATGTATCATCCTTTCTTTCCTCCCGCTCATTCGTGATAATCTGGGTTGCCATGGTGATGGGGAGGAAGTGTCGCTGCTGTCACTCCAGTGTGTGTTTTTCAGTTAACTAATGTATTCAGGAAGATGGTAAAAGAGAGGTAAACACTAGAGAATTGAGTCTGTGTGTATGTTTAGATGTGGGACAGATCTCTGATGGGACAGTGAGTGGTCTGCTGTCTGATGTGTTTCTATCTCTGAACTTTTTACTTGCAGATAGTCTTATTCTTTCTTTAGTCGTTTTATTATTTATTTCAATTGTCCCTTTTTGTGCTACTGATATTTTATTTTGTTTGGTAATATTACTTTACACATAATTTGCATACATTTTATTTGCAGCATGCACTGTGTTCCAAAATATTATGCAAGTGAATCAGTAGGATTTTAGTACATTAACATTCAGATTTGAGTTTTTCAAAGAAAGTTTGTTTTAGTCCTCATCTCTTTTTAGATCACCGGTATCAATAGCTATCTTGTATCTATCTACTTAAAGAGGTTGTTCCACATTATTAAGCAAGTCACAGTTTGCATGCAATATGGGGAAGAAGAAAGATCTTTCTGAAGATGAAAAGCATGAAATAGTGCCACGTCTTGCAAAAGCCATGAAAACAACTATTTTCCCAAAAACTGAATGGAGGTCTGAGGTCATTTTGCTGATTTGGTGTGTGTTCAGTGTCAGTAAAGCTTCCTAAATTTAATTACAATTACAGGAAGACGTTTGTAACATTGGTTTGTCCGTGCATAGTATTTTGCACATATAGTGAGTGTGTTGAAATGAGAGACCAGGCTATATCTGCTAATGGGCTAACTTGCTTTGTTTCTCGCGCGTTATTACATTAGCTTCCTCTCTGTCGGGATTTGTGACAACTTTTCTTGTGTTGATCAAACAGTGCAGTGACACCTGATTAGCCTGCTCTGTGTGTTGGTTTCCCTTGTGCTAATTAAACGTGCACCTGCACCTGGCCTGTCAGCTCAGAGAGGAACATACTTATGTCAAGCCAAACCTGCTTTTGTGACAGTGTCCTGACATCACTTCAATGGACTCTTTTCACTGTGATGTGTTCCCACAGTCATTTAAGATTTGTAAAACTAGCATTTTTTTGTTTATTTTTATATGAATGTACATTTATAAAACTATACTGTTATATTATCCAGGCACTAATGTACAAAAAGATGGATTCATATTGCTGTGACTTTCACTTTCAGTACACTCATTAAAAAAAAAAGAAAAAAAGAAAAAAAGTAAAATCAATAGTAACTGGTTGGAAACAAATAGCCAGCAAGTATTTCTGTATTTTATACCACAGTAAAATTACTGTTAAAGTAACTAAATTAGTTTTATGCATACTGTAAAATAAAGTACATCATTATACTGGTATTTTTATTTGATTAATTTTACTGTTATATATTCAATAACAGAAGTTATTGCTTCACATCAACAGCTTTATTCGTGTTTCATCTTTTACATTCCATAGCTGAACTTCAATCAAATATACAGATTTACTAGCATATTAACCATCATTTCATCAATGAACAAAATATAATTTATAGCCATACCAGTAAAATCACAGTAACACATTGTGCCAGTGGAAAATAAATGTTGGAAATATAAAAATTAAAGTTAAAGTACTTAATTAGTAGTAGTATACTACAACAACAACAACAACAGTGAATTAATATTGTCTTAAACCGTTTAAAACCACATGCTGTAAAGAATATCTTTATCTTTATGTGATAAGGTCTTTATCGCGACGACTCTTCGTCTTCGACGCCGGTCTGCCAGCGTCGTCGCTGCAGGGGGAACATATTAGTTAGCACAGCTTTACTGGGAAATTGAGCAAATAACATTAGAATAATATATGTACAAGACGATTACATGTATACATGTGTTTTAAGGTATACCTTCCAATTTAACATACTTCTAGGCCTTTCATCTTCACAACGATGCGGGAGAAACAGGCCAGTTAGCACAGCTTTAACTCTTGAACACTTGCTCAAATATTATTATGGAAACGTAGTAACTAAAACGTAGCTTTAGCCTATATCTTGCAAATTACATCAGAATAAAACATTTAAAACGATTAAAAGATCTAGAAATAAAAGTTAACCTACTATACTCTTGTGGGCTTCAATCTTCATGATGAAACTGTCAGTCGCAGACCTGTTGCGTGAGGAGGCGTGTGGTTGTTTTCATGGTCATTTAGTATTTAGATTTACAGTTGGCTAATATTTTCCATGAATGCATTGAATCTATAAGATTATACAGTACACACAGCTAATACAGTAATAAACTGTTAAGAATAAAGTAGTAATACTGCGAAAACAACAGAATCTCATGAATATTAAAATTCTTGCAGATAAACTGCTAAATGCAAATTAATATATAGATCAGAAATATGCACATTATTGTTGTTGCACATGCATCAATGTCTGTATATTACTTTTCATTGTTAAAATTGAGATTTATACATCATAATAAACATGTTGCGATTAAAAATCACAATTCATTAGATGTTTGCAGTTGTATAAATTATTTTAATGTATTTGCAGTCATTTGTTTTATTAATCAGATGGACAATTAAACATTTAACTTTAATTACACGTAAATTCAAATATTCATTTTACTGTCAGATGGACAAATAAACATTTACCTGAACTTTCGCAACACATTTATTCAAAATTCACATTTAATTTTGACTGCGAGAAAGACAATTAAGAATCAAATCACTTCACAGTATGTGAAATGAGTGCGGGTTCTCTAGTAACGTGCAGATAGCAACGGCTCCAACATAACAAGAACAGCAATCTACAGTGAGACATTTAATATTATTTCCAAGTCATTACTTTTATAAATAACTGGAATGGAATTTAAAAATATATTTTTCTACGAATATTTTTCTAGTAGCCTAATCTATTAGTTTGCATTCACATTGCATGTATTTTGACATGCATCCATTTTTTCCCTTGCTATAGGCCTAGTTATCACCGTCAATTGCAATTTCAAGTGTGAATCATGCATTTATATGTAGATGCTACTTCCAAAACTTTACCGTTTGTAATTGGCCTTCGGTCCTCTTAGCAGCATAAAAAACAATGTCTTTATTTAACGGATTATAGCCTCAAAAGCGCAAAAGAGCGCTCCCTTTACAATCACTAAAACGCTGTCATCTCAGTTTGCGATGTCACAACGTTCCATTAAAATTAATAAAGTTGTATGCACTGACTGAATAATGATTCTCTGACTTGCATTGTGTCTTTGATTGTTAATGAGAGGATTTGCGAGCCTGCATAACTCGGCACTGAACAAAACACTTGCATTTTGAGCAGTGAGTGGATTCTAACATAAACACCTCTGGTTGGCTAGCCTGGGAAAACCCAGACAACTTCCGGCAAATTTAGATTTGCTCTGAAAGTTAGTCTGGCAAAGAGCTCATTCAAGCCCATTTCCAATCCGTCGAAATCGAGGCACCAATCAGAAACGTTGGGGCGGGCTTTACACGATGACGATAGCGCTGGGATTTTGAAGCAGATTTTGTAGCCTAAATTACAAAGATGGATGCCGCCGTCGAACATCACTCGTTCAAATCAGCTATCGCGTCTGTTTTAAGCGATTTGAACGTTTCCTTTTTGTTAAAAACCGAGCAAAGAACAATATTCGGAGATGTTTCTCCGGCGCTCTGCATACATTATCTCCTTCAGCGCTCTGATTGGTTTTAGGTCTACCCGCGACGTCCGTTGGTGACGCCCCTCTGGAAATGATTTGTCTATGACGCTTTGCCAGACCATTACAGTTACAACTGAGAATGGTCTGGTTTTAACCAGGCTACTGGTTGGCCATTGGTTTCAAAGAGATCAACAAACATGTCTGTAATTGGCTACATTTCTCACCGCTGCAAAAAACACTGTAAATAGGAACATTTAACATTCTCCGGAGCGCAAACTCAAAAACATGAATATTATATTGTTACAGTATCAACTTAGGGTGCTCTTGCTTTTGATTCAAGGTGCTTGTATATAAATTTGGCTTTTTATTATTATGTTTTTTTTTATTACACCCATATTTGAATCTTTTTAACAAAACAAATAATTTGTGATCAAACATTAATTGGCTAACCCCTTGCAGTTCCGCTGCGGACCATAGAATAAATATATTAGACGCACACAAAAACAATGTTTGTGTTTGAGTGGCACATCCTTTGCTCTCAACAGGACCATAATTCGCTCCCACCCCTCTCCAGATGATTCCTCCACCTGAGCTGGTTTGACCACTGGTCATGTGGTGTTATGCAGGTCAGTAGGAGTAATTATTTCTAGCCGCTGAATACACACTGAAGATGAATAGTTTTTGAAGAGAGTGTAATGTGTGGCTGACCCATGCTGACACATGGTTCATCCCGACTCTACAGCCATGATTTATCCCCTCGATCTGTGTGTGTTAACCAGAGGAGGGTGACAGCGCTCTTAGCTTCACTTCCATCTTCATCATGGAGAACAGGAGAGAGAGGCTAAAGGGGATGTCATTGCACTCATCATCATTTCCTCATCTCTCTGCTGCCTCATATAAGGGACTTATGTCTGATCTCTGACTCACAAAGCAAAGGAGATGCTAAGACACTTGTAGCCCTCGTACAGTGTTTTTTTTTTTTTTTAGATAAAACATGACGAGTTTATCTACGGCCGTATCGTTACCATTTGATTTAAGGTATCCAGTCTCACAAGTGGACAGTACTAAATTCAGGCATAAAAAGGCTATGTTCCTACTGAAAGTCTTAGCTCTCGATTCTGATTTATTGCTCGATCTTATTTCCTTGTGTCTGTTTTCTTTTTGTGGCCACTGGCCAGTATTGAATTTGAGTGTGAATGATCACAGTACTGAACTGACCTGAGCTGAACTGATAAAGAGGATGCAGACGAGGATGCAACGTTTCTATCAAATAGTTTTTTTTTTTTGTAAAATACCAAGTGTTTGTTTTTTCATCAGTTGTTGTGTGGATTGAGGCATATCTGAATGCGAGCATGCAGTCGATTGTAAGGAAGGGCTGATGTTTAAGTGGACTAAATGAGTGAAGGTTTGTACTGTTCATACTGTTCCAAAAAAACAAAAAACAAAAAAAAAACATTTGAGTCGCATATGAACAAAAACAATTTTTTTATTTTTTTTTACAATTTTTTTATTTTTTATTATTTGGGCTACTTTTGCCTGCAGTCTGAATATAGCAGTATCTTGTGAACTAGCTATGTAGTAGATTTGACCACAAGTGTCTATAGGACACACATGCATGTTGAGGTTTATTTACAATTTGTCACTTATTTCATGATTGGCAGCATCGCTTCATAAGTTGTTACTGATTTGAAGAAGTTTGGTTAAGTCAAATTTGATTAATAAAGGATCTAAATGTTACAGATTACATATTTGGGCTAATAACAAATAAAGAGCTCAAACTTTAAATGGTGATATTGGCTGTATTGTGGGAAAGTGTAGATTTCCACATTTTGAATGTAGGCCTACCTGTATTATTATTTCTCATTTACGATTTATTACTTAAAGTCGAGATGTAAGGGAAGTAGCGTCATATTGTGATGTACATCCGAGTGAATGTATTATAGAAAAAAAAAAAAAAGTAGGATAGCCCTTGATTCTTTCCATCAGTTGTTGAGAAAGGGCTGGGGTTTAAGTGGACTAAATGATTGAAGTCTGTCACCAGAGAGATGTCTGTTGTTTTACTGGAAGATTGTAATTTTTAAAAGCAAAATGTCACTCATAACTCGGTCAATAAATAAATAACGCATGGATAAATCGTCCACAATAGGATCAATAAGATGCATTTAGAAAATGGATAATTTTATTTCATGCTTAAAATGTAGATTTTTTTTAATGTATTAACAACAATCTCTTTGCTGACCATATTGGATTACATGAGACCTAAAATGGTTAACAAATTAAACTATCACAAACAAGCATATCTGTGTACTATAAGAGGCAGTCTTAAAGGGGTAGTTCACCTACAAATTCCGTCATCATTTACTCACCCTCAAGTTGTTCCAAACCTGTATGAATTTCTTTCAAGATATTTTGAAGAATATTGGTAACCAGATAGTTGATGGACGCCATAGACTTCCATAGTATTTTTCCTACTATAGAAGTCAATGGGTGCCTTCAACAGTTTGATTACCCTGATTCTTTAAAATATCTTTTTTTGAGTCCAAAAGAAGAAAAAAAAACCATACAGGTTTGGAACTGTAAATGATGAAAAAATTTTCATCTTGGGGTGAACTTTCCCTTTAATGGAGACATGGGCTTCTGCAGCCGTTCCTGCTGTGAGACACTCACTATAGGGCCAGAGATTTGTCACTAGGTGGCAGCTGGACATCATGAATGTATCTGTTTTTACTTCCCTCTCTCTCAGCAGATGTTAAAGTTGAGTTTTTTTATAGGGTGATGCTGCTCTATGATGGCTTCTCTTGCATCTGTGATGCTGTAAAGAGCTCAGGAGCATGACCCGGCCTGCTCTGCCCTGTTAACCCTTCTGATTGGCTCTAATTCTTAGTGGCACAGTCCATTGGGCACATGACAGTAACGTTGTTCCAGATCGCTGGTGAGCGAGCCCCCCCAAAACACACCCCACATGCTCTCTCCCACACACACAAACTGGATCGTGTTAGTGTCACTTCTGTTTCACTGGTCTCATATGAACTTAAGTGCTTAAGCAGACTGTTCAATATGCCACCAGCAATTACATTTTCAAATGGGTGGGTTTGCAAACATCATCTGTGTTAATCTGTCTGTCACTGCCCGAGTTTCTGCCGGAGGGAGGAAAGAGGATTAAGTTATTCAGTCCCTGGTAGGATATTCTCTTTGTTCACCCTGACTGAAGGAGAAGTAAATAAAGCAACAAGATTTCATCCTGACGAGTTAAAAAAGGCAGATTCCTCCTGCCATGTCTCTTGGATTTGGCTAATGCTGTTCAGACAAGTCGTCCTCCCGGAATCCGTTTTGAAATCATCAAAACGTGAGAGGAGTCCAGCACTGGGAAAAAGCAGAGAGCGGCCTGGGCTGTAGATTGTGGACTATAAACTTGCATGTTTAGGTATTGGTTATACACATTTCCTGCTTCGATTCTGTTCTGATTCACACACTCTTAATTTGGGTATATTTAAATGACAATTTGCTTACACATGAAATTAATTCTGTCTCAAATTATGCTGTTGATTATACAGGAAACCATTTGTAATGTTAGAAAGATTTCTGTTTAGTGGCCAAGCACCGAAGGTATGTAGGCACCTAATTGTAATCGTTCTTCTTCTTTTTCACCCCATAGAACCGCTAGTGGGAAATTCGGCACACAGATACAGTCTGAACATTAATCACACCATTTTTTTAGTCTCTAACTCAATCCCTCTAGCGCCACCAACTGTCTTAAGTTTCACCTACGTTTATGATAACGTAAGGGCTAGAAACAAAATTCTATATGTGACACTGGAGTAATGATGCTAAAAATTCAGCTTTGCCATCACAGGATAGGAATAAATTACACTTTAAAATTAAACAATGAAATGGTTTGAACACATACACAGCTCTGTTTGTGCTGTATAATAGGCTACCAAAGCGATACCCATGTCTTGATTCACAGTGCCAGGGAACAGCTGACAGCAGTGGTAAAATGATCTGATTTACTCTGTTCTTGGTAGTTCAAACAATAAATCAGTGTGTCATACTGGGATTCTCAGATGTGAGTCTACAGCACAGTCCCTCACACAGAAACACATTCTTTAGCTCAGGTTGACAGGAACACTTTTAAAATATCATACACCGGTGTGCCTAAATGTTATTGAGTTGTTTATTGTAGGAAGATCCCAGCTCCTGTTCTTTTCAGCTTGAAACACTCAGAGCGGGGCAAGCATGCTCCATCACTCAGCTGCGCCAAACGAGCGTGACGCTCCCGCTAGCTGAAATTTAACGCCTCACCCGCTTATTGATCCTTCCTGCAGAGGAAAGCGAGAGAGAGTGGGTGAGAAAGGTGCGGCAGGTCTAGGCTGGACACTGTCCTTGAGCCCTGGAGGACGCACCACTTCCACTGCCCTCCACATCAGCAGCCTCCTCCCTGGGGCTCACTGCACTTTACAGCAGGATATTGATTTTGTAGGAGGAATGCAAGAAGGGGGGTAGCGAAAGAGAAGAGGAGGAGGATGAGAAAAATAAAGTAAAAGAGACAAACTGGAAGCTTGAACAGGTGAAGGGAAGAGGAGAAGGAAGATATTGAGACATAGAAATGAGGGTTGATGGTTAACTGAAGTGCTTGACTGCTCCCCAGGACGAAGGACAGACTGAGTTAAACCACTCTTAAATATCTTAATCATCTTCAGCCGATACAAACAACCACAGTGCAGTAGTCATATAGTGAAGGCTAATTTGGTACTACTGTCAAAATTGTTTTGGATTTAAAAATGTCATGGTATAAATGTAGTTTCTTTTTTATTTATCTTTTTTGAATCTACAATTTATTGTTGAAAAGCTAACTATTAATGCTAATTAATTATAAATAAATGGTTCAAATATTTACTCAATAGCTGATTCGTTTTTTGGTATCGTGAAATGCGAGAGTTCACTGGTATTGTTATATTGCAAGATCCATGTCTAAAAATATGTAATTTATGACACTTTTTTTTTTAACATAGCATAACATCCTCCATCCGTTCCACTCATTTTCAGCTCTTTGTACGGTACACTACTATTTATTTGAATAAAAATATACCGGTAGTAAAAACATTAATATTGTGAAATATTTTTTCAGTTTAAAATTACTTTTAAATGTTTCTTATTGTAATTTATTCCTGTGATGTCAAAGCTGAATTTTCAGCTTTATTACTCAAGTCTTCAGTGTTACATGTTCCTTCAGAAATCATTCTAATATGCTGATTTGCTGCTGAAGCAACATTGCTCAATGTTGAAAACCATCGTGCTGCTCATTTTTTAAACTGATACATTTTAAATGATACTTTAATGAATAGAAAGTTCAAAAGAACAGCCTTTTTTTAATTAGAAAACTTTTGTAACATTATAAATGTCTTTTTTTACTCCAATTTTTGATCAATTTAATGTTTCCCTGACAAATGAAAGTATCAATTTCTTTAATAAAAAAAAAAGCTCTGACCCACAAATTTTAACAGTAGTGTAGAGTTTCACTTGAATCAGTACAAACTTTGAGAAACAGAAATGTGTGTAGTCTAATCTGCAGGTTATTGCTAAACTGTCCTTGCTTTCCATCAACATAATCCTAACAATTGATGTTTGCTAACTATCAGTGTGCCTAGACTAACCAAGTGCCTGTGTGTTTTTCTGCTTGTGTGAGTGTGGCTCCATCAGTGCATCTGGCCTTTTACCTCTCTTCGCTACGATTTCTCCTGTCCTGGCAGCTTGTGACGTGATCGGTCACAGAAACATCTTTTTCTGCTTTTGGATGAGGACGAGTGTGAAATAGATGTCGACACACACACACCCTGAAAAGCACTTAAGCTCAAGGCCTGTGTGTTGTGTGTCAGGAAGGCAGCGGAGCAACTCTCCTGTGTGCATTTTTAAATACTTTCAAGTGATTGATTCTAGAACCTGGGCTTCAGTCGCAGGCTTACACCTGCTAAAGACCTTACCAGAGAGAGTGAATGAGAGTAACTGGAAAAGACACGCGAAGTGTCGTGAGACATTAAAGCTTCTGATGTGTGAGAGTGTGTGAGTTTGGGTGTGTGTTTTAAGCGGGTGTAATATGTGTACTGCGTTTAAAGCTAACAGATGATCCATGTCTTAGTTGACACATTAGTAGTTTTAAACTCTGTCGGTTTCTAACCTAGCTATATTTTTTGGGACAAAATAACAGTAAAATGTTACTGTAAAATTGCGAAGTTGGAATAACTAATCACTCTGTCAGTCTGTCATTACATTTCTACATTTTTGGAACCGTGGCGTGACTACTTTTTCTTTATTTATTTTCACTTTTTTTTAAATTTTTTTATTGTCTATTTAAAGAATAGCCTAATACAAAACAAACTGTTCAGTCTCAACACTTTAGATTAGGGTCCAACAATTAGAACCACAGCCACAATAGCGCTGTGTGACAGATGTATTGCTTTTATTTAGTTTTTCCTTTTTTATTCAAAATATTCACAAACTTATTAACTATATCATTAACTATTTGTTGATTGTCTGATTGTCAATTGTGTAAGTGAATGTGTTTTGTCAACCACTTTTACAGTGATCATGTTAGTTGACTTGGGATAGGTGCCAGCATGTTAGTGTGCTCCACAATTCTGAGAATTGGATCTGTTTGATTTACATCACAAATTCATCTACTTATCTCAAAAACACATACAAGTAAGGGGTCGGTGAACTGGGAGAAGAAAAGAGTGAACTTTATGGTTACCTATACCTAAAATTGATAACGAGGGGGCACAAATCCGATCTGAGGAGGGGAATACCCCCTTTTGCCCTCTTGTGGTGTCGGGCATGGAATTAAGTGTAAACATATCTTGAGCTTGTGGTAACAACAGACCTTATTTTGGGTGTTTAAAGTTATTGTAGGTAAGATTTTTTTATAAAAAACTTTTTTCCAAATTTGTTTAAACTTTCTATATATATATATATATCAATGCATAATTAAAATGTAAGTACTCTGATAAAAAGAGTATAAAAATCGAGTGACTCTTGACCGTTTAATCTGCACTAAACACAGCTCATTATTTCCATTCGGGACGAAACAAAGGATTGGCTTAGGCGACTGTCACTCTCTCGCAACCATGGCAACACCCCTGCTGCTACATGCGCTGCCCACATGCGCGCACTCATTTGACTTGAGGAGGGTAAGAGACTAGTAAGAGACACAATTACATGCAAAACACGGCGTATATGTTATGAATCTTACACGAAATTCACCTTCATCACAGTGTAACTGATTGTAATGGGAAAACGTGTATCAATGCAACCTGTTTTTAGCTTTGCTTTGTTACTAGCTCGTTAACGAATCAAACTCAATATATTTCAAACTTTACCAGTATCGATATGCTAGCTTGATAGTGAGTACTAACAGCCATGTTAGTTGTTTATATTCATAATGGTAAAATTAGGTATTTTATTACATGTGAGTCTGACATGATGTCACTATATCCACTGCGCTCCTCTCCGCTTGGCGCTGGTAAGCGCGTCCTCCAGCTGTGAGCGGTCGGCATCGTGCGTTCATGTGTTTTGGGGGCGTGGGTTGGGAAGGAGCCCAGGATGGAGGGGGTGGAAGTGAATGGAGATAATTAGCTGTATTTATTGCAGCCCAGAGAGGACTACAGACTTTATTTTTCTATTCTCTTTTCCAGAGTACTTACATTTTAATTATGTATTGATATATATATATATATATAGAAAGTTTAAACAAATTTGAAAAAAAAGTTTTTTATAAAAATCTTACCTACAACCAAAAACCCATTGACTTTGGAACAATGGAACCGTTTCCAGACTTTTCATTTGGCCTCATTCTAGTCGGCCAAATCTAAAGGGTCAATAATGTGGTCCCTGTTTCCATAGGACCGTCCTGTTTGAGCTGAGCTAACCGTGAGTTTGCCACATGGATCATCTGGCTGTCAGCTAAACCTCATCTGCGGTGTTCACATCTTTGTAACATGATGGAAACTCTTTCCTGTTACTTAGAGATCCTGACACTCTGACTACATTTCCACTTTAGTACGGCTGTGAGTCTGTTTGAGTCGGGTCCACGGGCGTGTGTCATGGCACCTATGTGGTGTGTTCTCGCAGGCAGGTTCGATGCAGTCACACACAAGCCTTCAGCATGAGGTAAACGGCTCTGTTTACTCAGGTGTGTCCGTTTTCTCATTCCCTTCCCTTCAAGGAGGACATCCCCTGCTTTTCCTCTTGCTTCTGTCCGCTTGTACCTCCGTCACCCACAGAATACATTCCGCAACTCCCTGACAAATAGGAGATGTGGAGGAAGTGTGTTTGATGTGTGTGTCCACCGCCATGTTTGGGTTTGATGTTGTACAGGTTAGCTGTTGGAGTGTTTGATTCAGCAGGAGAAGAGGAGCTCAGTAACTGGTGATACACAAGCTCCAACAGAGTACTCGCCAAACACGGCGCTCTATTACACATGGATCTCAATACCTTCAGACACACATACATACAATGAAACTCTCAGATGTGTTGGCAAACATACTCTACTGTAAGGATTTTTTTTTTTTTTGCTTTTCAGTCGCTCAGATTTGTACTGCGCTACCAAAGTTTTCACTAGCCGCACCATACAAATATTTTTTAGTTGCACATTTCATGTTTATTTCAAAAAATATTAATTTACATTTTTTTCTTCATTTTCCATCATCAATAGTTGAAAAAAAACAAAAAAAAACAGAGAAACATTCAACAATCTTCATTTCTTCCAGTTAGCTTTTTTTTTTTTGGATAAAATTGCAAACATTATTTTTCAGTGATAATTAAACGAATAATTTGATATTTTGCTGTTAAAAAGTTAGTCCAAACACCAAAAAAAAGCAACACCAAATTTTTTTTATATATACACACACATATATATATATATATATACACACACACAGGTCCTTCTCAAAAAATTAGCATATTGTGATAAAGTTCATTATTTTCCATAATGTAATGATAAAAATTAAACTTTCATATGTTTTAGATTCATTGCACACCAACTGAAATATTTCAGGTGTTTTATTGTTTTAATACTGATGATTTTGGCATACAGCTCATGAAATTAGTCTAAAAAAATTAGCATATCATGAAAAGTTTCTCTAAACGAGCTATTAACCTAATCATCTGAATCAACTAATTAACTCTAAACACCTGCAAAAGATTCCTGAGGCTTCCAGCCTCCCAGCCTGTTGCATTACTCAAAACCGCAATCATGGGTAAGACTGCCGACCTGACTGGTGTCCAGAAGGCCATCATTGACACCCTCAAGCAAGAGGGTAAGACACAGAAAGAAGTTTCTTAACAAATAGGCTGTTCCCAGAGTGCTGTATCAAGGCACCTCAGTGGGAAGTCTGTGAGAAGGAAAAAGTGTGGCAAAAAACGCTGCACAACGAGAAGAGGTGACCGGACCCTGAGGAAGATTGTGGAGAAGGACCGATTCCAGACCTTGGGGGACCTGCGGAAGCAGTGGACTGAGTCTGGAGTAGAAACATCCAGAGCCACCGTGCACAGGCGTGTGCAGGAAATGGGCTACAGGTGCCGCATTCCCAAGGTCAAGCCACTTTTGAACCAGAAACAGCGGCAGAAGCGCCTGACCTGGGCTACAGAGAAGCAACACTGGACTGTTGCTCAGTGGTTGCATGTCATTCGGAAATCAAGGTGCCAGAGTCTGGAGGAAGACTGGGGAGAAGGAAATGCCCAAATGTCTGAAGTCCAGTGTCAAGTACCCACAGTGAGTGATGGTCTGGGGTGCCATGTCAGCTGCTGGTGTTGGTCCACTGTGTTTTATCAAGGGCAGGGTCAATGCAGCTATCTATCAGGAGATTTTGGAGCACTTAATGCTTCTATCTGCTGAAAAGCTTTATGGAGATGAAGATTTCATTTTTCAGCACGACCTGGCACCTGCTCACAGTGCCAAAACCACTGGTAAACGGTTTACTGACCATGGTATTACTGTGCTCAATTGGCCTGCCAACTCTCCTGACCTGAACCCCATAGAGAATCTGTGGGATATTGTGAAGAGAAAGTTGAGAGACGCAAGACCCAACACTCTGGATGAGCTTAAGGCCGCTATCGAAGCATCCTGGGCCTCCATAACACCTCAGCAGTGCCACAGGCTGATTGCCTCCATGCCACGCCACATTGAAGCAGTCATTTCTGCAAAAGGATTCCCGACCAAGTATTGAGTGCATAACTGAACATATTTATTTGAAGGTTGACTTTTTTTTTGTATTAAAAACACTTCTTTTATTGGTCGGATGAAATATGCTAATTTTTTGAGACAGGAATTTTGGGTTTTCATGAGCTGTATGCCAAAATCATCAGTATTAAAACAATAAAGCACCTGAAATATTTCAGTTGGTGTGCAAGAAATCTAAAATATATGAAAGTTTAATTTTTTTATCATTACATTATGGAAAATAATGAACTTTATCACAATATGCTAATTTTTTGAGAAGGACCTGTATATAAATACATTTGAAGGCAGCTGTTTCTCCTTGAGTTTTACTCAGCCAGTTCCAGAAGAATAAACATTAAGTTTGCACAAAAGGACAGGTTTTTTTTTTTCTACTTAAACCCAACATAAATTTTGCCTTTTTGTTCTATGTTTGACTGTCTCTGATCTAAGAGGAGAGCTGGTCTGGTTAATTTGGTTTGAGTTATTATTTGTGTGAATGCACTTTTTTCCCTTTTCCCCCGTCATTTGTTTGCGTGTGTGTATGTCGTGTGTGAGAGAAAAGAGCATTCGCTGAGGCTCATCTGTGGAGTAGAATGGGTCTGTCTTTTTATTTCTTTGGAATTTGTGAGCAGCTTGATGTATTTGACATCTGCGTGACAGGCCACTGCTCCTCAAGACTAACCCAGAAACTGCGCTGCCCAGACCAGCTGTGTGTATGTGTGGCATTGTGTTTGCACATCAGAGCAGCCAGGCATTGCCACTGGTGGAAGAAATACACACACAAACACACACATCCACTGGCCCTTTTTTTTTTTAATACCCATCGCTTCTGTCATGATATAAATTTTGACACCAACAATGAGTATGTGTCAAGTTGTCAGGTTATCTCTCTTCTTCTCTTCCTTTTATGCATCCACTTTGTCTTATTCTTACCCCTTTCCTTCACCTTATTCTTCCCTTCTCTCTATCTCTCTCAGGCCTTTAAGTCAAGACTGTCAATGAATAGTGCATGTTATTTTGTTTTGTAGATTTCTATTTGACAGTCTGTCTGTCTATTATCTTTTTATTGTTTTGGTTTAGCAGAAATAACCGTAAGATTCGTGACCAGACTGGCCTACACCAAACCCTCCAGAGCGTATTTTTCTCAATACTCTCCTTGTGCCATTATTGCAAAACCTTGCAGTAACTTTAACGGTTATACAGCCCTATTTCCACTCATGAACACATCCGCACACACTCGCACGTGCACCCATGTCCTTTCTCAAATCAGAAGGTAACCTTTTTAATGCTGTTACTTTAATGTTATTAACGGGACATTTTATTTTACTCTAAAAGTCAAGACCCATTTGGGCGAAGTCTAGCCATTCTGCGCGCTCACAAAAAGCCCTTCCCATGTGAAAACACTGCCATTATTAACATGACTGAAATGTGAAACTCAGTCTCCATAAATGTCAGGGAATATAGGGCATATATATGGCCCTCTTTCTCCGTTAATGTCTCGGCTGTGTGTCTACGTTCTTAAGGGAACAGCGTAACCATTCTGCCGAGCTGCTTGACGGGGGTCTCGGGCACTGAGGCCGGTGCGGGGTCACTGATGTAACACCCCACCGTCCCACTCCCACCTGAGCGGGGTGAGAGAAAGCCGTCTCTCTTGCACCTGCAGTGAAGAAATAGAGGACGTGTGTATGTGGCAGAAGGACGGGAGTGAGTGCACTTGTGAAATTTATTTGGGTATCAGAGTTTTACACCGGTTGCTGTTGGATTTACAGGTTGGAATGGAATGTAGCCCAATGAAACGCTCTTTGATGGACAGAGCAGGTTGAGTTTTAACAGATGAGCGATGCATAGAAGGCCGTAGTTTATGTGGCTTTGAGAAGACTCTCTGCTAGAGCCGTAAAAGCCTGAGATACCCATGAACAGGAGCGCTATGGGATGGCAGCAGAGGGTTCGGGGTAATGTGCTCTGACTAGGAAGAGACACTTGTTATAGTGCGTGAACTTTTCCTCTTTTCTAGCTCTTTAATTGTGTTGATGTGTGAATGCTTTTACATCTAGTTTGGCATTAATTAGCTGGTAATCTATTTGTTAATAAAGCCCACTATGGACTTTCCAATATACTACCTGATGAAAACTTTAAATAATGTGTGAATAAAAGTCTCCATTTATGTGTATTTTTTTTTTTTTTTTTTTTTGTGTCATCACTACAGAGGCGGAGGCTTATACAGGAACTGGGGGAGCAGAGGATTCCCTACCTTTCTCCTACAGACCCAGGATTTCAGGAACTGGTTAGAAATTTATACAAATATCCACACTACTTCATAATTTCAAATCTGATATGTACCCTACTGTTTAAAAGATTGGGGTCAGTAAGATTTTGTAAAAAAAAAAAAAAAAAAAAAAAAAGTAGCAACACGGACACATTAAATTGATTAAAAGTGACAGTAAAGACGTAGGCCCAGTTTCACAGACAAGACTTAGATTAAGCCATGATTAGGCCTTAGATTAGCCAAATTTTCTAAAGGTTGTGTGTAATGTAAAGATTTCCATGGATTTCTGCGGTCATAGAAAACTTGGATAAATGAAAACCATAAATAATTTTGGTGCTATTATCATCATCAAACAGAAGTGACAAAACTAGTAGGGCTGTTTTAAAGTTCAGACGTTTCAAACACCCCCGCTCAATCTTTGAGTTCTGCGCCAAACATTTGGTTGACCCAATGTTATGCCAATCTCCAGCTCATTAGGGCAGATCAAACAGATTTGAATTCTGTAATGAATGTAATTCGTGTAATGCCGCTAGTCGTGCAGAAATGACAGACTTCACATTTAGAAGTTTTGGAATTTCTCTAGGGAATATGTTTTCTATGTTTTTTTTTCTGCTCTAAAATATTTAACTGACTACAAAATGCTTTTCAGTTAATTGGTTCACTAATAAGTCAAAATGATTAATTACCGAATCAGTCTGAATTTTTTTTTTCAATTAAAAGAAAATATCTAATTGTCACAAACAAATGGAAAGAAGTCATTGAAAAGTATTGATCAGAAAGTGTGGAGACTCCCGTAAAGATATTGACAATGACATTAGGACAGATTGCTCACATTTTTAATTTTTCTGGTTATGTTTTTAATAATTACATTTGTTTTCTTGTGTCTGTAATCTGACAGTGGGACTCCAGTTACGCAGGACTGGCTTTACGGCAGTCTGGTACCCTGCCAGATGGTCTTCATGAGAAGGTGCAGTCTGCTCTGATAACTCTACAGCGGCGTGGATGTCTCCTCCGAGATATTGTCCGAATCCGAGACCGGGATGTTTTTACGGCCGTTTCGCGTGCTCTCGTGGGTCAGCCGGGCTACACGTACCGTTATCTGGACACCCGTCTGTTCACCATCCCCTGGCACTGTGAGGGAGAAGAAGGTCAGAAAGATGAGAAAGAGAAACAGTGCTGTGACTCTGACCTGAGGGACGCTTGCAAAGCATTGTGGGAGCTCAATCAGTTCTTTTGCTCGGACGTAAAGCAAACAAACGCGAGAGGCGTCAAGCGATCTCACAGTGACACCGAAAACAGCGAAGACACGCCAGGGGAGGGGACGTGCGAAGAGAGTGTTAAGGACAGGTTACTTGAGAAGCAGGAGCAGGAGGAGGAGGAAGACAGCGGCCAGGGCTGCTCTCATTCCTCACCTCCTTCATCCGCTCCGCCACCTGCTATATCCAGCCTGGTTCAGTTTAACGTTACCCTCATCAATTACATGGACCCCACTGCCATGACTCAGCTGAAGGAAGAGCCTTATTACGGCATGGGCAAGATGGCAGTCGGTTGGCATCATGACGAGAACCTAGTTCCTCTTTCACCAGTTGCTGTCTACAGCTATAGCTGCCCAGCAAAGCCAAAGAATGAAGGTGAGGGGTCAAAAGTCTTGGGTAGAGCATGTAAAATAATATTGTCTCAGAGTCGTGAGACCATGAGGCTCTATCAGTGTGGTTCACAACCTCTTTATCTCCAAGGCCCCACTATGTCCAGAAAATTTTTTGAAGGCCCATCCGAGCTGATATATACCTTTAATACATGATGTACTAGAGTCTATTATGTCAGTTGACTGTTGTACATCTTTGTTTGTGTTTTTTTTAATTTATTTAAGATTAAATTAATATAACGGTGTCCTCAACCCCTGTCCTGAATCTGTGCTCTGCTTTCTTCTCAAAAGTTTCATATCCTCCTCTTCACTCTTTTTGTCCAATAACTCTCAGAAATAGTTTTTCTTTAGATTTAAAATAAAAATAACAATTAATTTATTTAGTAATACATTGATTAATGTATTAATTTATTTAAATAATATAATGTTCCACTTCAAAAAGACCTTCCATAATAGATTCAACTGCAACTGTTTTTTTACCCCAGAAAAGTTCATACTCAGAATTTCATTAATTAGTAATGAAGAACAATAATGGATAAAACATAGATTTACATTAAGATTAATTTTGATTCAGACTGAGAAACTGAATCACATATTGTCTTAAAGTGATAATTAACTGAAAAGGTCTGTTATTATTTACTCACCCCCATGTCATTCCAAACCTGTATGAATTTTTCTGCTGTGAAACACAAAATGAGATATTTCAAAGTTTTTGTCCAAACAGTCATAGTCCTTGTGGTCCAAAAAAATTTTTTTTTTGCTTCAAAATATCTTTATGTATGTTCTGGAGAAGCAAAAAATGCATTTTAATAATTTTGATTTTTGATTGAACTCTCTCTTTTAACATTCCCACCCATTACATTTTTATTGAAGGGCCAAAGCAGTCCTGCATTTTTCCATCTCACCACTGCTGAGAACCTAAAACATTTATTATGACACCAACCAGTTCAAAACCATCCTTCACTAGATGGCTCGAATGTGCTCATGCAGCCATTGTATGAACTTGCTCCATGAAGGAGCCAGATCTTCCATATTTCACACGAATCTCACTGGAGAAGTTTTTCTGGACATCAGTCTCTCTTCACGTCAGCCTACCAGCTTAGCATGCAGCTGTGTGCATGTGTGTGTCAGTTCGACAGAACAGAACGTGGTGTGCTAACCAGAACCACCTGCCTCACAAGCTCTGTTTCGCCAATCTCTTACTGACCGATTTGACCTTTGACCTCCCCAGGGCCCGCTTCAAACAGTGCATGAATGGTTTGTGTGTGTGTTTTTGTGTGTGAATGTGTCAGTTTGTGTGGAATTATTCTGCAGCTGTTCTTTTGGAGGTAAAATTGACCCCTCAGTTCCAGACTTCAGAGAGACTCCCCTGATGGAGCGCTTTTGTAGCGCGTACGCACCCGTGCAGGGCATCGCACAGAATGTTGCCTTCACTTTGTAGAAATCGTTATGAAATGCTTCAGACCAGCTGAATCGGATTGTTGCTCAGACGAATTTCACTTTGTACATCATTTATTTGTTGCTATTTGTGTTGCAAGAATGGGTTTTCTTTTTTATTGTCACTTTGGATAACATCTTTGTGTTGTATAGATTTGTGTTTCACCTGAACACTTTGAAGAGAATGCCTTACTGATGCTTTTCATGTGATGGGTTTATATGTATGTTGGCCGTGCTGCGGGGGAGTCGCTCAGTGACAAATCTGTTCAGCTCTTCATCCAACATTGACTAGATCCAGCTCATTTCCTTTTCTAACAGGCATTAGTTTATGCCACTGTGATTTTGAAGTGTTTTTGAAGGAATCTTTTCCGTCACTGCTGTGTTGGCTGCAGATGGCCTTTTGAGAGCTGTGTCAGAAATCACAGGCTGAAATTAAGTTACTATTTATCCCTGCTGAGCGAAGAGAAAGCCTTGCTCAGGGCTCATGCTTCCAGGAGTACTTTAGTATTGATTTTACTGATAGGTGTCAGCCTGCCCTCTCAAATTTTGACTTTCAAAAATTGGCTCTTTGTTTGTACAAACAGTAATATGTGAGATATTATTACAATAATGTACTGTACAATACTATTAAAGTACTGATTTATTTTAAAATGTAATTTATTACTGTGACAGCAAAGCTTATTTTTCAGTATTATTACACCAGTCTCCAGTGTCACATGTTCCTTCAGAAATCATTCTAATATGTGCATTTATTGCTCAATTATTATAATTTATTAATAATGGCTCTTAGCATCAATGTTGAAAACTTTTGATTTATTTTATGAATAGAAAATTCAAAAGAACAGCATTTATTTAAAAAAAAAACTTCTGTAACATTATACATGTTTACTATCACTTTTGATCAATTTAATGTGTCCTTGCTGAGTAAAAGTATACATTTTTTTATCTACCTCAAACATTTTTAGTGTTTCACTGTTTCCACCAAATTAAGGATTTATTAACTGTTTTCAGCATTGATAATAATATGAACTGTTTCTTGCACCAAATCAGCATATTAGAATTAATTCTGAAGGATCATGTGACCCTGAAGATTGGAGTAATGATGTTGAAAATCCAGCTTTGACCTCACAAGAATAAATTACATTTTAAAATATATTTAAATAGAAAGCATTAAATTGTAATAATGTTTTATTATATATTTCAATGTTCTGCATTTATGAGCAAATAAATGCTGCCTTGGTGAGAATACTTTTTTCAAAAACAAATAAAAAAAATATATTTAAACTTCAAATTCAAATTGAATATTCAGTTGTTAATACAGTGATGTCACAAATTTGATTTAAAATAAACACTTTAAAATAAAGTGTTACAATAGAAATGTAATATTGACCATTAACGGTCATTGGCTATCACAAATTTAAATAATTATCAGATTATTGGTATTGATTATAAATAATATACAGTACATATCTGCTCTAAATGTAAACCTTCATCTGTTTACAGAGGTCACTGAGAAAGATGATGAGGGACAGACTAAAGAACAAGAAACTGAGACAGAGTGTGAAGGTACAAGTAAAGAAGAACTGAAGGAAGAAGGAGAAGGTTTGGGGAAGGAGGAAGTGGAGAAAGAGAATGTGTGTTGGCGTGTTGGCCTGAAGGTGGCCTGGGACATTCACACACCAGGTCTCGCTTTGCCTCTACAGTCTGGAGACTGCTACTATATGACAGGTACACAATCGGATTCATCCGTGTCCAGAAACAGTAGACTCAAGTACATGTGTAAAGGGGATTGTACCGTCTCGGTCATGTTGAAATGCATTAGACCAGGAATTATTTTTCCCAGAGGATGTGCACATCGACATCCTTTTATGTGCATGTGTGTGTCTGTTTCCCTAGGATTTTGCTTCCACATATTCCTTTATCATGAGAGGTTAAGCAAACCAAATGCTATTTTATGAATCGCTGTGACCCCTGTCTGAGAGCAGAGAGAGAATCAGTAAATCAAGGCCTTTATTACTGATGGCTACAACAGATGCCCCCCATCTATGACCCCACATTTGCACAAACCCTCTCCTCTAAATATCCCATAAAGTGTGTTTGATGACCTTGATAAGGACACTATTTATTTTCCGATTTCTGTGTACAAACATGACTAATGCTTCCCCTCCATTGCACACATTTTATCAATCATCTTTGGACATTTTCATCTATTTGGAAAGGCTTTCCAGTGGCCGTACCTCTTGTGTTGCTAGTTATTTATACCTAATGGTGCTCTCAGTCCTGTGAAGTGATTTTAAGTGTAAATCTAAAGCAATATAAACATAATGGGTCATAATGGGTTTTCTGGGCACAGGACAAGGGTGAAAGTGTGACTGGGAAACTGCCTCATGAACGGTTAATGAGACTATGTCTTAAGGCTGAAGGAAGGAAGTTCACATCAGGTGATTTTTTTTTTAGGGAAAATGAAGGAAAAGGGGGTAAAAAGGTGAATGAAGAGAAAAGGAGGATGGAAGAAGCTGTAGTGTAGCAACCCACACCTCACATCAGGTGCTTTTTCAAGGATAGATGGCATAAGAAGTTAAATAGGGGAAAAGAAAGGAAGTAAAAAAAGGAAGGCAATGTATTAGAAAATACCTTCTTTCCCTTTAATTAATGTTCCTTTTTTTTGTAAAGGAAGTATTAGGAAAGTAAAAAGTAAGGAAAAGGAATTAAAGGGAAGGAAAAAGATCAAATAAGTTATAGGAAAGGCAAAGGGAAGGAAAAAGAAAAAAGGGAGAATGAATAAAAGAGGAAAAACAAAGAAGGAAGGGAGAGTGGAGCTGATGGAAGACATACAATAAATAACTTGCAGAATGATATTCAACTCCACATTCCCATCAGTCTCTAACACTGTCACAGCTCTTCCCCTCCATCCGCTGATGCCTGAGACTTCTGTGTGCAAATCTAATCAGTGGATTCTCAAAAATGGAATTTGGGAATGGTTAGCAGGAGCAATTTGTTGGACAGACACCGGCACAGCTGCTAATAAGATTTTGTTTGCTCAACGCTCCAGGGACAGGACAGACCTAGGGAGAGGTTTTGACCCAATATATTTAAAAGCCCGCTTTTAACTCTAGTGCAGCACCCACCTGACGATGAGAGAATAATGATAAATATTTATTAGAGGAATTTGGTATGGCCCATGATTAGTATTGAGGTTGTGACAGAGGCCAGGTTGAGAGATGCAGAGTGTTATTAGATAGCAAGTGTTTTAAAGTCAATGTAACGTGACGGGAAAGAATAATAGTATACAGAGGAAATTAAACATATGTTACTGTTGTGCTCACTCTAGTTTATGCTTCTGTACGTCAGAGAATGTGGTGAATCCATTGATTTCAATGGGGCATATCCCTTTCCATCCTTTTCAAGGAAAGTCACTTGTCTGACAAATTTGCAACACCTTAGCTATATAAATAACAAATAATGATATCTCAAACTGCTGGCCAAATAAAAATCTAACATGAACGGTATTATAAATGTTGTTTCTTCTTATACTCTAATAGTGTTAAAAAAGCATATATTTTAGGTTGGTCCTGCCAGTGTGCAGTCTTAAAGGGATACTCCACCGTTTTTTTATATTAAACTATGTTATTCCCTCAACTAAGACGAATTGATACATACCTCTCTCGTCTCAGTGCGGGCACTCAATCGCTCTGGCGTGAGAGACACTTTGATAGCACTTAACTAGCCCAGTTCATTCAATATGGGCCAAGCAGAGAAGCGACCAAACACCTCCACGTTTTCCCTATTTAAACACAGTTACTCGAGTAGTGTAACTCGACCAAGAACGGTGACACAAAATAAAACGTTGCGCTTTTCTAAGCGTGTAAAGTGGATAACTATATTGTACGGCGGAATACCATAGCAAGTGCTTGGGAGCACTTCGACTCGGCGCAATAATATCTTCACTCCGGAGAGTGAGAGGGGGAGAGGACTTTTCACGAGTGATGATATTACTGCGCCGAGTCGAAGTGCTCCCAAGCACTTGCTATGGTATTCTGCCATACAATACAGTTGTCCATTTTACACGCTTAGAAAAGTGCAACGTTTTATTTTGTGTCACCGTCCTAGGTCGAGTTACACTACTCGAGTAACTGTGTTTAAATAGGGAAAATGTGGAGGTGTTTGGTCGCTTCTCTGCTTGGCCCATATTGAATGAACTGGGCTAGTTAAGTGCTATCAAAGTGTCTCTCGCACCAGAGTGATTGAGTGCCCGCACTGAGACGAGAGAGGTATGTATCAACTCGTCTTAGTTAAGTGAATAACAGTTTAATATGAAAAAACGGTGGAGTATCCCTTTAAGTGTGAGTCTCTACCGTCTTTTTTTTGACAATTTGACAAATTCTTTTTTGTTCGAAGGCAGGACTTGCATTACTAGAGCTGCCCTGGTATATTTACATTCTTTGGGCATATATAACCTCTGAATAAAGGCCCCAATATATTCACAGCGAAGTTCTTTTTCGTTCTTTCCTCAGGGGTTAAAATAGAAGTTTTATTTACCTGAGCAGTGGTACATTTTGATGGGAGCAGCATTTAGATGTGTAAATATGTACTGCGTGCTTTCCTTTCATTAAAAAAACAAATGCTGTGTTCAAGTTACATAGAAAAGATCTTGTTTATGAGTTGAATGCATGTGAATGCCACAACAATGTCTTAATTACAAGTGGGAAAATCTGAATTTTCTTTGAGCTCCAAGTTTCCAAGTTGGGGGCATGCCAGTGACAAACGTGGTGAAATAAATAGATGCAACATATCTAGTGGACATTACATTTTCATAAATTAATTAAAAACATGAAAAGGAAAACACATCTGATGTGCGTTCTTTGTTCTTCATTTTCTATAAGTAGTTACCAAACCTTGCTGAATTTGTGTAGTTAATTAAGAAAAGGTTTGCTCCGATGTAAGTGACTTGAATGCACCTGACAATGTAATTACGTCTTCCCAACTTCCAAAACAAACTTCCCAGGAGGTCGTGAACTCACCAAAATGCAACAGAAATGACAGCAGTGAGAAAAAAGCAGTTTTAAACATTATTTAACATGGAAAAACATTTTCCTTTAACCAGTTTCTACTATAAAGCAGCTCTCTAGTGTGAGAGACCACAGACCAATGATAGCTTGAAGGTGTTTACCAGCCCGAGTGATCACTCTCCAAACGAACTTCGTTTTGGCCTCATTCCCAGTTCTTCGATTTCGCTTGGAAGGGCCTCTGGGCCTTAAGAGTTTGATCGACCAAGACAAATGCTCCCTCCCAGAGTTTATAATAATGTTAAAGTGTGTTTCTTCTGATTGTTGTCTGTGCGTGTGTGTGGCTGTTGGCGTGTGCTTGTATAGATGATCTGAATCGGACACATCAACACTGTGTACTGGCTGGTGACACAGCTAGATTCAGCTCCACTCACAGAGTCGTACAGGTGAGCATCATCTCTCCAGTTGCTCTGATCACACCTGTAGCATTATCAACGTTCATGTCCCCAACCAATAACCCCCTAATTTCTGGTTTATATGAAAAAAAAAAAAATTATCTGTAGTGTTCCTTCAGTGTTGTACAGGTACGCTGGACTACATACAGAAACGCTGCTCAGAGGCCTTGGAGAATTTACACACCAACACCGAGAAGAACACCAAGAATCTGAGTTCTCTCCTCCCCTCCACCCTTCAGTGCATGGAGGACATTCACAACGAGGTGTGTATGTGAAGACTTTTTTTAAGCATTGTAAAATGTGTACTCATAACACCAAATCCCAAATTCGTGTCTCAGGCCATGATAGATGAGGCTGCTCTGAGGTTTTTAAAAGGTTGTACTTGCCATTAATTTTTTTTAAA
This sequence comes from Meda fulgida, assembly GCA_030578275.1. Classification (NCBI taxonomy): domain Eukaryota; kingdom Metazoa; phylum Chordata; class Actinopteri; order Cypriniformes; family Leuciscidae; genus Meda; species Meda fulgida. Next base: position 32,022,336 of record CM060622.1, read on the forward strand.
CCCCAAACAATAGCTCTGTCAGAGGGCTTAACCATCAGTGCGGCCTTGTGTAGGTCTCTGTTGAACCCCAACTCACCTGGATTATTGCTCAGCACCTTAAAAAACCCTTGAAAATAAAATGTGTGTGTGTGTGTATATATATATATATACCCCTGCCTGAGGCAGCAGCCTCCCCGGAGGTTACCGACCTCAACACTCTGACCTGATTGAGGCTATTTTGTTGAAACTGCCCACGAGGGCCTGTGTGGGTTCTTAAATGATGTATTAGTGTATTATTTATTATTGATATGTGTATTTATCCCAGCAAACTATTCTAGCAGAGCTCAGCGTCTACCTTTTGTTTAGTGTGGTGGACTGCATGGAGATTGCAGTAAGCAGCCCCTGGTGGGGGATCTGTGAAGGATCTGTAGTGTGCAGGATTAATGTACTGTGTTAGTCCATTGATTGTTGATTAAAGGCCAATGCATACCTGCATTTTTAAGGGTTGGTACTGGTATATGGTGGTTCAGGGGAGGTTTTCACTGGAGAGGTTGTTGGGAAAGAGATCCTTTCCTCTCTCTTTCTCTCTGCATCTCACACTCCCAACGTTTTGTCCCACAGAGTTTTCTGAAAAGGTGTTGAGCATCATTGTGGAATTAGAGGGCTATGTCACCTAACAATTCTGTCATCATTTACTCAACCTCAATACTCAACCTCATTGCTAACATTGCTAATAAGATGATTGCTTTGTATGAGGAACAGACAGAAATGTAAGTTGTTATTCACTGAAAATCTATACACCATTGCTCTCAAATCGAATTTGCTTGTGCATATTCAAGTTCTGCATCAGTAATCAGATTTCCATTCATGCATTTTTATCGACCGATCAGAATGCACCAGTTTTGTGTCAGCACTAGAAATGTTTGTTCCCTTTGTGCAATAAATGGGTTTCTAAACACCAAGATTCAAATAAATTTGCCAAAATACACATAAACATGAATAAACTACATAACATTTATTAAAACAATTCCTAGATGTGCATCAAAAACCTTTACCTCAAGAAGTTATGTGACTGAATGCTTTAGTTATATGTGTTAAATATTCTTACAATTCTCACTGTCTGAGCTGATGTGCATGCACATATACGGTAGGGCTGTAATCAACCAAAGAAAATCTTGGTCGACTGAAGTCCTGAAATTTTAGACTAAAAATGACGTTAGGAAAAAAAAAAAACGTTCAATTAATTAGCTGAGCACTGTGAGCAGTACTTGGTAGCCTTGTTGTCCGCCTAAATGAATTATAAATAATCAAAAAAAAACAAAAAACAAAAAAAAAACTAGTAGGCTATTTGCAGTATATTAAATCGTTTTTGACCTACCGGTAATTATTTTGCACTGAAATGAGTCGGTTCTGACAGCGTTGCATCACGTGCACCTGCGCAATATCATAGCCTATGATAGAACTTTTGAGGGATATGCAACATTAGACAATTGTTTTTGTCATATGTATTATGATAACTGACAGGCACTATCATTTCAGCCGCTCTGTGCAGCCGAACATAGGAGCTCAGCTTCGCGGCTGAGACTCGAATAGACTATTAACTTTTTAAAAAATGCTGCCACACTGCCGATGTCTTTGTTGACATGGTAGAAGAGGACTGACTGAATTAAACTCTCTCACAATTAAATAAATAATATTCAGCAAACCTTCTAGTAGCCTACTTTCTTCAATCTGTCTCACTTCTCCAATGGGTTGGGCTAATCCAAAAGAAGTGAAAACAAGGGAGGTGTTCTGAAGACAGACTGTTACCTGTGAAACAAGGGTGCTCTGAAAACACCCCCATTAGCAATTAGTGCTTTCAACCTGATGAAATGAACACGGCAAAATATCGACCAATCAGAATTTTGGTCGAGCCAGAATGTTTCGACCAATTATCGACTAATCGATTGGGAGATTACAGCCCTAATATACGGCTCTTAATTTGTATGACCAGGTGTACATATGTGGGTTTACAGAGCAAACAGCACAGACTGGCCTCTATTGATTGAGTCACAACAGTTCTGGACTCAAGGGTGCTCTGGTGAAATTGATTGGTAGTCCAAACAGTGAGCCGTTTGAGAGAGATGTCTGGGAACCTTAACCCATTTTATATTTAAGATGCCGCATTGTTATATCTGGAGGTCACCGTGATAAGCACCTGACTAGTACCATAGCTAATGTGTAGTTACCACCACGTTCAGCTGGATAAATAGACCGACAGACTCTCCACCCTGTCACAGAAAGCCTTTTTGTTTCTTTCTGTTTCCTCTCTTTCTCACCTCCAGCATATTCAGGTGGCATTTAGTCTCAGTACCTCACAGCAGCAGACGGCTTGGCTCTAAATGCCAGTCGCATAGTTTCCAGCTCTGTGCCTGTTGCAGGCCTGCTCTGCGGGAAACTTGCCTCCATGTTGGCTCAAAGCTCTCGGCGCTGTGTGGGCTTTCAACACAGAAGGACAGACAGACAGAGAGACAGGCGCGGGGGGGGACAACAGACACAAAAGCGGCTGCTAGCATTTGTAGCCTCCGGCGTCTGTTGAGAGGCTGTCAGCGGTCGGTATTGGTCTGCAGCAATTGTAGGTTTGAACCAACACAAAGTGTAGCATTTCTTTGAAGGTGGCCATATGTGAAAGTGAACCCTGGGTGTCTGATCTCAGTCCAGCTAAAGATGAACCCTTTCAAGCCATAAAGAATGCTTAAAGAATAATAGCCTACACAGGTATTTATAAAGCAGAATAAGAGTATCAGCTGTGCAGTTTTACAGTCTGTCAAATAAAGGACCTGTTCACACCAGGTTTTTTTTGTGTGCTGTTAATACTAAACATACTGTACTACTCAGAACTTAAAAGTAGCTAAACAGTGAGGATTTTTTTTTCTCGGCCTACTGCTATCTAGTTGAGGCACTAATATTTTTACTTGCCCTGCCAGTGATTTCACTGGACTGAACGAATGTCAGTTTTTATTTTTACAAATATATTTTCATATTTGTATATTCATATTTTCCATGAAATATTACAATGAAATTTTTACATTGTCTTCCATCTATAATGTAAGTAATCTAGCTATATATTTATATATTTAGACATTTTTTAATCATGATGTTTTTTGTTTTTGGAGTTTGTTGTTTAAAATATTGTGTACTTTCATGTCATTCAGTTGCTCCAGATCAAACCGGGCAACTTTATAGATAAATTCAGTGAAGAGACGTAGTGGATGTTCTGGATGCTGTTCTGGTGTTATGTTGTTGGCGTGTTGTTTAGTTGTAACTCTTAGCTAAGGCGCAGAGGGTGTCTGTTGTTTGGAGAATGAATTTTGGAGCAGTGCTTTGTTCATAGCTTGTGGGAGGGCAAATGTGAGGTGCTTACATTTACATGTGGGGTAGACACAGATACACACGTGCACGTGGCTACATTAAGCATCATTAGGAGGGTTAACTCATCACTTCAAAAGAGTCAAAGATGGGGAGATTCCCAGAGGAGAAAGGCTGAGAGCCTGTGGTGGATTCTGTTGCTCCCTATAGAGAGAGAAAGTGAGAGATTGATAGGATGAAGAATGAAAGCAATGAAGTAAAGAACGAAAAGAAAGAAAGGGGAGTGTGTGTAGGTGCGATGTGTTTGGCGTGTGTGATAAATCTTTACGTCTCTCCTGGGTGTAACGTAGCAGCAGACATAAACAAAGGAAACAAAACAACAAACAGGAAGACAGGAAATGCAGATGTCATCACCCTCCTTCCTATTGTGATGACACAGTTATGATCAGCGGCACACAAAGAAGCAAAGATGTCAAGTACAAAGCAAGTGGCTTGTGCATGTATGTGGTTACAGAGGTGTGTGTGTGATTTGTTCTGGATCTGGGTATGTGTATATGCGGCTATCTGCGTTCCCTTGTTAGCGTGACCTTAGCGTGGGTGTTTAGTTTTGAAAATCACTCCCACCACCACATACAAATGCCCTTCCCCCATCTCCCCACCTCACTGACTCAGGTGACTAGCACACAGTCCCCTCTGCTGCTCTATTCTGCTACTAAATTGCCCACTGATGGATGGATGGAGTTTGATAAATGGATGGACGTCTGGGTTGCTGTTGTTTCAGAGCACGCTGATATAATACAGTACACATAGGCCAGAGAGCTGGATAGTGAAGAATGACTGGAGCACAAAACATTTTTGTCCAACAACCACATTTTACAGACTATCAAACACACTTGACTGCTGTTTTTTTCAGACATTGTTAAGTAGATGTCAGCTGCTTGCTGTGGTTTGACCTCTTGTTCAAGGACTGAACTTCACCGGCCTAGTTTTCAAAAGCCTTTCAAAATGCTTTGGAGTTTGTTTTTGGTCCTTTTTAAATGGTCATTGTGTTCAGAAACCAATAGTACTAACAGCTTTATTACTGTAATGAATGGTGGTTCCAGACACGGAAGCATAGAACTTATTGGTTGATTTATTTTTATTTTTTGAGTTCAGTGAGTGAATATTCTAATTAAAATGTTATGATGTCTAGATTCACATTTAGACACATGTAGTGAAAATGATATAGAATATTCTACGAAATAATGTTCTATAGAAAGACAATTATATTCTATAGAATATTTAATGTTTATTAAAATAGACCATAAAATGGTTATTAGCAATTCTATTACAATAATTATAATGATGATAATAATTACCAGCTTAATGGATCAGCTAGAATTTTTATGTCAGTACGTCTTTGTTATCATTATTTTTTTTTTTTAGTTAAGGCAAGTTTATTTATGTAGCACATTTTTAAGTACACCATGGTAATCCAACGTGCTTTAAATACAATAAATCATAACAGACGCATAAGAAATAAAAATAAATTCCAGTTAAATCCCATTTAATGTGCAGGGACAACTTTAACTAATCAAATTTTGTTTTCCCTGAAAAGTAAAACACTGTGTTATATATATATATATATATATATATATATATATATATATATATATATATATATATATATATATATATATATTTACATTGTTTGAGCTGTGTGTAGTGTCAGTTGATCAACGAATTGTGTGAGTTTGGGCCAGAACTACCCGTTTGGCCAAACAATGGCAGACATAGGTGCCGATTTGGGAAACCTTTTTAAAAACGCTCATTATTTTTGCAGTTCTTTTTAGGTGTCTCTAGCGGTGTGGAAATGACACTCTGCTGCTTTAACATCTTGACCCTGTGTTGCTCCTTTCAGGTGGAGTTTGAATGGCTGAGGCAATACTGGTTCCAGGGCCGGCGTTACGCTCGATTCTGCAGCTGGTGGACTAAACCCATGGAACAGATGGAGAAAGACTGGAAGGAAATGGAGCGAATGGTAAGAGTGATAGAATGAACTGTAAGCAGGCCTGTACAGAATCTGCGCCCATTATATGAAATGCTGTCAATTGCCAGTTGGCCAGTAACATTTTATGAACTCTAAAAATGCACTGTTGTGAGAAAATGAATGTGAACAAACGTGACACTTGGGACAGTTGATGGGCCAGCGCTGCATTCTCAGGAAAGATTAAGCCTTTTCTATTTAAATATTCAATCTCAAGAAGAGGCGAAAGGGAACTCAATTCGTTATGATCCATGGGTGTTTTTTTTTTTTTGTGTGTGATGGTTCTTTATGAGTCCCTTGTTTGTCCTGAGCAATTAAACTGCCCAATATTCTTCAGACAAATCCTCCAGGTGCTGCAAATTCTTTGGTTTTCTTGCATCTTTTGCATTTCTGCACCCTTTCCAGCGGTGACAGTGTATAAAGATGGATCTCAAAATCATACAGAGGACAACTGAGGGACCGTTACTCAAACTATTACAGAAGGTTCAAACATTCACTGATGCTCCAGAAGGAAACACAATGCATTAAGAGCTGGGGGTATAAACATTTGAACTGGATGAAAATGTGTAATTTTTTCTTATTTTTTTTAATATAATATTTTTTCATTTAGTACTGCCCTTCGGAAGCTACAGAAGATACTAGCATGTTTCCCAGAAGACAAATTAAGTACAATTTACCTTGATCTTCAAATTCAAAAAGTTTACAGCCCCCGGCTCTTAATGCATGGTGTTTCGTTCTGGAGCATCAGTGAATGTTTTCACCTTTTCAGGACACTGCCTGTCCGCATAGTCACCCTTCTGCCAGCAGATGACCCCAGTATCTGATGCTGGAGAGGATACAGAGGTTATTTAAATCCAGGTGATCACAGCTGATCAGTGCTGTCTGTTTGACACATGTTTGATCCATATGTGTGTGTATGTGTTGAGCACACAGCTCTGCTCTCGGTGCTATAGTTACTTTCAGTAGGGGGCACTGTTGTATCATCATAGTCTGTCTGTCTGTCTCTCACTCTTTGAGCAGTAATCACATCTAATGTGCTTCTGCAGCTAAGGACCAGCTCTTGAGCTAGCTAATGTGTGTGTGTGTGTGTATGAAGGGGTGAGAGAGTCTCAGGCTCACTGTGAGATACCGGTCCTCCTTCTGTCCAGAAACACAATTTAAGTGCGCTGACATCCACCCATCAAAGATGTACAGTTTTGTGTCTGTAAATACTGTAAATACCATGGAAAATTTTTTTTCCTCAATTATTTAATTTCAATATATAGAAGTTAAATGTAAAAGTTGAGGGCATTTTATTATATACATATATATTATATATAATATAATATATTTAGTGTGTGTATACATATATATATATATACACGTATATATACACACACACACACACACACACACACACACACACACACACACACACACACACACACACACACACATACATTTTTTTAAACACAAAGGTTTTTTAAAAAAATGTTAACGTTATATTACTGCATATATATTATTTGTCACAAGAATAAAAGTAAATAAAAATACAACTTTTAATTTATCACATTACATCATATATTTAGTGAACCATAATAAATCATAAATGAACCGGAGAGGAAAAGGAGAAAAATTACAATAAAACATTTAAAGACATTTTTTTTAACTATATTTCTTTTCTTTTTTTTATATTATTTATATTGAAATTGTGGGTGCCTTTTACCTGAGTTTAACCTGATCAAGCGATTTCCTGCATTTTATTAGTTGTACAAATATTAAATTTGTAGGATTGTTAGAGCTTGAATAAATAGCTCATGAATGTGAAAGCACTTAGAAAATAAATATTCATTTGAATTCCTAATATCCGATATTTTCCTGGCCGATTTAAGTATGATTTCGAGAGACGGTCATGGGATTTAACAGGGACATGTGTTTATCTAGATTCTGGGGAATTGTCTCGTTGGCCTTGCTGCACTTCTCTTGATTTTTCTGCAGTCTGAGCAGGTCCAGGGTTGGCTGGTCTGTGTGTTTCTCTGTGTGTTCACCCTCTTCCTGCTGTTTATTAAAACCGCTCCTCTCCCATGGGGGTTTTTCTCTTTGGTTTTCCTTCTTTCTCTTTTCTTGTGTCTCCCTCTCTTGCTCTTCAGGCTGTTGTGATGCAAATTTTCACCCCTCCATTTGAATGACATCCTGATAAAACAAGTCTCTCTCTCCCTCTCTCTGTGACTGTCTCCCCCCCCCTTTCTCTCTCTCTCCAACCTGTACCTCATGAATTAATGTGAACTGCTTAATGGAAACAACATAGGAGAAATAGTGGAAAATAGAAAAGAAGAAAGAAAAGAAGTAAGATAGCCATTTAAATGTGCTCTGATAAGATGAGGTAAATGTTATCAAACATCAGGTCTCAGGTCCTCTCCTCAATTTCTCTCTCTCTCTCTCACACACACACTGGGTGAACGTCGGGTCCCTACAGAGAAGCTATCGTACTCCTCATACACCACTGACATTTATTTAGGCTTTTACCAGTGACACTTTCTTTCTCCTCCTCTATCAGTCTGTCTATCCTGGCACAGGAGAGATAGTTGGCTATATGCAAAATATTTTAAATACCACCCAGGCATTTTTTAAAAATTCTTTTCTTTAAATTCAGGGCTGAGAGTGAGACAGGTCTATTAACAATATCACAGGTTTGTTCTGATTTTTTTGGTATAATTTGTCACTTTTTCCACTTCTGTCGCTCGGAGCGTCACATCAAAAAGCCTTTTTCCTCTCTAACTGCATCTATTCTGTCTTTCTTTCAAATACGCCGTCATCAAGTATTGTGTGCTGAGACATTTATTTTCAGACTGAATAGAAACTATTATGTGTTTGTGAACAGTGAGCTGTTTAGATGCATCTTCTGTTTCTTTTCGCTGGTGTTTGTGTTGGTCTTTATTTGTGTGCGTGTCGATTCATGCGCAATGACCGTTTCATAGTTTCATCCTCTCCGTCCAATGAAAGAAACCGAGCGAGCGAGAGAAAGCGAGCAATCATGACTGCAGGGGTCACCATTGATATCTGATTACGTTATTGACCTAGCGCGCGCGTGTGTGTGGCAGACAGGAAGGTAAAGACCTCTCTCCCCAGCGAGAGAGTGAGAGTGAGGGTCAATGTAAATGTTATTGCAGTGTGAGCTCATTTGATCAAAGCCACTGAAAGGTTAAGCGAATCCAATCTGGTTTAGTGTGTCTAAGGGTAGGGGGAGTATATGTGTGTGAGGGCAGCGGAGAGAGAGAGGCGGACGCTGTGAGGGGATTATCGTATAGCCGCTGAAATGCTGGATATGGTGCAGAGCGCTTCTCTCTGTCTCTAATGCGTTTAGACAGCAATTGGCCTTAATAACCTTTATTGACTTCACTAGGTCAGTGCCAAGGATCTAATTATTCAAGTGTATCAATTTCATCTAGTTTAGAGCTGCCTCGTTCTGATAATTATTTTAAGGTCGACCGGGGCAATTAATCTCCATTCACTTATTTGATGAGTTTGTAAAACATCATAAATGTCATCATAATAATATTCCAGAATGCCTTTCGCAGGGCCACTGTGGATTTTCCTATGTACATTTCCTTTTCAGTTTTATTTTTTATTTTTGCATCATGTGGCAGTTATACATTATAAATTGTGTGTATACTGGGTTGATCAATCATATACATATACATATACGTATGTGTATGTGTGTGTTTTGTTTGTGACTGTAGCTTTTATGGTTTTTGCTTCATATGTAATTCAAATGTAAATAATTATATTATTATATTAAATTTAAATATAAATATAAATAATAATAATAATATGTATAAATAATATGCATAATACAAATAATACCATATGTTGCATAATAAATCTTTTGAGTATTTTCAAAATCAGCAGTCAGACACGATCCCATGATCGGGCCATTTCTTTCGTCTTTGTTTTTCTCAGAGCTGTTGTCTCTTGTCAGATCAAAATGAACCACATATCTATTTACCTGTGTTTCTCCTTTCAGCTCGCCTGCTTAAATAACATCAGAAATTACCTCCCAATTTCTCTTATTATACGTATAAACTGTAAATAAAAGGCTTCTAATAAATTTCACAGTAAGGGGTGGTTTTTATTGGAGAATGAGGGGAAAAATGGGAAGAAAAGAAGCAGGAAAAGGGGGGCGAGCAGAAAAACACTGTACTGTAGAATTTGCGGGCAAAAGGTATTTATGATTCCCTTTGAAGTCCTTATTGAACAGGGTAAGCTGAATTTTAGCAGGCCGGCATAGTGGGGAGGGTAAATACTTAAACCCCTTTAGAGAATTTCATGTGCTGATATGCCACTTGCTGGCTGTGTGTTTGTGTTTTCTACCTACAGAGAGAAAGAGGTCACTGGCTTTGTACCTGCATACAGAAGTTTTTACAGAATCTCTAGGTAGGCAGGGAGACTGGTGGGTCTGTTTGTGTGTTTTTTGGTGGCAGGGATTGAATCTTTAGGAAGAAATATTGTTTGATTTTTTTTTTTTTATTATTATTTATTTTTTTACTCAAAAAGACCAGTTAAACACAATCGGGTTACAGACAAAAACGGCACGCGTTATATCCCACCAACAATGTTGAAGAATCTATTGCTTTGTTGATAAAATATTTTGAGGTGTAACTAATCACTGGATTTACCAATGGTTGCCAGATTAGTGGAGTAAAATGTTTTAGACATGATGTTTGGTTGATAGTTTACATGCTGCCAGAATAAGCTGCAGACTAGGCCAGACTTCATGTTAATTTTGTCTGGTTTTAAAACCGTTTATACAAGATTCATAGTCCTTGATATACTTTTCCCCCCTTTTTTTCACATGCATATTTAATATCGTTACATATTAAACTTGAAAAGTGTTCATCTTCTTTAACATTTATAAATGTTTTAACTATGAATAAAATTATTCCTTTCTTTAAAAAAAAAAAGTACTGACCCCAAACATGCTAAGACTTTCACTTCTACATTCTTTCAGATCTATTTGCAGTCACCTTGTAAAGAAATTGAAGCAAAATACATGCTATTTTAGTATGCAATATTGTTTGTTTTTATATGGTTTTCATAATTCTATGGTTTCATATCCCCACAGATTTCAACAGGCTTGGAATGACAGTCATTCCCAAACTTTGACCATGTTTTATGCTCTAATTTTGCTTATGTTTTCAGTTAGCAATAAGAGTGTACTTAATATAACATTATACTGTTTAAATGCATTTCCACAAAATTCCACCATTTTCAGTCCAGAAAATGCGGAAAAGATATCCGCAGAATCTGTCTGGGTGTGGTTTTCAGTATTGTCATGTGCAGGTGCGTGGTTATGTGCAGATGGTTCAGTCTTGTTCTGCCGGTGTTGAGTGTAACTCGGCGTGTGCTGGAGCAGATGCTGTCTGACAGCCGCTGAACTCTTTGAAGTTGATTTTTTTATTTTTTTTTCTTAGAAAACCAATAAGTGCTTTATAATGTCTGATCTGTCTTATCTCCTGAAACCCTCCTCACACTCTTGGTTTATTAAGTGCTTTGTTTATTTATTTATTTACTCTGCAGTTTTTCTGGCTCGCTCCTTGATCAGCAAGATAAGCGGCTGAAGAAAGAGGAATAAGATCTGGAATTACAGACCGTGACTGATTAATCACTACTGTGGATACACACACACAAACACCGCATATATGCTTCATTAAATTCTACAGAGGAACACAGATGTGCACAAAACTCAGTTTACTGCCAGTCAGGTAGAGGCCGACCTTATTTAGTAGATATACGTCTTTGTATATCGCTAATGTTCCTGTCTCTCAAATTTTGATTTAGTCCTTTGACTAAAATGCCATTTAATTTTAGTCATCTGAATTGTTTTAGTTTTTGTCTAGTTTTAGTCGACTAAATACCATAAGATTTTAGTTGACTAAAACTACAGTAGATTTAGTCGACTACAATTTAATTGGTTTAGTTTAATTGGAACTTTTAGAGAAGTGCTTAGATGCATTATAAACTTATAATATACTCCTGTAGAAAACATCTACCTGTTAATATGAATGATATATAAAAATACTCGAAAAAGAGAGCTTTTTTATGTCATCACACTTTTTCAGATTTATCCATGTCTGCTCTCTCCTTTCTCTCAGACGATACATGCAGCAAGTGCATGCAAACTTATGTCCCGCTGGGTAGATCAGCACGTTACAATTCAAATCAGTTCTCTTCATTTTTCTTCTTATTTTTATTCGTTGATGATTTTTGTCATAGTTTTTTCCATTTAAAACTAGTTTTTATTTAGTTTAGTTTTCGTCAGGGTAAAAATGTCTTTGACGAAAATGATGACGATCTATTTATTTCTGTCTATTTATTTTTCGTCAACTAAATTAACACTGTTCTCTCCTCTATCCGTTCTTTTAATTCCTAAGAGTCACCAGGTTGGCTATCATGTCTCTTAACAGAGTTAAACCACGGTTCAGAACAATGAGGGGAAGAATGGGAGATCCTGATGCCTAGCCACTGTAAAATTGTAGGATTCGCTTGAAAAATCGCAAAGAAAGAAAGGAATTATAAAGAAGATATTGCAGATAATTCGAGAGGTTTTAGGAGAGAGAGAGTGAGAGTGAGAGAGTGTCTCACCGTGTGAAGACGTGCTATGCAGAAGTGCAGTCTGGTGGCTGATGCATACTCAGAAGTTGCAGTGTTTGTTTGTTTGTTTGTGTTTGGACAGAAGTTGAGAGCGAGGGATGACACTCTGGCTGAGATGAATAGACACAGATGTGTTTGATAGTAAACACTCTCTCCTTCTCCAAGGGGAAATGTTCCTGTAGAAATGTGTTCTGATCCCCTCGCTTTCAACTCTCTCTCTCTCTCTCTCTCTCTCTCTCTGGCTGTTTCTCTCTCTCTCTCTCTCTCTCTCTCTCTCTCTCTCTCTCTCTCTCTCTCTCTCTCTCTCTCTCTCTCTCTCTCTCTCTCTCTCTCTCTCTCTCTCTCTCTCTGGCTGTTTAGTATGGTGCAGTGGAAAGTGGCAGATGATTTTGGGATTAGAAAGCAAATTCAGCATCTTACACTGAACTGAAGCAGGCTTGACCACAAGAAAGTCAAATCGTATGTTATTGGCGAGGACTCTTGAAATTGTTGCAGATTGGATCTGAATGATAACCCACATGAATGCTTCAAGCCTTCTGATCTTCGATATGGAATCAGTTGGACCTTTAGAACCCTACTGAGTTACAAAATGACTTTTTTAATGATTAGGTATATTAGGTCAAATATTTGAAATTTAACTCATAATTTGAGAATGACTCCATAAAGCTCATGGGCATGAGAGGTATCACAGTATATATCAGAAAAATAACATAACATTTTACTGTCATTTTACTGTTTTTGTATACTCTTAAGGCTATAATGCATATTGATATTGGTAATACTTTACAATAAGATTCATTTGTTAACATTAGTTAACATGAACTAAGAATGAACAATTCATCTTCTGAATTTATTAATCTTAACATTTACTACTACTTTTTTAAATCAAATTTTGTATCTGTTAACATTAGTTTATGCTTTGTGAACTTTTTATAAACTAACATTAACAAAGGTTTATAAATGCTGTAAAAATATATTGCTCATTGTTAGCTTGTTTGTTAATTCATTAACTACTGTTAAAATGAGACCTTGTTGTAGTGTTACCACATTATCATAATCATCATAATGGATTTTAGAATACTTTTTTGTTTGGTTTGTTTGTTTATTTACAATTTCAATACAGATACTCTTTCAATTAGACATATCAAAACAAATATGTCAATGGCAATAAATTATAACCCTCTAGATTGCACAGCAGCTTTGTATAATAATGTAAAAATATTAATTATTATTTTTATGATAAACAAATAAAACGATAATTAAAAATGTGAATAATCACAGAGTAGTTGTTGGAAAAATCATCTGTATCTGTATTAGTCAGGAAAAATCAATATTGGTTAACTTTTAAAAGGCTTAATAGAAAGTGTTTCTGATAAAATAAATTTGTCAGATTTCACAGGCTTAAGTCTAGTCCCAGACTAAAATGCAATGTTTGACCCATCTTAACTGAAAGCAACTTGCAATGACCTATCTTAAAATACGTCAGTACCATTGTCTTGTCTCAAGATGCACACCAGTAATGTTTTTTTTTTTTTTTTCTAAGGCATGTTTATTACTGCTATAATGTCCTAATTTAACAAAAGCCTACTCCTGGCTTTATCTAAGCCTTGTTTTTGAAACCAGACTATTATGTTATGAGCCAATGCATTATGAACAGGCTTTATGTCTTATGATGAGAAGGTTTTATGCTTTATAAATAGGTTTTGCTTGTACGGGCGAAAAACATTATTCTCTGCTCTTTCCTATGTTGTACTCAATGTGAGTGTCTGTTTCTATCCGTTTACCCACTAATATCATACTTGCATGTCATATCGAATGATTCCTGCACATATTTCTTTAGGCATTCTAGCTGGGGGTATTAAGCTATCAGATTTTGGAAAGAAAATGATTTTATTTGTTACACTTACTCATATATACATATAACTAATGCACTGGAAAAAATGTGTCCTGCTATACAAGAGCCCTCAGGCTTTCCAAAACCACTCATGCATATTACTTTATTCACTTCACTACTGATATTTTCAGCATTTAGATGACATATAAATTACACAACACAGTGTATCCTATAACATCATAAATTGTAGTCGGTACAACTTGGGTTGGGTTTCATTCTTTTAGCGGCTAACCGACGTTAATCGTTTTCCCCAATGTCGCATTTCAGCCACCGTAGAAAAAAGACATGTAATGAAAATGTCTTCAGGTCTATGTGATGGTAATCTCTGCCTAGAGTTCACATTCTTTAAGTGCTGAAAATGAATCTGTGTGGAGTGAGGAGAGAGTAAGGTTTTGGCCTCGCTCCCACTGCCAAAAGCTTTCACTGGCAGGAGAAACGTGGGTACAAGATGCTAATCTCTAATCTCCAATCAGCAGGCAGATCCAGAAGGAGGTGGAGAGAGATGAGGCATATGTGTATGACATATGTTTGTGTATGGCAGAGAATGGAAGTGGGTATGAAGTCACAACGAAAGTGATACATTCAAGAGACAGAGCTTTGAGAACAGCAAAAGTATTTTAAAGACATTTGTGCAAAGCTGTATTTCCAGCAGCCATTACTCTTCAGTGTCACATGATCCTCAGAAATGATTCTAATATGCTGATTTGTTGCTCAAGAAACATTTCTTATTATTAGCAAGGTTGAAGAGTTGTGCTGCTTAATATTTTTGTGAAAACTACATATTTAATGCAATGGTGGTGCCTATGAAACAGTAACTGCAGATAAGTCCATGATGCTTTTATATATGTTACAATTTTTTTTTTCATGTACTATGGTTTTCCAAGGTACTTCAAAGACCACCAAAAAAACGTTTTTCCATAAACATATTACCACAATACATTTATTTGATTTATTATTAGTGTTTTTCTAGTCATACTGTTTATTATTATCAGTGCTAACTTGTGCTGTCACTTTTTTTTGTAATCAATGAATATATACATATATTTATATATTAAATATATTAAAAAACTTTCCCATCTACGAGAGAGAGAGAGAGAGAGAGAGAGAGAGAGAGAGAGAGAGAGAGAGAGAGAGAGAGAGAGAGAGAGAGAGAGAGAGAGAGAGAGAGAGAGAGAGAGAGAGAGAGAGAGAGAGAGAGAGAGAGAGAGAGAGAGAGAGAGAGAGAGAGAGAAAAAATCCCAAAGCTTTTAGCCTTTGCCTCATTAGCTCAAGCAAAAAGCATATGTCCAGTTGCCTTTGGCTAGAGGACTCACAATCCCCATCACAAAAGCCTGTGGCCCACAGAGCTGCCCCACAATGTCTTCAAACGCTCTCACTTGTTGCGAATGGCTCTTCAGCAGCTGGGTTTCTATTATCTGTTCCCTCCTCTGTCCTCGGACACATTGCTGTGATGTTGTGAACACATTTTTCTAATGTTTTACACTTCATATAATCCATTCTCTCAGCGTGCTGGCTCTGAGGGGAGAGGTTATTGATGAGCCTCAGAGAGATCAGAGGGTCAATGTGGCTGAAAGGCCAAACTCTCAATCTCTCTCTCTCTCTCTCTCTCTCTCTCTCTCTCACACACACACACACACACTCGCGCACACACTCGCGCACGACGTGTGATTTCAGTCTTCATAGTCCTCTGCTGTAGTTGTACCCTTACAGTGCTTCAGTTTATCGACTGGGGTGAGGACCATCTGTCCCGGACATAACAGAACTCTCCCCAAAAACATGTCCCACCAACAACAGATAGTGAGATGTGTCTGTGCATGGGCACAAAAGGCCCCAAATACAGAACAATTTAACAATTAAATGTATTCAAACTAATTTTTTGGTTGTCGAGCAGCACTGGAATATAGATGGTGTCGTAGTTCATAGATGATGTGATGAATTACTGTACACCTTTGGTTACTTGCTCTGCTTACTTAATAAATCCACTAAAACACGACTTTAGCTGTTTGCGAATTCATGGTCAGAGTATGTACTGCATTTGAAGAAGAGTTTGCTTCTTCACTGTTGAAGTGTTTTATATTGGTATTAAAGTTCATGTGTATAGTGTACAGACATTTCGTATGCGCCATGTTGCCAGAACTTACCACTGTCATGTGACCTACAATGCCAGTTGTGTCACTATTCCTCAACACTGAATACTTGTTTCCTGTGGCTTCATGGGATAGTAAATAGCCCATCGGCTCAGAATTGTATCTACTGTTTCATGAATGCTTCTTATTCAGAGTTAGTTTGAAGTAAAGCCTGCATCATTTGTTTGTAGATTACGTTTATGATATTTCATATCAATATATGTTGTCCCATACCTGTATGACCTTCTTTATTCTGTAGAGAAAAAAAGTGATATTTTAAAGAATGTTGGTAACTAATCCGATTTCCAAAAGAAAACAACATTTATAAAGTTTTAAAATGATATCAGGGTGAGTTCATTATTCATTTTGGGT
The DNA here is from genome assembly GCA_030578275.1 of Meda fulgida. Lineage (NCBI taxonomy): Eukaryota > Metazoa > Chordata > Actinopteri > Cypriniformes > Leuciscidae > Meda > Meda fulgida. Next base: position 32,038,711 of record CM060622.1, read on the forward strand.
GAACTCTCCATTTAAAAAATAAGATTTAAGAAATAAGTTTAATGCGCTTGAGATTTAAAATGACCCATGGCTGTATGAAAACATTCACCTTCATTAATTGATACATAAATGCTGAAATTCCACACACACTAATGTCCATCACATCTGTCCATCAAACAGAAAAAAACTGATGTAAATGAAAATTATGATTTCTTTACCTTGTGTTAATCACATTGCCTATGTTTTACAAAGTCATAAAATACAGTCTAGCTTGTGTGTGTTTTGTCAACAACAGGTTTTCTAAAGAATGCCCCCTGGCTGCTATGCGTTTTAAGTTCTCATGTCATACGTTATCTCAGTATCTCCTGTCTGACTCTAGCTGTTCAGGTTTCTGTAGGTATTTTGGATGGCCTTTCTACTATTGGTGTACCTGTCACATAGTCCTGGTGAGTGTGCATGTGTGTTTATACTTCCCCTCTGTTAGTGTGGGGTAACCCGAAGTGTGTTTCCTTGTACAAATACACACAGCCGCCTCTGTTAGTCACTTGCCCTCTGTCTCACCCTCTTCACTGTGGTCCTAAACCCAGGAGCACTGCACAACATCACCCAGCTGACGACAGCTACCGTCATTCAGTGGTAAACAAGGGCACACACACACAGATAAGGTGAGCATATATTGGGTGGTAAACGTAAGTTGGTTGTGTAAATTTCTCATCAACCCACCTTGTAAACACATAACACATAGTCTCTCTCTCTCACACACAGACGATCATGAGTCACTGTTGTCGTGTGATCTATGTTTAGTCTGATGTGATTCAACTGACCTTGTGACCCCATAGTCAGAGTTAGTCTTGGCAGACTCTTTCACCCTGTGCTTTCTTAGGATGACTCTAACAGGTAACGACCGCTGACAGGTAATGCTTTAGTGAGAGACAGAAGGGCTGTCTCACGGATGAACAGGGGATGAAAAGAAATAAAGAAAAAGATATCGCTGTGAAACAGTTGAGGTGAACCGACGCTGAGAGCACTTTTTGCGTATGCTTTCTCACCTGTCAATCATTTTAGCTCCTGCTACTGAGGAAGACAGCGAGAGAGGGAAAGTTTGGCATTTTACATCTTTATAAAAGAAAAGAAAACTCAGATACCTTTAAAATAATGTCTACAAATATTTTTACATATAATGTTTATATTTATTTTTTATATTTTTATATACTGAAATGGTGGATTTACAAAGAGCTCCTCTTTTGTTAGAACGAATAGGAAATCATAGTTTCTTAGATCTATTGCATATATCCTGGTAATAATGTTACAGGCAATGTCTTTATTTGGTATCTGATCTTATCCTAGCCGAGCATTCCAAAACAAAGATTTTCATTACAACATGAGCCGCTTAAAATAAAGTTATCAACAAAACTGATATTCAAAATGGTAAGCAACCACTGCTTTTTGTATATCTGCGTATATCTTGTATATCTTTGTTCCAGTTTCTCCTTTTGAATAATGATTATAGACTATTGATACCTGCTGATAGACAGTTAATTTCTTGCACGCAGGCGCAGAATGCATGTGCTAGTTTGCAATCGGCTGTAAACTGTGCTGTGTGCGCAGCTTTTTGGTCCAGATGCAGCTGACGCAAGGCGACAACACCACCGGTTTTTGAAGTCGGATTTAGCATGTCCCAGGGTTTAGCCTATCAAAACCTGTAGAAATGATGTCAACTGATCTTCCATATGCCTATATGTATTGTTTTTTCTGTGTCCTAAGTTAGCTGGATACTATTACTCCGTTTCTATGGTCATTGGAGGTGTGGAGAACTTTGTCTTCAATAAACTTCAGTCAACTAATTGAACTTCAAATTTTATTTCTGGTCTTCATTGAACATATTGGCCTCTCTTTATGGGGTCTGACTGTGTTCCCCAACTTTTGCAGTATCTCTTTTTTTTTCAAAGAAATTTTCAGTAAGGATGCATTAAATGGGTCAACAGTGGCAGTACATTTACAATGTTACAAAAGATAAAAGGCTGCATTCTTTAAGCTTTCTATTTATCAAAGAATACTGAAAAAATGGATCACAGTTTCCACACAAATATTAAACAGCACAACATTAATAATAATAAGAAATGTGTCTTGAGCACTAAATCAGCATATTATAATCAGTCTTCAGGGTCACATGATCCTTCAGAAATCAAGTAATGATTCTGGAAACTCGGTTTTGAAATCACAGGAATAAACTACATTTTAATATGTATTAAAATAGAATATATTTTAAATTGTTATAATATTTCACAATAGTACTGTTTTACTGTGTTTTTGGTCAAATAAATGGTTATAAATAGTTATATGGTTAATTATAATTAAATGATCAAATTGGTGAGCATAAAAGACATCTTTCAAAAACATATAAAAAAAAATCTTACCAACCCCAAACTTTTGAATGGTAGAGGTTTATATTTATAAATGTTTATATATTGCATTTAAAAAAGTAATGTACACAGAAACATTGTTGAAAAACAAATTCAATTTTGTCCTTCTGTTTTTGATTCTGGCTTAACCATCAGTGTTTGTAAAATGGAGTGCGCCAGCATAAATAAAGAATAGATTTGACCTCTGACATGAAGGGAATGAATGTATATTGATTTGTTTAAGCACTGGATAAGAGCTTGTCTATGGGATCGGTAGTAAAGCTTGATTCCTTTTATTTCAAGATAAGAGTTCTCCGGGATCTTTTAAGAGCCAGAACTGCTTTGTAACCCTAATGTGGATTTATGTTACCATATTTGTGCCAGTCATAAATTTGTTACTTAAAAGAAGAATATTCACTTGTTAATATTCTGTCAATTTATTATGAGATGGGTAGAAAATGGTGTAATACTATTGTTTTTGGCGCAGAACCTCAGGGAAAAATAATTACATAAAAAAAAACAAAAAAACAATCGTACTGACCCCAAACTTTTGAACGGTTGCGTATAGTGTTACATTGCTGTGCATGTGTAATAATTGACTGACTGAAACTGATCTTGTGTCATTTGTAGTTTGAAGTCCCAGCTGACTGTTGTTTGTTTCCAGACTCAGCTGCTTTTGGCTGTGGTTGAGGATGAGAACACGACACAGGAGAACAGAAGAGAGATTGCAGACATCTTGCTGAACGCCCTGACGGACAGACAGCAGCACAGACAGACATGGAGGGACAGGTATGTGCCCATGTGCTAAACTCTTGTGTTTAATGCCACATCTTCAGTGAATTGTATAGAAGAAAGGACTTTTTTTTTTTTTGTTCAGGACAATCCTTCAGGCCGAGAGTTCACACAAACACACACATACACACGTGCTGATAGCCCATTGACTTCCTTCCTCTGAGATAAGGGTGACTGAGAGACATAACCCATTTGTTCCGATAACAGAGAGAACCAGCCTTACACACACATATATGCATACCAACACATAGCACACACACCATTTTTCTCTTTCTTTATTATTTCTACCACTTATTATTATTATAGACTACTGTGTGTGTGATAATCTGTCTTTATTCAGATCAGATTATTAGTTGGAAAGGCCTGAAACAACTGAATTTCTCTATTGAAGTTGCGCCTTAACCTTTACAACATTAAGGGCTCCTCCCTGTCCTCTTGTTTCTGTAAAGTGGCCCCTTTAAGGGGGTCGTCCCCTCTCTTTAACCCCAGAGTGATGCCCAGGCCTGCTACTACCTGTAAACAGTGTGGATGTTGTGCTGAAACTGCATTCTTAAATCAGACGTTGAAAACTACAGCCCGTGGTTCATTTGTCAGACAGCGTCAACGACACAAGCAGAAACACACACACACACACACACACACACACACACACACACACACACACACACACACACACTTTTAGCCATGTATGATACGTTGTAGTCATTAAGCATGTTTCTTTTACATCATGATTTTTTTGGTTTTGTTGTTAACTCATTCCCTTTATTTAACTCTTTCTCCGCCATTGACGGAAATGTCCGCCTTTCCGTGTTTTCACTGTTATACGGTAGGGGCGCTGTGACACATCTTCTGAAAGAGTACTGAAGTACTCAGTATTACTGTTTTACTGTATTTTTGTATTTTTTTTTTGTAACCTGTACAACTTACACATTTGCACGCTGCGTCACACGCACGGAAGTTTATTTCATCAGTTGGAGCAGCGTGATTAGATAAATCTACCTTCACTCCTCTGTGTGCACACACTGCAATGTGTTTGAACTCATCCCTTTCCACTATCACTTCCTGCCCCCCTTCTGGAGCGAGATAACATCACTCTTCGAAACATCAGGCACAGGTCTGTAAAGTGGCTGTCAACAAATTGCATTTAGGGAGGGAAGGCAGATAGCTTGGGCTAAGGTTAAGACGCTGTTAAGACAAAAATGAAATCATAGCTGATATCTCTTCCGACACGAGCTGATAAAGTGAACGTTGTACACCGTGCTCCACTCACCTGAATGCGGTGATGTATTTTTACTATTACCATGACAGACTGTTATAACAACTATCATGACTCACAGCGCTGAACACAAACATTAATTTCTGACCAGTCCTCTTGAAAAGAAACTTCTCGGAGCAGTGTGCTAAATCATGTTGCTTATTTTGTCGTGAAAGGCTGCAATTGTTTTATTAATTTAGTATGCAGCAGGCCCGCTACTCACATTATGCCATTCTTTTGTCTCTGTGTCTGTGTTTTGAGTGGTAAAAACCAAATGATGGATGGTTGGCGCTACAGGCTCATAAACATAAGCACAGCGGCCTGATTGATTAAGGCTTTTATTGTCTTACAGACATTTGCTTTCTTAAACAGTAGTTTGATTGTTGCAGACTGTGGGGCCTGTGGACCTGCATTCAGCTATCTGAACTTACCCTGAGGGACAGAGATGCTAAATGTGACTGTAGGCTCCTCCTGTTGACTTATGGGTACTCGGGCTTATTAACTTACCTGATGCACTCATGCAGGTCACCTCCAAACATTTTGGCTCTTGCAATGTTGAACACACACAGTGGATACTCTGCATGTTTGTTACCATGTGCACATTAAATCGATTCATTTGGCAGATGCTTTTATCCAAAGCAGGGCATTTAAGGATTTCTTGACTTGTGTTTTGGATGTTTTTGTATTTAATTTTTTTTTTTTTTTTTTTATGAAAATGAAAGACAGACACTGCGGTCACCCAATTTAATATCCTATGCATTTTTTTCACTGGATGACACTTGGAATCTCTTGTTTCCTTTACTGTGGGAATGTTTGGAAATAAGGAAAATGCAAGACCAGACACCTTTTTTTATCTGTTAAAATGACACCATTTTGAATACATTTTTTTTGTAAATAATCAGCGAAGAAAACAATCTGTAACATAAGTTAATATCTTATGATATTACCCTTTAATATTCTGCAAATTAATTGGGCCATTAACATAGTGCCTCATGCAAACTCTCTTTCTGTGCAGGTACTGCACATGTGATGGATCTGTATTTCTACTGCAGTGCTTCTCATTCTCCATGACTGAAGTCAAAGGCTCCCCAATATATGCTTGTCTATTTTTGGTATTTTTGCTGTAATTATAATTTTGGCATTTAGATTTAGATTAAAGTTTGGTTATTTTAATAAACGTATCAGTAAAAAATTCGGTCCCACTTTATATTAGGTGTCTTGAACTACAGTGTACAGTGCTAACATTTAAATCAATCCTTTGATATAATAAAGTTATTGTGTACATGCATGCTGTTACAGATGCAATTACACCTATAATTACCCGTTGACTATTCCCTTAAATCTTAACCCACCCTTTAACCATACCACTAAACCCTCCCCCTAACCTTACCCGTATCCTACCTTAATAGCAGCCAAAGTGTTTTACAATACAATGTGAACACAATAAGTACATCGTACTTATTTTGTGATGCAAGTAGTTAAAGATGCCTAATATAAAATATGACCATAATTTCTTAATTTAAATACTTTGAAGTGGTTCTGAGGCTCCCTGGTCAAGCTCTGTTATAATAAAGGTGTAAGTGCAATGCATGTTAATGCCAGTTGCAAATGGTACCATATATGCATATCCATCTGTGCATTTGGAATATTCTGAAATGATTTGCTCATAAAAATGGTGTATCTTTCATAGGTCAAAATCAAACACTAACAGAAGGAAGACCTTTTAGAGATTCATTTGCATTGGCAGATGAAAGGGTTCGACCTTGTGGTTTTGTTTCATCCATATGCAAGCCGTAGTGTTGTGGGTCAAAACCATTGATCTCACACCCTTTATGCCTGCATAGACACGCTACAATGCAAGTTTACGTAAAAAGTACACATGTGAACACACGCTCAGGAGTTGGACGATCTACCAAGGCTGGTTCTATCTGTCACATCCACATCCCTCCGTTGACCTCTGCAGGGGTCACAGTCCATTCCTGCGGTGGGCAGATTGCGTGTTTGGGAGGTGATGAAGGGGGCATTGCCGGGAACAGCTGTGTGGTTTGTAGTGACCGTGCTAACTGCTGTAGGCTTTGTAAGGTCATTATATGATAATGAAAATGATTACTGAATTACATGGGGGTTTCGGAGAGAGGAGGGGATTGAAAGGGCCTGAGTTTGATAAATGATCTCTGGAAATGCCCATCTGTCTCTACCCCCCCCCCCCCCCCCCCCCCCCTTCTTTCAGCCTCACTCTCCCTCATATTTCCCTTCTTTTCCTTTGCATCTCCATCTCTGTGCTTTTGCTATTCCGTCTTTTGTTTTCTTGCAGTATCGCATAGTTTTGGAAAGTGATAGAGTGAAAAATGGAGAAATAAGAGGTGTAAGTGGGATAAGATGAAGTGTGCATTTGTGTGCACGAGTAGTGTTGATCAGAGAGAGAGAGAGAGAGAGAGAGAGAGAGAGAGAGAGAGAGAGAGAGAGAGAGAGAGAGAGAGAGAGAGAGAGAGAGAGAGAGAGAGAGAGAGAGAGAGAGAGAGAGAGAGAGAGAGAGAGAGAGAGAGAGAGAGAGAGAGAGAGAGAGAGAGAGAGAGAGAGAGAGAGAGAGAGAGAGAGAGAGAGAGAGAGAGAGAGAGAGAGAGAGAGAGAGAGAGAGAGAGAGAGAGAGAGAGAGAGAGAGAGAGAGAGAGAGAGAGAGAGAGAGAGAGAACACCGTTCATACTGTACATCTGATAGTGGAAAAAGGAACTCACCCTCCTCCAGATACAAAAGATGTCTATCAGGTTTAACTGGACAGGGCAGATTTAGGGCATCATTTACTAAAGCATGTAGGTCATCCAAAACCAGTTTTTCATAGACAAAAAGAGCAGGAGATCATGTACTTGGATGCATGAGTGACTTTATTAAAGGCTAGAGTTATTAATCATTTAATTTAAATCAGAAAAGATTTATGAACTTCTAAAGACTAGTTAATCTGGTTTAATTTCCTTGGGTTATTTTGAAATGTATGCAACTAAAATATTCACTGCAACATTTTTACTACTCGGTTAATGTTCATTTTTAAATATAATACTGCTCTTTAAGTCATGCTCTTTCACAATACATTAACTACATGTAATATTTTTCAATGTTTTTGAAAAAGTCGCTATTTATTGAAAAGGCTGTATAAACAGAAATAGTGTGAAATATTACAATTTAAAATAACTGTTTTCTATGATATGTTTCAAAATGTAATTTATTCCTATGATGGTAAAGCTTTTTATTTAAGAATTTTCAGCATAATTTCTTAAGTCTTCAGTGTCACATCATCCTTCAGAAATCATTCTAATATGCATTTGAAAACATTTGTGCGGTTTAAAATTATTGTAGTTAAATTACAATAATTATTACAATTAAATCATTGTTAAAATTCAGAATTTTTCAGGCTGTAAAAGTATTATTACTATACTCTTGCATTAATTGGTACTTCGATCTTTTAAAAAGTATTTGCAAAAAATTGAGGTAATCATTCATAAGTGCTTTGAGTGAATATGCACATTGTGGCAAATGTTTGTTTGCATTTGAGCGCATAAGTGTTGCATCCTGGAGGTCGCAGCTGCCCTCATCACTCACCCTCAGTGCATGACCTCTGACCCCAGGCTCTGAATGTCTGTATTTCTGTGAGTGTCTCAGTATCTTGAATGTGTTGTGACCTCTTGTACTTCACCTGGGTGGAAACCTTCTGAACAGAAATGCCACAGGCTGTCATCGCACACTCACAAACACACTGGAGGGTCATGGGGTTCAGAGGGCAAGCAGAAGTTTCTCCACAGACTACAACATCAAACACCAAACATTACACACAAAGACAAATATGATTGCTAACTAACCTCTGCTTTGGCAGTACAAATGCGGCCAGTGTTACTGCATTACGAATAACGCATATTGCTTAGTCAGCTTGTTTTAGAGGAATAAAAACATTATTAACATGTTACTTTTTGAATTAAAAGGGTCCTATTATGCCCTTTTACGAAGTCTTGATTTTGTTCAAAAAACACATTATTTTTCACATATTTTACATTATTACAGCACGAAGGCCCCGAACGCAGTTTATTTCCTGTTTCGATGAAGCCCCTCCTTCCGAAATATGAAATATGCTGTGATTGGTTAGCTGACCTAGTGTGTTGTGATTGGCATCGCTTCGCATGTGTTCGGGAAATGTTACACCCCTTACCATAGCCGCGAGCTCTACTCAGATGTAAATATAACGATGGGGTCAATTTCTAACCAATTCAAGCCTGATTCAGACTTAAGATTGTTAACAAACAAAAGGATCGTCCAGGACAGATGTCATGCACAGACTTTGCAAGCACAGATCTCACAGGACGTTTTAGAGTGGTATGTTTTTTTTGTTATAATTAAAAAAAAAAATTTTTTTAGATACGATGTTATACACCATTTAATTATGATATTTGTTGGGAAACTATAGTCATACAAACAGTAATTAATCACAAAACCATGGTTAAGTTTCCTAAGGGGGGGTGAACAGTCTTACAAAAGCTACTGTAAACACTGTGTCAACACTCACCTAACAGGTGAGTTGAGGCCAAACTTTGCCCTTTGTTTACATCATAGAAACAACATAAATTGCATAATTGGAACTGTTAATAGATAACTTTTAAGTATTTCTTATTATTTGTAGTTGTGTTGTGATCCACAAACAACAGATTGTCCAGACAAAGTGGGAACTGCTCTTTCAGGAGAAGGTTTTGCCTCGATTGTGGTTCTGGAAGCTGTTCTCCATAAAATGAGCAGCACACAAATAAATGTTGGGGTTATAATGTTCAGAAACAGTGTTTAAAATAAATTTTAAACACTCTAATTTCATCAGCCTTAGGAAGGTCAAACAAATGAGTTTTGGAAACGGGTGGACAAAACAGCGTTTTTTTTACAAGACAGTCTTCTCTAATGCAGCTCAGCCAGCCCTTGTCCCCTTTTCTGCGTATTCTGTGGGCGGGATTATTTAAATTAGTATCATTGTGACTTCACAAATCCTGGAAAAAACACGTTGTAGTCCAAACGAGTTGTTCGTTGTAGTTCTTGGAAAGTGGATTCTGTTAAATAAAATATCTCCCTTTGGAGTGGACTTTGAGCTTTGTAACCCTGCAGATCCATTTTATGCTCAAACAGCAACTTTCACACTAACTAAAGTTGAAAAAGTGGAAAAGCATAATAGGACCCCTTTAACACTATAATATCCAAGCTACTTTGTTAAATATGTGCATTGTTTTATTTGATATGTCTTTCTTTTCATCATAACATACTCTAGTAATCTTATGTGACCGTTTCTACAAGCAAGTGCTGCTGTCGTGCAAGGTCATGTCCTCATGCATAATTTTATTCTCCTTCCTACACAAATCCATTCCTTTGGACAATATGTTTATTCTTAATCATAAAACTATAATGATTATTTTAATAATTATTATTATTTAATTGAAATTTGCATTTATATTGTTTTTATATTTATGTGACATTACCAGTGTTATTTTAGCATTTTTATATAGTACTGAATTAATATATGAATTTGCTTTTATTTTTATATTTTCAGTTTGCATTTTAATTCAAGGTTTAGAAATGGATGTGCTTTTGTCATTTCTATTAAAAAAATTGTTTAGTTTTAGTTTTTTTTAATCAAATATTTTATTTCAGCTTCATTTCAGCTTTCAGCTTTTTTTCAATTTCCGGAAACAGATTTAAAAAATAAAAAAAGTTAACAATAACAACAATTCAAGTTACATTAAATATAGGCCTACCTATCAATTTATATTTGTGACTCTAAAAATGAAATTTCCCTTTCTTTGTGTCCTTTAGCTTTCGGTTAGCAAGCTAACTGATAAAGCTAGACAACAATAACACTGTTTTCAATCAGGCATTTAGGAAAAGATACAATTAATCAAATCTTGCATTCCACCACAACATGATGCAACACATCATTGCTAACAGTACAATATTGCATAAAAAAAGTTGTGCAAGCAGAAAACCATAACACAAAAGTAACTAACAAAAACTAACGTTAATTTCATTAAAATTACAGTCTACATGTTTTTTTTTTAGGAGTTAACACAAAAATTATTCTTTTAAAAGTAACATTCCCGAGCACTGAATGTACCAGACATTGCATATTAACACATTCACAGTTGGTTCTCTCTCTGTCTTTATTCCTCAGTCTCACTTTCATAGGCACACACATTCACTCCACCGGTTGTCGTCTCATGAGGAACCGAGTGTCTCCATAGCTGTCAATCGTGCGGCGTATCTTTTGTCCCAGCAGTGACTGTGTCCCTCCCATCAGGGTCTGACAGGGGACAAACAATAGAGCTGCTGTCCCCAAGTGGAGGGAAAGAGACCGTTAACGTCTATCTTCAATGAGAACGGACAGGCTCACCATGCACATGACAGCTCTGATGCTGGGGAGACCTTTACAGTTTGTAAGGATGGAGATATCATACACACACACAGCTACGCTTGAGGGTTTGATGCCGTTTGCTCTTGCAGACTCATCTGTTTAATTAACAGAACCGTGTTTGTGTGTGTGTGTGTGTTTGTGTGCCAGTAAGTAAGACCGGTTAATAAAAAAGTCATTACAATACACAGGTAACACATGCTTTCCCCCCCCCACACACAACCGTAATGTGCCGAGTGAAGGCACAGTGTAGTTTTTCTTAGGGCCTGTGATGGATGTTTTAGGATTGCTGTCTAGAGCTTCTTACGCGTTTAACCGAAGGCTCTAGTGCTCATGGGCAAACACCTGGACTTTCTCTCAGTGTAAACACAAACACACACACACACACAATCTCCTACTTGAGCGTTTACTCTCAGCGCTCGGAGAGGTAACACATTTATTTGTGTGCGTCTGGGTGTGTTTCTTTCATCATCGGCAGGGCTGTAATTAGTGTGAAACTGATGGTTGGGCTTAAAAGCTGTCATCTAATTTGTCTGTCTTTATCGAAACAAACATGTGTGGTCCCTCCCTTGCGACGTGCATGCGATGTGTGATTACCAGTAGAACAGAGTGTCTGAGAGTTTGATCGTAAATTACTCAGATACGCCTAAACCGCTGTTTAGCAATCATAAAGCTATGCGTGACATACCCACCACGGCTGCCGTCCTGCTTGTATGCCCGCTCTCAGATGCCTGCGGTTGTCAGGATTGGAGAGTACATGCAGCGACCCACTCTGTGAACCGCTTGAATTTGGGGGGACGCCAGTACACACTGGAATGTCGTTCTTATTATATTTGTTTGTGGGAAGGAAAAGCAAGTCCTATTTGTTTCTTTGCTCATATGTTTGCGGTGAACAAATGCAAACAAGTACAAGGGATTACACCCAATTGTACACATGCACACTGGTGAACACATGTGGCATCCTAATAGCTGGGAGGATGAGGCCTGTTTCTCGGCACATGGAAGGCTTCATTATGTGACCAAACTCTAAACAACAGTATACCAGAGGACATGATTCAGCAAGTTGCCTCCCCGTGTAAAACTAACATTTCTCGGATGCATCCAAATGAGAGGGGAGAGCGCCATTAAAAAAGAGAAATTGCTTTTCGTTTTAATTGCTCACTTGGCTTAATAAAACAGCATCGCATAATTATGCTTTTTGCAGGGATGGTAAACGGTTTGCCATGCTTGATGCAATTATGAGCACCGCAGAAATTTGGGGCCCCGGCAAACAGTTGTGCACTCTGCTATTAAACATTGATTTTATATGGAAAGAGAGACAGAGAAACGCGTGAGGCTAACCAGAGCGGCGCAACATTAATGCATTGTAGAAAAAGCCCAAAACAGCCCAAAGTAAAGCAAACGAATGGAGTGAGGATATGTAAGCAAGAATGTGGAGCTTTGCTGGGTGGGAATGCACTTTTAATTGCTACTGAAACACTTTGACACTAAAATCACTCCATCACTGTTCACAGTGACAACTGCTAAACTTTTAGAATGATTGCAGTGAAGGGCTTTTTTTTGTTTCTGGATTGGCTATTTTAGAATAGGCATAATGATAGACCTAAAGATGAGAGTTCCCCCAAAAATAATTACAATTCTTTCATTATTTACTCACACACACTCATGTAATTTGTATTACTTTGTATAAATTTGTAATTTGTATAAAATCCATACCCGTTTCTTTCTTTCAAAATCTAGAACAGTTTGTTTGGCATTATGTTCTTATAGTTAAAGTGAATAGTGGATATCCATAACTGACAAAAACAAAAACAAAAAAAAAACAAAAAAAAAAACAAGATGAATATGACTTGTATGCAATTTTAAAGGTATTCATAGTCATCTCATAAGTCTCTATTCACCTAAAGTATGCTGCTACTAAAAAAGAATGGGACCAGTAAGATTCAGCAAGAATGCATTAAATTAAAAATCAAAAGTCAGGAATAAACTACATTTTTTAATTTATTACAATATACAACTTTAAACTTTACAATAAAAAAAATCTAATTAATTTGTTATAATATTTCACAATGTAACTTTTCTCCCTATATTTCATAATGAATGCACCATTTATTTATTTTAAAGGTGCTTTAAGCGATGTCACGCATTTTTTAGGCCAAAACATTTTTTTGTCACATACAGCAAACATCTCCTCACTATCCACTGGCTGCCTGTCCCCTGAACACACTGTAAAAAGACGCGGTCTCTGCAGACACCCCAGGCTCCACAAACGGCAACAAAAACAAACTGGGCTAACCCGCTCCACGAAACATAACAAACTGTTCCAGCCAATATCCGACAAGAAGGATTTTGGGGTGGGGTTTGGGGGGTTAGTGCGTGGATGAGGAGGAGGGAGGGTCGAGCTAGCCTCCATTTTGTTTGACAATACTTTAAACGTCAACAAGAACTGACGTCACCCGACATCGCTTAGAGCAGCTTTAAGTATACATGCGGCCTTGATGAGCATAAGAGACTTCTTTCAAAACATTAAAAACAGTTTACTGACTGCAAACTTTTAAATGGTAGTATATTTTTACCCACTGCTGTAGCTGTTAAATAAATTTTTTTGTTGCAAAAATGTGCATATGCACACATTATTAAGGACAGTTTTTAATATGCTTTTATGTTGCTTGACTACCCTTTAAGATGGAGGTGATTGAATCTGAAAACTTCTACAGTGTAGGTGTTATGTGACTGTTCTAAAGATGTGCTTGCCTGGTCTAAGATTAGAGAATATTAATATCTCAATTATTATTCGGAGTCATGGCAGTGTGGGTAGTGCATGTGCTCACAGCACATAAAAAAAAAAAAAAAAAATTAGCTTATGTGTGAATGCTAATGTTCACATATAAAACCATTTCTCTTTTTCTCCACACAGGCTTTCTCACTCTTTCTATATGGGGCCAAAAAATTCAAGAGGTGGCGGGGGGTATAGGCTTTATTCTCTGTGTGTGTATGTAATAATTAGTACTTCATATCTTTGACTGTACTGAAGTGACATGTACGTTAATGATAGTGTTAGCTCTCCTTAATCTCCCTCTCCACAGACACACACACTCACTCCTTTTGCCCTTGCACTGTTAATTATTTCCTACACTGCTGGAGCAGTCCGCTTCATGGCAAGCATATTGTGTCTGGCAGGCGAGTGGCGGGTTATAAATGATCCTGAAGGTGAAGATGTGACTGTGAGGAGATAGTTATGAAAATTTCATCTGTCTGCGCGTTACGGCTACAGCTGCTGCTGTCAGTGGAGAAATTACTGCGGGTCAGCCCTGTCAGAGAGAGAGAGGGACATCAGAGCGGACCTGTCAGACCTCTAAACACACACTCACACGCTTAACACAAGACTGTCCCCAAGCTGTCTGTGTTCATTACCAAACTTAGACAGGGATACAGCAGGCAGGTGGAGCAGACCTTTCAACCTTACCTACTGCCATCAGCTGCTGTCTGTGTGTGGCTACATCTCGTTTTGAATTGCCAAATGTTGGTGTGCACTAAATCACTCTATCAAAGCAATTGCTTGTGGTTGTGCATGTGTTTAAAGGTGCCCCCCTTTTTTTTTCTGGGTTAATGAGGAAGTGTCCAGGTCACGTTTTACCATAAATTCCGGAAGTCTATATTATTAAAAATTAAAAACAAAATTACAATAATGAGGATCTAGTTTTCATATTTTAAGATTGACATGCTGGGTCTAAAACAATAAAACAAGGGACAAGAGTAAAACAATAAAATCTTTACAAGTAAACCATTCAAAAAGTAACAAAATGTAACAATTGAAGTATGGTACTACGTTTACAAGAATGTGACCTTCATATACAAAAAGAAAAATCTTGAAATTAGTTTTAATAAAAAAATAAAAAATCAAACCCAAATTTCAGGATAATACAGAAAAAAAATTAACTGGTGAGATTCATCATTAATTATCCTAAAAAATACTATTAGACTTGCTATTAGGTCAAAACTAATAGATACGATTTTCTTTATGCACAATATAATTTCCTTTTTTATTTTTGGTTTCCTTTTTTTGGTATTTACTATGGGATCAATATCTTGTCAAAAGTATTAAATTAATTTAAAATGAAAATAAATTAAATTAAATAAAAAAAAAGCATGAATCAGAATTTTCAATTTCAAAATATATTGCACAAACTGGAAAAAGTAAAGCAAAATGATCAGAATAGCAAACAACATGGTCACTGATCAAAATATAAGCGTGAATAAAACAAAAAACAAAAAAACAAGCATAAATAAAAACTTAAACACATTAAAAATTATATTGCACAAAAGTTAAACTTATCTTCATGTTTCCTTAAATTATGTTTTCCTTGGTTTTATTACTCTGTACTTTGTGCTCTTACATTTTCTGCTCGTGTTACTCTTTTGTACGCGTGTGCTGTTTTTCTGTTTTTCGAGTGAGTTCACACAGCTGTGTTGTACGTCACACACATGACCAGCGTCGGCCAATAGTGAGCCTGCGTGTGAAGTGCAAGACAGAAGCGCTACTCTTTTTTACTACGTGAACTTACTCGAGGCCCACAGAAAAGGAAATGAAGAATAAAGTCGTTCTTTTTGTTTGTTTTTTTTTCGCACAAAAAGTATTCTTGTCGCTTGATAAATTTAACATTAAGAGCTACTGTAGTCACTTGGACTATTTTAACAATGTCTTTAATAACTTTTCTGGGTTGGCAAGTTTAAATCCCTTAGAAGCCTATGGAGGAGTAATCCAGCTCTCTGATTTAATCAAACATATCTTAATTTGTGTTCCGAATATGAACGGAAGTCTTATGGGGTTGGAACAACATGAGGGTGAGTAATTACTGACAGAATTTACATTTTTGGGGTGAACTAACCCTTTAAGTCTAAGACTGAATGTACCATTTCTGCAGTGACTGCCAGATTTGACAAAAAGATTCATTATAGTTACAGGAACCAGGTGGGTTTGATAGGCTATGCAGTGATTTATTACATACTTATTGTGTTTATTTACATAGCTACATAATTGTGTATTTTTTTAGGATTAATATTTTAATTATAGCTTCAATTTTGAATACAGTAACATGAAAATGATTTAAAAGATCAGGGATAGTTAAAGTTGTTTCTGGAGTGCTTCTGTCCTGCAGAGTTTAGCATCAACTCCTAACTAAAAACTCACCTGTCTGTAGTATTAATTATCCTAAAGCTGATGACTAGCTGGTTCAGGTGTGTTTTGATTAGGATTGGAGGAGCTAAACTCTGCACACAGGACTGATATTGCCCGTCCTTGTTATAGATTAAATATGAAAGTAAAACGGCCAGTAGGTGGTGGCAAGTTACTGTCTTTATGAATGAGTCGTTCATTCAAACTTCTCGCTCAAATCGGGAATTCTGGAATCGGGAATTCTGGAATCGGGAATGACTTTGATGAAACACTGTTGTGTTGCTCAGAGAAAATCGACGCTCGCGATGCCAGGTCCAGAAGTAAGGGCATTAAAGGTGAATATGATGGATCATCAGACAGGCTCAATTGTGACAGGTTGACGTTAGGATGAAGAATTTGAGGATAACAGATCGCCAGGTAGACGTTTATACCAGTGACCGGTCACACATACAGTTTAACGGTGTCCTGCCACGAAAATATTTTTGCCAGCTTAGCTGATGGTTATCTTCACCTGTATGAGTAAGCCATAGACAGTAAAAGAAATGGAAACAGCAACCCCCTTGATTTCAACGGAGAGAATTGAAGCCCTTTAGAAGCACTCACTTCCTGATGGCTGAGCGTACTGCGCAGGCTCAAACTGAGCTTGACGACGTAGATGTGACGTGAGCAACCTGTCTGTCTTCTAGTAGCTGTGCCAAGAGAAATCTGAATTATTCCCTTCCGAATCTCGCAGAGACGGAGAGCGTGAGTATTAGCTGTCCATGAGCTAGCAGCAGGATCAACGTTATGACTCTCTATGGGCTTCTCCCTTGACTTTATGCCTCCATGTCCCCCCGATTGCTTGCGAGCTTGTCCGCCTGTCTAAACGGTAATTTCTCGTCTGTGCGACAGAGAGTCGAGTGGTTATGACGCAATCGTTAGCCTATTTTTACAAAAACAGCTTCTACGGGGCCATAACGTAAGATACAAAGTAATGGAGCCTTTTATACATTGTCGTGTTTCTTTAGAAATAAATAAATAATGGACAAATGGAGTCTTTGGATGCCTCAGATGTAAAGTTATTTGCTGTCAAAGTGACGCCAAAATGAATGGGAGTCAATGGAATGCTGACAGCAGGTGAAGTTCTGCTACAATGGCGGCGCCCAGGGAGACTTCAGTTTCCGGCTGATAGATTACCCCCTTGGAGTGAGCAAAGCATCCATCAGTAGCATGAGTCGCATTGGAGTGACGTCAACTCCCCTCTTCGATTGATTGGCTAGAGGAGGAGCTGTCAATCTAGAACTAGTGGACCAATGGTGACGCTTAACCCCACCCTAATTTACAGGAACTGCAACATTTGGAAAAGCAAGCGCAGAAAGTGGAAAGAAGAGCGAAGAGAAAAACAGCACAAGCGTACAAATAGTAAAATATGAGCAGAAGATGTAAGAGAGCACAAAGTGCAAATTAATAAAACCAAGAAAAAAATAAGAAAACATGACCTTAAGTTTAACTTTTGTGCAATATACTTTTTAATGTGTTTAAAGTTTTTATACATGATTCTTATTTTTTGATTCACTCTTATTATATTTTGATCCGTGACCACGTTGTTTGCTATTCTGATCAATTTGCATTATTTTTTACAGTTTGTGCAATATATTTTTACATGTGTTTTTTTTATTTTTGATTCACGCTTATTATTGTTTGATCCATGTCCTCAATACTTTTGACGGGATATTGATCCCATAATTTACTCACCTTAACAACCAATGTGATCAGTGCGGATGCAAAAATTTTTGCAATTGTAGACTTGCCCTATGCCCAATGAAACTGAAACACTGGGCAATATATTGTTGGAGGTTTCATGTCTACATATGCGCGGTCTGTTGGCCAATTAATTGGTGAATTATTATCAGAGCTGCTACACAGCTGAACATAAAATATTGCAATCCACACAACATTATGTGAGACATATCAGAGTTCAAAAGAGGACAATTTGCTGGTGCTTACTTGTCTCACTGGCTCATATGTGACCAGGACAGCAAGTCTTTGAGGTGTTTTGAGAGCTATTTTATCCAGGGTAATGTCGGCTTACCACCACGTAAGATGGACCACATCCAACAGGAGTAAAGCTGTCTGTCCAGGTCCTAACCTAGGTTGTATCCAAAAAAAACATAAAACCAAAGCTGCCCAACTCACTGCATAATTAAATGTGCATGCACGTCGACTCTCCCGTTTCCACCAAAACTCTTCATTGGGAGCCCCACAGAGTCAATGTTCGTGGTCGGGTTACTTAAGGAAAACATTTGGTCACATGCCAATGCCAAATGTTTCAATGGTACCAACAGTGCGAATCTTGGGGTTGTGCACAATGTGAAAGATGTATTGTTCTCTGATGAGTCCACCTTCACTGTCTTTCCCACATCTGTGGGAGTTACGGGTTGGGGAAGCCCCAACGAGGCTTAACACCAGGACTGTTACTTACACAGAGTGACACACAAGGGTGGATCAGTCATGGTTAGGGCTGCAAAATCATGACATTCCCTACTGGAAGCCAAGGACTACCGAACTATTCTCGAGGACCATCTGCACTTAATGATTCAAACATTGTAACCTAAAGGTGGTTCCATGTATCAGCATGATCATTCAACAATACATGCAACAAGACTTGTGACAGAATGGTTTGATAAACATGAAAGTAAAGTTGAACACCTCCCATGGCCAGCAGAGTCAACAGATCTAAATATTGTTGAGCCACTTTGGGGTATTTTGGAGCAAGTCAGAAAACGTTTTCCTCTACCAGCATCACATAGTGATCTGGCCCCTTTTCTGCAGAGGAATGGCTCAGAATTCCTCTGGCCACTGTCAATGGCTTGTATATGTTGATCCCAAGACTAATTAATGCTGTATTGGCCGCAAAAGGATGCCCTGCACCATACTGATAAATTATTGTGGTCTAAAACCATGCGTTTCAGTTTCATTGTCCAGCCCACAACTTAAAGTGTCAATATTGAGGCAGTCACTGAAATAAAGTGGATAGTAGCCTACTCAGCTGGTGACCTAAGCGGGGCGGGCATACGGGGGTATATAGCCATAAAGAACTGAAGTCTTAATCCCATGTGAGATTATTCCAGAATTCCAAAATAAGTTCACCTTTCTGATGTCCTTAAAAGGATTTTCACAGCTTCAGTCTATCCTGAAGCATTGTAATTAATACAGGCATGGCCTGCCATCTCCCTCTCCCTCACCACCAACTTACAGTTTCCAGAGAATTCTATTAGCCCAGTCCAGCAGCTGTTAATTACCTCTCAACATCCGTCGCTCTTAGACAAATGAAAAGCTCTGGTACAGATGTAGGATAGAGTGATACACTGCCTTTCCTCTGCCTCCTATAAAGCCACTTTCGGAAATGGGTCATCAATCCGCCGTTGATAAGTGTCTTTGGTTGGTAATGAGTGTTTTATCAGGGTGGGATTAGTACAGATATTTTTTGTAATTAGTGTACTAGCACAGCTCTCGCTGCTTTCTCCGAGGTGTTTGTCCGTGTTTTACTCGAAGCAAATTGTGTGTGAACTTTTCTGAGGATGAAAGGAACCGGCCCGTGAGGGAGCGCAGCTTATACAGGACTTTGAAATAAAAACAGAGAGCTAATCCACAGCCAAGCACTTTACAAAGAGATTTCAAATTAAGTGATACATCGGATGGCCTGGATATGGGAATGAGGCTGACAATAGACGATTAAATCAGAGCAAGCTAATAATATTGCTGTAGCTTGAGTGTGCTTGACTAAAGCTTTTGGGTATGTTTGACGGAAGGTACTACATAAGCTTGAATAAATGGTTATTTTCAGCTTGATTACCACAGACCATTTTTCACTTCCACCACCACAACCTAAACTATATATTGTGTAGCATTCTGTGGTGGAAATTACAGAGACAGAAATTACATTTTTAACCCTTTTAGATTAAAATAACTCCTTTGTCTAATTTTAACTAGTCACTTGATGCTAGCAACATTGTGGACGTGGGTTTGATTCCCAGGGAGTGCATGAACTGATATAATTTTTACATTGAAGGCAGTCACATTAAATAAAAGTATCTGCCAAATGCATTCATGTAAATGCAAATTATATTTGCCTTTTTAATTTTGTTAATATTTGTTTTGCACATTTTCATGTGTTTATATGAAATGTATATGTTTTCATTTTTTAAGATGAACAGACTGAGTCTAGGAAAAGGACAAAACAATAACATCATCTTTAAATAATAGGCATTTGAAACGTAGCAAGAATGTGACCAACATATACAAAAAAGATAATTGTTGAAATTAAATAATTTTAATAAATGTCAACCCCTGGAACATAAAAAAAAAACAAAGTTGAAGAAACAGATGGAAATGTTTTTTACTTAAAATGTTTGTTACTTAAATTTGTATAATTATCGTTTTGAGGGGAACAATTTTTTTCTGCATTCTTTTCAGCAATCAAATTGCTTTTGGTAGGGTTTACTGTATTTAAACAATGAAATCATTATGGATGAAAGCATCACATCTATACCCTTTTCAGCTGTCTCAGGTACCAAGATAAGTAGTTGAAATGATTCAGTGTGGGAATAGACAGCTACAAATATCAATATGTCTTTAATAAGTTCAGTTTGACCCTCTAGTTTGATCTGGTTGCTCGTTGCAGCTACTTGAAATCTTTATCACGTGCCCAGTATAATAATGTCTCTCGTAAGAAGTGCATGCTGTTTTCTGTCATTTCCTGCATCTGCTTCTGTCCTATACAGTACCTTTTTTCTTCAGCTTCGCTCCATCCTGAGGCTCTCCAGTGCTAGTTTACACACCCTCTGGTCTGCCTGCGAGTCTGCTAGCTCAGAGGTCACATTATCAACCAACTGCTGGGGGCCTTCAGCCTCAAGGTACCCACTTAACTGCCTGTGGGAAAAGGAGGATATTCACTTTCAACTTTCTTCTCTCTTTCTCATTGCTTTGAGATATCTGCTGCGAGTCATTTTTGTTTCCTCCACTCTCCTTTCTGACGGAGGGCTGCCTTTTTTTTTGCTCATGAAATCACAATGCGATGTATTTTGCCCGAGGTGCAACTATTCAGAATGCTGTTTGACACAGAGGAACTGAATTCCTGCTGCTCACTCCTGTTTAAACGACCCCACGAGCTCTGAGAGGCCATTGAAACGCACACATCTCTCTCAGGCCACAGTCGGTGGCTTATCTGACATTTTATGAGGCTCTCTACTGCACTAGCAGGTCCACTAAATGATATCTGATAAATAAACGTATCAGGCTCTGTGCATTAGAAAAGCTCCTTCCATCTGTATAGATGCATTCGTTTAGATCTCAAGACGTTTACTCTGAAAGCAAAATGATGAATTGTGGATGATTGTGGAAGAAGACAAAAAAAATCTTCAGACTTCTCAGTGTTAATTTGGATATTCCGATTACTTTATGTACTGCATGCAAGTTTGTCCTCTTGTCTGGGGCTCTTGTCTGAATTGTCTCTATGTCTGACAAGGAAGGAGGTATTGTTGTTGGAGAATTAGTCGTATGGTATGTGTGAGTATCCGTCTGATTGAGATGTGATACTAATGGTTCAAAACTCAAATTTTGCTAACTGTGTCCTAATGAGGTGTGATTTGATAAAGTGACCAGTGATTAAAAAAAAGCCATGACCACGAGAAGCAACAGGACATTTTGTCGACGCTTTAGTTTCTATTTCTTGTCAAGGCTCTGGATCCACATAACTTAACATTAAACATATATTCTGATTGACAGTAATTATGCTACAGTACATTGCAATACAGTTTTTTGTTATGTTACAAACAAATGACTTGCTCTAGATCACGCTAGATTCTTGTTACATCATGTCAGGACACGCATCTCCCTGGTTCCCTCGTAGGATTTTTCCTTTGTCGTTTGGATTATTGCAGAAAATAAGCTCTGTGACCAACAAAAGTCATTATTGCACATTATTCATTATAATTTGCTTACATTAACAACATTTCTGGATTTTAAAGCCTAAATGCAATCACATAATAGTTGAGTGCATTTACCCTTCACCATTATAATTGTTTTAGCGTACACTTCTCTCCTCACAGTCTGTGCTGTTCACTACCTGTCTCTGATGAGTGTAGTGTGCAGGCTGTGCAATAAAAGACTGTGGTAGCTCTAATTAGTAACATGCAGTATCTAATAATGAAGTCTAAGCGGTTCCTCATTATGCGCTCTTGGAGCTTGATTAAAATGTCAAGGTTTAGTGAGGACAGATTTGGCCAGAGGGTCTTTATTTTTGTGTGTGTATGTGCTTTGTAGTAGTCAGTAAATATCTGCGCTTCAGCTTGTTTCCAGGCTTTTAATTGCTGGCACCAGCTGTAGTGATTTCACTGAATCATTTTTACAGAAACAAAGCTACTGTATGTCCTTCCCAGCAGCTCTGTAGTTTGATGTAGGCATTGTTTCTGTTGTATCAGCAGTTGTGGTAACTCTGTTCCCTACCCACAGTGGGCTAGTTAGTGGACCTTTTTTGTTTTTTGTTCTTTCTTTAGTAGCCAGTCAGCGTCTTAAGCTGGATCTGAAATACTTTAATACTTTCCTGTTGTGCAGTCTCCAGAAGTAAATTAATATTTTGATGTTATTTTGGTCATTACTACGGAGCACTGTACATGACATTCAGACAAAAATATATGCCGTATAGATTGTAGGTGTAGCCACAATTTAGTAATTTGTTCCCTCGGTTTTAAGGGTGCTCCGATCAGGATTTTTGGAGCTGACCGTCGATCACAGGAAGCAGTATCTGCTGATACGATCACCGATACCTATTTGAAGCTGTATTTTTATAATGTAGACTTATTTATAGGGATGCTCCAATCAGGATTGTTACAGAGATTTATTCAGACCCTGATTTTCATTTTTTAACATGGAGGAATCCCCCTTAGGTGCCTTTTAGACCTTTTTCAAAAATATATAATTATATCAGCTAAATGTTTGATCATGCAGTGCATTTTGGTTTTTACAATGGGGAAATTGTTGCAAAATAGCTTACACACAGCAAAGATACAAATAAAATAAATAGTGCTTTAAGTTTTTTTTTTTTTTTTTTTTTCAGGTAGGTCTAACAGTATTGAGGTAAGAAATACCTACTAAAGAAATTTAAGGAATCATACTACTGGATGGTCTTCCCTGGATAAATTAAATACAGATTAATCCTTACAATTAAGGTTACAAAAGTTGGTCATTCAAGAGTGTCATTAATGTTAATGTTACAACAATAGACAGAAAAAAAATCAGGATTGTTAGGCTGCTGTCACTTTAAAAGCTGCAAGGTTCCAATATACTTTTTCAATATACTTTCTCAACTGTTCACAAAACCGACCATTTACGTGCATACTCATCAACCCAGTAATTTTGTACATTTGTATTTGACCATTTAAGTGCAATTTGGTACTTGCAAGCTGTTTGTGCGGCGGCCTTGTGTGTGCACTTTTAGTGTGCTTAGTCCGTCTCTAGGACAGCACGTGAGTGTTGACTTGCCAGACTTAAAATGTTATATTAAATTATAAACTTTAGTGACAATGCGACACTGACTCGATTGTGCAAGTGACAATTCCTGTCAAATGTGCAGCGTGCAGTTCGCTTCTAGTGCAGACGTGATATGGTGATGTGAAGCCATTATGAGAGGGAAAGAGAGCGTGTGGTGATTCACTCATACTGTTTGTGAAAAAACGTAACACAGAAAGTTTTCAAATGACTTTGTAAGTTATTTCATAAAGAAATATGAATTGTGCCTCACCTGTAGCATTATAATTATTTTATAATGCTACGGAGACAGAGATTGAGACCGCACCGCTGCATGTCATGCCATACTTCTCATAGCAGCTGTGCATCTTTATGCGTCATCAGCATGAGATCGGTTTATGAGGATGGCCTTTATAGAAAATTCCCAAAGTGATAATCCATTGATAGTGATCAGTAGCTGATCAATCGGAGCACCCTTACTCGTTTTAGTTGAATCGTGGCCACAATTTAAGAATTTTTTCCCATGACTAAATTCATTCCCTCGATTTAGTAAATCGTGGCTATGTTGTACTAATTCGCTCCCTTGTTTTGATTTAACTTAAACAAGGGAACAAAGTATTACAACATGGCCACAATTTAGTAAAACGAGTGAAGAAATAATTATATCATGCAGACGATTTAATTAAAATGAGGAAATGAATTAGTAAAACGTGAAACATAGAAGTCGTGGGAACAAATTGTTAATTCGTGGCCACGATATACATATTTTTTTTCCCCTGAATGTCGTGTGTGGAGCTCCGTACATTTACATATTTTCCATGCTTCCAATTTTTTCATTCCATTATAAATGGGAGAGATGTTCCTGATAAATCAAACCCCTCTTTTCTGTAGTAGGCCTACTTCTCTTTTGCGGTTCTTCTTTGTTCATCTCTCATTTTACGTTTTTTTTATACTCTTTTTCACTTTTCTGTCCTAAACAAACTGCAGGTTTGTAAATGGTTAATCGGTACACGAAGGAGTGTTTCTATTGCATTGTAATCAGGGCTGATTTAAATTGCAGGCAGCTGAGGCTGATGTGAGGGGGGTCGCTGTGCTTTTATAAGACACTTAGAGTCTGTGTATCAGACTCAGCGCTGTAGATCCTGTGTGTTAAATGGCATTTATTCGGCCAGTTAGTCTGGGAAAACATATGGTGCCATTTGGAGCATCAGACTGTGGCATGCTGTTCCTCCTTAATTAGAGCAGGCCAGCTAGTGAGTGCCACACTTAGCACTCTGTCAATTTCTCATGCACCATGCAGACTCATAGAGGTCACACACTATTGCACTAACTTCACAGACTTACACCACACACTGGATGGACAGGGATCATCTTTAACTATGATTTTTGTGTGCGTGTAGGTGTTTGAGTGCATCATTAGGAGGTATGAAGGTTTGGTTTCTGCCATATGTTGGTGATTGGCCAGTCATCTGGGAGATACTTAGAGAGAGAGAGCAGGTTGGCAGCACTGCAGGTTGTCTCTGTTAGGAGTCACTGCTGGGATTTCACTCTAGTGAAGTCAATCAACTTAAAGACACGCACTATAGATAAATGCACTTCTCATTCTTTTATAAACAACTCCCACTCTCCCCTCTCTCTTTCATCGCTCTTCTCAGGTTATATACTTATCCCGTTTTAGAATACAGACCATATGGCTGTCTTTTTTTATTTAAACATTCTCCAAAAATCAGCTGGCCAACAATAACAAATTATGTAAACTATAACAAATCTCTGTTGGCATCTCTTGGGTGCTTTCTTTTGGAGTGAACCAGAGTATATTTGTCAAGTATATTTGGTGTGGAAGTCAAGTCAAGTCACATTTATTTATATAGCGCTTTTTACAATACAGATCGTTTCAAAGCAGCTTTAGATAGATAACAGGAAAACAATGCAAAAAAGTTTGTATCCAGAAGAAAATAGCATCACAGTCCAGTTTAAGTAAGTTCAGTGATGTTTCATTTAAAAAAAAAAAAAGTTAATGTGCTTCATCTAAAAGTTCATTAATTTAATTATGTCAATGCTGGCAGATCAATATTATTGTTGAATATTAAATTAAATGTGGCAGTGACGGTGGCAAGGACCAAAACTCCATCAGGTGTCAGAATGGAGAAAAAAAACCTTGGGTGAACCCAGGCTCAGTCGAGGGGGCAGTTCTCCTCTGGCCAATGATCGAACAGTGTATGATTATGATTCAGGCAGCATTATAGGTCAGAGGTCAGATTGATTTGGAACAATCCGAATATTATCCAGATCCATCTGGTGGAAGATCGGAGCGGTTCTCTTCGTGTGTTTTAGTGGTAAAACCAACTCAACTAAAACACTGAATCTGGCATCTTTCATAACCAATTTACAGTGGTAAACATCTCCCGTACTCACCTTGAGGCTGCAAACAAAAGTCCAAAAGAGTCAACAGCGGAAAAGCAACCTTAGGTTTGAATCAAACAGGTTTGAACCAAGTGTGAAAACAGCCTTAAATTACAGATTAACCACGTTTTAATCTTATTTCTAACCGTGCTCCAAACATCACCAAGAACCCTCAAAACTTGCCTCATATTTTGTGATCTTTCCCTCTCTTTTTGACTGTTTACACCCAAATTTCCCAAATAAGAGCGTGAAAGAGCTAGCAATCAAATTAGCATATGCTGCATTTATATTTCAGCAGCATTTAAAACGCATATCTTCAGTTTTGAATTATGCATACTGTACAGAGAGGTTCTTGTCTTGGAGCCACCTGGGAACTTAGTCTGATTTATTTATGTGTTTATATATTTGCTTTTTAAAAATGAAATTTAATTATTTAACCAGTTATTTTCATTTCATATGGCGTTTTATTATTGTTGCTATTGTTTTTTTTTTTTTTTGGAAAAAAAAAAGTGAAGTAGTGTGCCTATAAATAAAGTAATAGGATGATCTTAGTAGGGACACAAAACTATTATTAGCATGAAGAGAAAAACAGCACAAGTTTCAGGGTTCAAAATAATTCAGCTGTCAGTCAAACTGTTCATTTTTTTTTTTAGATTGGTACTGCATCACATATGCACGTTTGAGCATGTATGCGTTTTCATTTTTATCTTTGCGAGTATGAATCATTGCTAGTGATGGCGGAGTGAATAATTCAGATCCTCATGTCCTGTGGAATGTGGCGTAAGCAGCGTTTGATTGTCAGAGGATGGAAACTGTGTAATGGTAACCATGGCTTAAAAGACTCACATTTATTATGGACAATCCTTTTCAAAACGCTCACAGATGCAAATACACCACAGATCAGTTTAAATATGCAGCGCACACTCCTGCAAAAATATATGAATGAGTTTCAAATGTTTATTTACATATTATCTTGCTTGGGTAAATCGGATGTGAAGCGTTTGGTTGGGGGGGGTGGTAAAGATATGCTTTATGTATCAGCGAATATGCTCTGAAGCTCGTATTCATTACAGACTAAATCATGGCATCAAAGCCCCGCTGTGAAGCACTGTCACAATGTCATATAGAGACTGCTTTTAATGCCTTGCTAAGTGGCCACTGTTTTGCGGACTAAAAGAGGTCCTACGGGTTATTAGCTAGGTGGTCATAATGTAATATATTCCTAATGTTAATAGTATTGAAATTATGTTATAGTAATGTTAAAAACAAACACTGCTTTAGATTCAACTTTTGTAACTTTAATAAGAATTGATGTTAAATGTAAAGTAACACTGCACAGTCTTCACTGTATAAATTAGATTAGCCTATAATTATTAAATTTCTGTACCTGAAAATTGTGAATTTTCACTGGTATCAAAAATGTTCGTATCATAACTGTCCAGTAAAAACATTTATGGCTGGTAAATGTCACCGCCCATTGGCAGTTGTGGCAAAAAGTTATAGTTTTAGGCCCTGTATATGCAGAAATCTTATATAATTTAATAATAACTGAATGTAATAATAAAATATAAATATTATATGTGCACATTTTTTATTATTCTATAATTAAATTACATGTTTATGAACACACAAATGTTCTATATTTTTACACACATTAACTTACTGTACATACACAAGAAAATATTTAACCAACTGAAATTGAAAGGATCTAATTACTGTAAGTAATACTCATGAGAAAATAAGAACTGATAAGAACTACACATTTCAACTATATATATATATATATATATATATATATATATATATATATATATATATATATACACACACACACACACACACACACACACACACACACAGTATATGAGGAAATCATATTTCAAATGCCTAAAATGTAACTATACCAGTTTTTACATTCCAGTGGAGGAAAAGTTTTCAATTTCTGTGAAAAAGAACACAGAGTTCTAAGAGAAGAAGTTTCCTGGGGTGGTTAACAGTAACTTCAGAGCAGTAACATGGCTCGGGGTCACTGTTGTTCCATCTTCCACGTCTGTTAGCCTAGAATCATCCCTGACCCCTCCAGACAAGCACGCATACACACAAACGCTCAAGAACGCACGGCTACAGAGGCTTCCCTCCCATTAACAAGCCTTTCAAGACAGCTTTCCATCCCTGACTAAAAGCGATCGGCACAAGGCTTGGGCTGGCCTGCCTGCTCAAATCCAGTCATGGATATCAGCAGCTCTGTGCTCTCCGGCTGCTGGGGGCTAGGCTTTAGCACTATCCAATGCTAAGCTACGATAGGGCGGGACTTCATCATAAGGGATTGTAAAGAGCTGTGACACATTCTTATCCACACCCTGCGCTCTGGCATGACAAAAGTTGGAAGAAATAAATAAATAACTCTACAAAATGTTCCTTTATGTTTAATAGATCATGGTGGAGCCACTTTGAGGAGCTTACCCTTCCTTCAGGACGTCAACTCCATGTTAGGACATCAAAGTTTACTTCCTACTACTTCAAAACATAAGAAACTTCAGAAGTGATGCTGCTGTGATCAGAAGGTTGACAGTGGTTGTGGGCTTGTGTAGACGGGACACTAGAGTTGTTAGCACAATTCGCCTAGACTACAGATTTAGCTGTTCACACTGATGATATGTTTTGATCAGTCTGCTTAACAAGAAACATCTCCTGAGAATTAATGCATGTCACAGCAATGAAAAGCATAAGTAATCCACCAGAAGTACTGAAAACACTGACGTGCCTTTTGTTGAGGCGGCTTTTGTTTCTTCAATTGGCTGCTGGAAAAAGGCAAATAAAACATGGTTGAGAGCCAGCTGTGATCTCTTACAAAACATCTGATGTGGATGAAGGAAGAGTAACTAGAGATGGTGTATCTCAAACACAACTGGTTTGGGTTAGAAATAAAAAAAAAAACTACCAAGCAGGGAACACTGGGTAGCCTTGGCCCTTCGGAAACAACCAAGGACACCTTATGTTAGACAGAGACAATTGACGGGTTTATCAGCTCAAATAAACAGTGACAGGAAATCGATCCCCCAAGCAAAGCTAACTTGAACACTATTGCTAAAATTTGTTTTCAAGCCACAAAACCGGGAAGCAACTGGTGGGAATCAAGATGTGCGGTTCTCTTAAAGTGAAGTGCAAAGTGAAGTGAAATAAGTTTTCCCAATTATTCCAACACATAGAGTTACAATAAATAGAAAATGTCTCTCATGAGTCATTCTTTTTAATGACTCAAAAACATACAGCACAACCAGCATAGCCTGATTCGCAAAATCAATGACACTTATGAGCAGTTTTTTTTTTAACAGATATCAAAAAGATTATGGTTGGAATTAGTCATTAAAATGAAATATCCCCCTTATTTTACAAGGCGTAAGCTATTTCCTGTGAACGATCAAGACTTTAGATTCATTAGCCTCTATAGGTAAATCACTATAGAATGCATTAAACGACAAGACTATTTGTGCTACAAATCAGAATTTATGATTACGATAACATTTAAAATAAAGATAAATTTGAAAAATATGAAACAAGTTTGCATCATCAAGCATAACAGACTAATATAGCTGAATATAGCTAATATAGCTGAAAGCAGGTTATATTGCACATTCAAGGGGGAAAAAATGTCCATGCCTGCTCTACTGAAAAAAATAAAGAAATAAGGTGCATATCTGAACTGAAAAGTAATTAACTAATTGGAATCGATACGCAGCGCTCAACTAAAAAACAGTCGGTAAACAAATATCAGCATAGTTCTTCAGTCAAATTTATAACTATATAAATAAACTATTTTGATTGCAATAGAAAGGCCTGAAAATGACATTCTAATGGATTTAAATTGATGAAACATTCAACAAATATTTGGCAAACTGCAACTGTGAGAAAATGTGTTTTGAAACCTCTGGAGACTAACATAAGTGTTTTTAGAGTGGCACACAAAAGAAAGCAAAATGAGAGACGCTTTAGGGATGTGGGTTTGACAACGAGCCGGAAGCTACTGATGAAATTGGAGGATTACTGGAACCGGGGTCTTCTGGGACTAGGGTTTGAGATTGTTGGTGATGGACTAAATTCAATCAAGGAACAGGGTTGGGTAACATGAACTAGACAGAAATGAGCTCCAATACTGTAAGAGGGGTTTGGGGGTTTTATGGATTAATTCAGTGGAGGTTGCCTATTACTGTTTGAGTGTCAGCTGGACAGTTTGTCTTTCCTTTATCCTGTCATTTTGCAGTTTTGAATATTTGAGAAGAGAGGGTCTTTTCAATGGACTCTGACAGGATTATGGGGGGCTGTGCCACATTCTGGTCAAATAGCTCAGTGGCAAAGCTGAGAGCTATTAGGAGGTGATTAGGTAACCGGTGGCTGTTTACAAAGGTTGAGCCCAGGGTCTGAGCTGGATAACAAGTGCTGGGATGGAATCTGCAGAGCCTGATCCGGCCGACTTGAAGGCTTCAGCTTGTATCCGCTAGCAACTGTCACTATGACCCCATCAGCCAGTCAACAGAGCAACTCCTTAAGATGCGGTAATCCAGAGAAACAGTAGTCTGGCAGAAGTGCCAAGGGTTATGCCAGGCAGAGGTTAGTATGCAGGCATCACAGGGTGTACGGGAGGAGGAGCAGTCCACGGTGACCCTGAACAGGAGTGAGAGAAGCATGAGTTTCCTTGTGTGGGAGGGCGTCATTAAAACCCAAACTTCTGATCAGGGTCTTAATGAGGTATATGGGCCTGTCCACCTATACGGAGCAAGAACAATTTCAAAGGATAGATGAGGAGGAGTAGGTCAGGGCTTCAGATGGAGAGAAAGACAGAGAGATCGGGAGTGAGACGAGAAAAAGGGGAAGAGGCGCGCTATCTGGCTTGGCATCAAATCAAAGGCATTATGGTTTGAAGAAGCCAAGCCTACAGGTTATCCTTCAGGAAGCATACCAAGTAGTTATCAAAAACACCTCGGTTCAAAGCAGCTCAATTTTCCTATATTTCCCGTTTGGCCTAAGCCTCCAGGGTTTGTTTCTAGCTAATAAAGGGTATCAGAGATGTTTGTACTTGCATGCTCAGAGAGAGAGAGAGAGAGAGATGTTTAAATGTAGTCCATGTCTTTCCTCATTCTCACAACACAATCAATCACCTTGAAGACAGTCGGGGAGAAACGTGAGATGCCTGTGTCTCTGACTAGGAGATTTAGCACAAAACAAGCAGTCCAGGTAGTCAGTCAAATCTATAACCTGTGATTAACCTGTCAGATAGTGTGCATGTACATTTAGGATACTGTATTTTTCCAAAAATGATTCATTCGATATTTTGTATGCAATGTTAATCTCATCAATGAAATTACTGACAAAAAAAACATTTGCTAACAAAGGGTTTTGGGATTTTTATGATTGATTCAAATAATTGTTCAAAAGTTTGAAATTCTGTTGTTGTTTTTTGGTTTTTTTGCTTTTTAAATTAATACATTTATTCAGCAAGGATGCATTAAATTGATAAATTTAACAAATATGTAAAGATTTACAATTTTACAAAAGATTACATTTAAAAAAGATTTCATATTCATGTTTTTTTTTACTTTCTATTCATTTTCAGAAAAAATGTATATTGTAAAAATATTAAACAGCACAACTGTGATAATAATAATGAAAGTTTTTGAGCACCAAATCATCACATCACAATGATTTCTGAAGAATCATGTGACGCTGAAGACTGGAGTAATGACTGATGAAATTTTTTATTTGTTATCATAGGAATAAATTATATTTAAATAATTATAAAAAAAATATATTTCACAATATTACAGTTTTTACTGTTTACTATTTTTAAACAAATAAATACACCCTTGGTGAATATAAATGTCTTCTTTCAAAAACAAACAAAATAAAATAATCTCATAAAACTTTTCAAACTGTAGTGCATACAAAACATGAATGTAATATTACAAATAGGATCTGCACAAAATGATTTGCATGCAATTTTAACTCAAGCCAGAATGTGCATGCTGGTTTCATTTTGCACTGACTAAAATCAATAAATAGGATATGACAAATTATTAGCCAAATTTAAAGCATATTTCATGTCAAAAAAGACAAAAAGTGTAACTAAGACGATGTAAAATTGAACACTGCTTGCTGCCATGATGTCGAGCTGTAATAGCATAATCTTTGGCACCAACACACAAAAGTCTTAAGCATTTAAAAACCCATCCTTTGGTTCTCCGATAGCTCCTTCAACAGTTTACACTACCCAAATCTGAAGGATCCCGATTTACAGACGTACATTATTGGGGCCTAGACCTGCCAAAGCCGAGGTATGGCTTCAATAGAGCCATCCATCTGTCTGCTGTTAGTGCCATTACATCCAGATGGGCCTTTAATTGTATTTCTGTCCAAATTGCAAAATAGCTACTTGGAAAAGAAGCTAAAATAACATACAAACAACAGCAACTATGATAACAAGAAGAGCTGGAGTGGAATGGAAAAGAGATCAAAACCACGGCTTACAAATTTCACCGCCGCCCTTTGAAAGCGGATCCCCTAACATTACAGCAACGTATTGATTTACTCGGCAATTTGGTGTCTCTCTCTCCCCACGCCAGAGCACCGACCTGAACCGCACAGGAGGTCCCACAAATAGAAGTCGTCTGATTTTTCCAAAACATAAAAGATTAATACCTTTATTCTTTACAGAGGGAGTAGGAGTGGAAAACAAGGCAGAAAAAAAACAAAGGAAAGTAATAATATAAGGGAGGTCAAATTGGTATTTGGAGAAAGTGAGTTAGTGAGCAAAATTAGATATCCAGACCCAGAGGTAACTTTAATAAGAGATAAGAAGAAAATGTCTGGCTTTTGTGCACAGGATTGAAAACGTGATTTCGGAAAAGGAAGCCACCGCTCCTCTTGACAAACACAATCTCATCCAACAGAGAAGTCGTTGTACTTGAACAAGAAGTAATTTATTCAGTAGCTCTTTCTAGCCATTAGAACATGGAGGGCAGATTAGTTCTGGGACAAGAGCAAACACTTTAAAGTGAGGCAATGAAATCAAGAACAACAAATCAATAGCATATTTAAAGTTCAAAAACTAAGAGCTGAATAGATGCGGTTAAGATCGTCTTCTCACAGGAAAACCAGACTAACCTTTAAAGTTCCACCAATTATTTGTATTGCTATCCTGTTCTGCAGTTAAAAACTGAAGCTAACAGCATGGTTCCAATACACCTTTCTAGTAAAGAGCTTTAAGAGCCAAACATTTCATGCCAGAGAATAAAAATTACAGACTCACAGGATGGGCCAACAACACATGGGCTAAATATAGCGTTTGTTAACTAGACGCTTGGGTAAGAAAGGACAAAAAAAAAAAGTCCTACCTGGTCCAATTCCCAGCTCCCATTAGGAAAGGTTACTCTTTTCACTCCTACCTCACTACAGTCTATTAAATACTTATTAAAGGTGCAATAAATGGTGATACAAAGCGGTTATGAGCACCCCGGGCCAACATGTGTCTGAGACTGCTGTTTATGAGATTAGTACAGACCGCAGCTTATCATCATGAGGAAGCTCACAACTTTGTAGCTAACAAAGCAGCTATTAATTTCCATTTAGCCTGATTCTTAATGTGTAAACAGCATTAGGGCACGCTAAACATAAACAGCAGCTAATAGGAGAAAAACAGCTAAGCAACATACAGAGTATGAATTAATTCGATGAGGTGGCGATAGGTCTCCGAGGGTATCTGGGACCATAATGTCAACAGCAGGTCCTCCATTGCGTGGTGGTGGTGATGTAGCGCAAACCCACTTTCCCAAGTCGGACCACAAATGTTTGATTGGGTTCATGTCAGATGAATTTTGGAGGCCAAGTCATTAACAGAAATTCATGTTCCTCGAACCACTCCTTGACAGTTCTGGCAGTGTGGCATGACGCATGAAAGTGTTGCCATGAATGGGTGCACTTGGTCCACAACGACGTTCAGATACTTGGCAGCTGTCAGGGATTGTGCTATTGGGATAATGAGGCCTAAAGTGTCCCAAGAAAACATTGTCCACAGCAAAGGCCACCACCGCCGGCCTGTGTCCACCCAACAGTGCATCCAGGTGCCATTGCCTCTGTTGGTATTCGGCGTATCCACGCTCGGCCGTCTACATGATACACCAGGAATCTTGATTCATCAGACCAAGCCACTTTCTTCCTATCATCCGTGGTCCAATCTCGATGATCTTGGGCCCATTTCATGCGTTGTTGGCGAAGACTGTACTGTGAAGATGAACTGTGTGCTGTGACACATTGCCCTGGTCACCACTGTTGTAGCTGCTGGTGATTTGTCGTAAACAATGTGCGACAGTCTCCGCTCCCCTCTGGCATCAATGAACTACGGACCTGCCCCACCATTCGGTTTCCAGCCGCACTCATTACTGCAGAAAATGGCATTTTTGTTTTTTGGCCTTTGGCGCAGCATGTTTTGTAACTTTGCGATCAGTTTTGAAGTTACTGCTCCGTGTTCCTCCGTGTGTGCACTGCGCGCTCTGCTCAAAATGTTCCGCTCCGTGTGTTCTCTGCGCAAGTTATCTGGACTTGTTTTTGTTTTGCAATAGTCCTTCTGTGCTGTGACATGGTGGGGTATAGCTGTGCTGGGCAACGCTGGAAAAATTATGTTGCTCTTTTGTTCACTGATCCACTGCTATCTGCTCACATGCTCTGATAATAATTGCTTTGCAGGACTATACATTATTTTGATAATTGGTCAAAAATACATCTGTTAAATCTGATTCTGTTGCACAGAACTGAATCGTTGTAGAATAATATATTGATATATAGATATGAATATATTTAACATTATTTGAATATAGGCCTATTTTCTGTCCAATTTTTGTATGTTACTTTAAACAAAAGTGGTTATTTTATTTACTTGTATTTAAGAAAAAAGATTTGATTCTGAAAAATTATTGAATTTAATAAAGTCTATTAATAATACAATTATACAAAAAAACGAATTAAAAATAAGAAATTAATATTTTTTTTTTCGTTTTCGGCTGTCGGCAAAGTGCGTCCAGAATTTATTAATTTCGGCCCAAAATGTTAATCTCGGTGCCTAAAATATTGTGTGTGTGTGTGTGTGTATATATATAATAATAATAAAAATAATAATAAGCATAATTAAATGATAATTAAATAATAATTTATAATAATAATAAAACCATAATTTGTCTTTCAGGGTGACAACATGTGACAAACAGGGCTTTTGGTATGTTCAAAATGAATTTTGTACATGTTTTGCGCACTGAATTTGTGCAGTGAGCTTGTGTTCTCGGTTTCACCTTGTCTTCAGTTTTTCGTAGAATAGTCTTGAACATGAGAGACAAATTGCAGCTGAGTCATCTCCAGGTGTGAGGAGTGTTCTCTCTAGTCTATAGCTCTGGGCCATGGAGTATATGTTTGAGACTACAGGTATAGGTGAGTTCACTCAGAGAGGAATGCGTGGCAGATCACAGCTTCTCCCTGCACAGAGAGAGAAAGAAAATGGCAGAGTTGACCGAAGGGGGCCCAGCGTGTACAAACCGTCCTCATTAGCTAGGGAGAAGAGAGAGTCAGTTCGCCCGGGACATGGAAAGACAGATGTGGAGGAGGAGAAGGAAGAATGTGGGAGGTCAAAGAGATAGAGAAAGAGAAAATGAGAGTGGAAGTGAGGGTGTAGAGGGTCACGGCTGGAAAAAAGAAAGAAAGATTGAGAGTGAATTAGGTGACTGCCAAACTGTATTTTGGATGGCGAGAGTCTGACATGTCCTGCTCTACCTCAGTGAGTTCTGCTGGAGGCCATGACATGTAACATGTCCGCCACAGGCACTGCTCCGGTAATTATGTGATTACAGATGAAATACAGCCTGTGTCACAGACAGTGGAACAGGTTTTAGCAGGCTTTTTTGACGCACTCAAACCTGATAACTCTTTGACACTAATATATATCTGCATACTGACAGTGAATATGCTTTGGGATCTGAGAGGTCATACGTTACTGATAAAGTAATGGAGAGAAAAACGCATCAGGTGACAGCAGCGGTCAGGAATGAGGGTCTGGATAGTGTGAAAGGGCCCTCGTACACATCTCTCCTGCATCAAGAGTGATGAAGGTGCACACACACACACACGGCCATGTCTAAGAGGAGAACATGTTGTGCGTGTAGGTTAAGAACGATGGATGGATGGTGCACTGTGCACTTTAGTTTATTTTCAATTGCAGCTTACAATTTTTCACGGTCATATCATTCCCCTTTTCAAAATAATTCAATGCCGGCTGACTGTGCTGGCCTTCTTTCATTTGAGGTTTGTTTCTGAAAAGGTTGCTATTATAGCCAAATGGGTTGTGTGCTTCTCCAAACACGGCAAACATTAAGCCGAGCTCCGGTTTCAGTGCTGCCTTTTAATGAGAGACTCAAGCAGCAAGGGGGAGAAAGGGAGATCAGTTGTATAGCATGAAACCCCAAGTGTGGTTTTACCCCTTCAAACACCCATTCTTTCATTCCTTTTGGTTTTATTTCACTTTTCTTTTCCTTTCTCCCCTGGGAGATGTGTGTTTATTTGGTTTACCAATGAATTATCAGCTGTAACAGCCATTTTTAATAGTGTGGATGGGCACAGTCACAAGATTGGTAGAGCTGTACTTTGTTGGTTTTTAGCATGTGGAGTCACTGACTCATTTTTGGCCTTTTATTCTTTCTCCAATTGTGGTTGTTGGATCTTAGAACATTTCATAGGTACTGGAAATGCAGTATTTTGTTTTCTAGAATTATCAATAGATGCATGTTTTTGGATTATCAATGGATGGAAGGTCAATTTTGGGTATTCACCCATTGTGTTGTGTGATCATGTTTGTATGGTCTTACATACCCATTAAGCAGGCCAATAGTCAACAATGTAGTTGTCAAGTCTAAAGTCTTTTAGGTGAAGTCTTGAGTCTTATTTTTTTTTTCACAAGTCAATGTTTATACTCTAAACTCCCATTTACTATTCATTGTCTATATACTGTATATCAGTTCTGTTTCATAAACCTGTTTTAGAACAATCTATATGGTTTTTAATATTTTCCACAAGATCCATGGCAAAAAGTGCCACACATATATTCCTAATATATGTGAAAAGACCTATATGAAAATAATTAGGAATATATATAATTATGTTGAACCATATTTTTTTTCCAGAAAATATTTTAATACAATGACAACTTTTTTTATGATAATAGGTATAATATTTGATTTGTTTTTATGACAGAATGCACTTGTGAATATATTGAGAAAATGTTTCTCATTGTAGACCTGACTTGCTGTTCATATATCGCCAAGTTAATTTAGACATCAAGTCTCCTGTATGATGTTCTGTTTAAACCGAATGTTTGAACTGTTTGTGGTCAGCCGACAACAACAAACAATATTAGACCCCATTGACTTTCACTGTATGGATGAAAAACCCTGAGATCTTTTTTTTTTTTTTTTTCAGAAGAACACTGAGAGATCTTCCACAAAATAAAGTCATACAGGTTTAAACGACATGAGGGTGACTAAATTAGGTGAAAATTTTATTTAAGTGTGACTCACTTCTGCCAATGAGTTAAGTCTAGTCTAGTTCAGGACCAAACAAGTAACCAAACTGTCCATACATTTCATCATGGCCTGAGTAATGTTTTGATCCATGGAGCTAGCACTCTTAAAAATAAAGGTTCTTTGATGGCATTTATGATTCCATGAAGTTCCTTTATCATCCATGGAACCTTTCCATTTAACAAAATGTTCTTTATAGTGGAAAAAGGTTCTTTAGATTATTAAAATGTTCTTTACTCTAAGAGAATATATAATAGTTATTTTAAGAATTATTTACTGAAAGGTTACTTTGGGAAGCCAAAAAGGTTATTCTATGGTATCATTGCGAAACCCGTTTTTGGAACGTGTCCGTCGGCGTCCCCTCTCACTCTTCCTGTCATTGCTCAGAGTTGCTCAGTGTCATTTGGTCATGAGCCTGTCATGCGGCTCAGATAAATTCTGTCTTCTTTGCCTCTATCTCTCCTTTTTGTAGTCAGAAGCAGGTGTTTCTTCTCACCCTGAAGCAATGTTTGTTTAATGGTATATATATTCTTTTTCTGCCTGCCTGATTACTGGGGCGGTGAATTGGGTTTGAAACATTCACCATGAACTGTTTGAACTTGAAAGCTACCCACCCCCTTCTGGCCCTGTCTTACCGAAAAGCATGAGCACGCGCTCACGTACCCACCGTGGAGCTG
This sequence comes from Meda fulgida, assembly GCA_030578275.1. Classification (NCBI taxonomy): domain Eukaryota; kingdom Metazoa; phylum Chordata; class Actinopteri; order Cypriniformes; family Leuciscidae; genus Meda; species Meda fulgida. Next base: position 32,076,934 of record CM060622.1, read on the forward strand.
TCTAATAGCATTCGTTATCTACACATTATTGCTTATTACTGTAGAGCTTGACATGACTGTCGTAAAAAAAAACAGAGCTGCAGAATTTCTGATGAACTGGAGCCTTCAATGTTTATTGCTGCAACACACATGCAGCACTGCTAATGCCAGGGTTGACTGGAGATATGCACACCTTTGAAACTCACATACACACATATCCCTGAATGAGAAGCATTCATTTAAATGGATTACATCTAGAATTGTTGTGTGAATTCACCTCACCTCACCTTTACCAGCAGGTGTCGTCGGGCTAGTAGAATGGAAAGCTGCTCTTTCTCTATCTTTTTCACACACATGTTCACCATGTATACCCACGCACAGGTACGCACAGGTGCACACATAAAGCTGGAGGGGACAGACAAAGGGTGGAGTGCTTGTGCAACAGGCAGGTGAGCTACTGCGTCTGTGTCAGTGAGCGCATCTCACCTGTGAAAAATCTTCCAGCCTCGGGTGACTGTCATATACAGATGTACTACTTTGGTTCCCATCATTACGGCCCGTGTCGGATCAGGACTGGATAATCACGCCTCCTGCTCCAACATGCAGAGGCCCAGAGCTGCTGTCTTGGTTAATGACTAACCTGACGAGCGTTTGATGTAGCTGAGCATCGATATTAGTGTAGACTAATTTACTCCACCGATGCGGTATTTGGACTCACAGCACGCGTTCCTCCGGGCCGCCTCAGACTGTTATTAAGAGATGAGAGAGGTGTGTTTAAGTCAATCTCTCCCTCTCCTTCCCTCACTCTCTTCATTTGTCATGTTTGATGATCTAAGTTGAGATAGTGTTTGAGGAGTTCTTATGAGAGAGGTCTTGTGTAATGAGTGGAACGGCTGAAAGGCCTGCAGGTGATTCGAAATTACCCTTTATTCCGTAAGTCTGCATGATTTACAGTCAAAAGAATAACATGCCATTCTGATGAATGAACAAGCAAGTGTGAAAGTGGGCCAATTTCGCGATAAAACTGCGGCAAGCTTTATTGGGAACGCGGCGTGTGCGAATCCGAACTCTAGTGCTCCGATTTTGCACTAGCGAACTCTCTGAAGGGAGCCTCGTGTGCTTGGAGAGAAAAGACTCTGAGTAGTTTGAAGTTGTAGAACAGACATTTGGGAAGATCATGAATAGTAACAGCTGTTTTTGGCACTGTTGGATCAGTGTTCTCATTTTGGCTGGGTTGCATTATCTCCGGAGAGCAGAACTTAGGATGGCTACCAGCTACGGCTCCGGGATTTCTCGGCTTACCCCGGCGCCGCTTCGCATCTTCACTTAAGGCGAAATTATCCTGCAATTATGTAAACTCATTTTCCAACACACACACACACACAAAAAGAAAGGCATTAATATATGCCTTCACCTCCAGCCAGTGTTTTATATGCTAATGTGAGTTAGTTTGCAGTGGAAAAAGGAGGTGTTTTATCACAGGGGCTTTTGACTGGGCCTGAAAACGGATCCGTATGTAGAATTAGATTAGAGACAATGTGGAACTCGCGGGAGCAGCCTGGACCGGAGCTTGATGCACCGTAGCAGTAGGTGCAGGTCCCATCTCTCTGCTGGTTGCTTGTGTGTGAGCTGCTGCAGTGTTTGTCTAAGTCATAATGAACTTTAATAAGCCGAATAAATCATGCTGTGTTGAGCTCTAAAGGTACAAGCTGGCATTGATGGAGGGCCCAACCGGTGGGGATCGCTTCTGTGAGTAAACACAACTCTGGCATTTATTTCCCTTCATGTTATTGTTCTTCCAAGTCAAATTCAGCAAGGTGTTACAATAATGAAAGATTTTCATGGGTTGAGTCCAAACAACCAATAGAACATTTACAAACATAGAAACTATTTTGCTCACAAATGGATAATACAATAAGATTGATCGATCGGTCGGTATGTTGGTATTAAATGTTCAGGCTTTTGCTTAGAACTAAGGGTGCTCAATCATAGGTTAAGGTAAATTGTTGAGTATGCACATTCATTCATATATCTTTTAAGTTTGTGTAAATGTATGCTCATAGATATTTGAGAATATGCACCTCCCAAATCACTCTCATATCTTTGAAGTGTGTGTATGCTTGTGTAAGAACCATGTCATGTGCTTTTGTATTGTTTGGAAATCTTTTGGAAATTATAAATTATAAAAGTCTTGGTAAAGCTACAAATGCAGTTAAATGCAAACCTGTTACCACACATTCTGTTTTAATGTGTCAATTTGCTGTATTTCTTGGAAACAGTAAAGCTTGCCATTGTTTATTCATGTCTTGTTAGTGAGACATTTGTTACACCGTATGTAAGAGTTGTAGTGACTTGACTGCACAATAACACACACAGTGCTACCTACTGATTAATTCTGCACGTTATCTACAACTATTAATGCACTAGGATAATTGTACTGGGCTGTAATTATAGCCTCAGACTTCAGAAGTATTTTGTTTCCAACATCAGCCTTCACATATAAAGACTTGCGATTTATAGTAAAACTTAATTTAAGGCAACAAGTCTCAAAGATTGTGATTATGGTTAGGAATGGAGATAGTCTGTGTGCCATCAGAGATAGACAGGTTAGAACAGGATCTGAACAATATTACAGCACAATGCTGCAGGTTATGAAAAATAATTAGAGATGCTTGTGTGTGTGTGGTGTGTGTGTGTGTGTGTGTGTGTGTGTGTGTGCGTGTGCAGAATAAAACACACCCTCACTGTTTTGAAGTTGCATATTACAGTTTTCACAACTTTCATTGCGTGTGCACTCTCTTTTAATTCCCCTTCAAATGAAGACCATTACTCTCACTCTCGCATACTGTTATTAAGGGGGGAGGGGTATATTAAAGTAGCTATTGCATTAAAAATCTTAAGTGTGCATTAATGAGAAAATAATGCACTGCAAATGATTCTCGCCTTCTATTCTGAGTGCCAAGAAGACTTCACAGGTATTAGACACACTGAAGAAAGAGCAAGAAGCGTGTTGTTTCACCAACACGATAACTTCATGGTTATTTGAAAAGAATACTGAAGATAAATGGACAATTTGTCATATTATATGCATTTTTTTTACATTTTTTTAATTGAAATGCCAAAGCTAATAAAAAAGCATCAAATAGGCAGCAGCGGGTTTCCAAGTTGTGTCTAAAGGTTTCCTGGCATCATGTCCAAAGCCTCTGAAATGCAAACTATAATTAGAGAGAGAGAGAATGAAAACGAGAAGGAGGGGAGGGAAAGTGCTTAACGTTAAGCGCACGATCAGGCGTTTGAACCGCTCAGAGTTCAGGCTTCTCGGTTTTGTGTTGCTGTCAGACTGTGTCACGGTGTTAGACTGTGTACTTGTGTGAATTCACAGGAATACTGATGAGATGAATCAGATGTGCGCGTATGAAAGCTATGGAGTGTGTGCCTGCATAAAGAAGAGACTAAAAAGAAGAAGCCGAGAGGGGAAAAAAAAACCTCTGCTTTGGTTTTTCAGGCCCAATGGCAGAACTAAACAAACGGGTGCGTATTGCAGGGGGAGCACATTAACTGTAACGTCTCTTGATCTGTTCGAGCTGAGAGTGCTGTCGGCATGGCTAATAAACACTTCATTTAGTTTTAATGGTGCTGGCGCCTCTCGGCAGCCTTCAAAAGCCCTCTTTATTTGGGTCATTTATGTCTTTCCTCGAGGAGCACCCTGGGGACGCGGGATCTGTCCACACCGCTGCGCGCCGCAGCATTTGAAAGCAAGGGGGAAATTAATAGGGCTATCTCTAAAAAATAAATAAATGATGGGCAGAATGCCGCCAACCAGCCCGCTGAGCTTATTAAAGAGAGACGGCGAGAGGGAGAGAGACACTCGCAGAAAGAGAGATTTTAATATGAATTTTGCACCTTTTAATGTGCGAGGATTTTCCTTTTCCTCTTTGATTTTTTTCTTTTCTTCTCTCCCTCCCTCTGTCTTTGCCGGCTCTCTGTTTCAGATGGAGTAAATGTAAACATGGCAATTATGGATTGTGTGAGAGTTAATTACTGGGTGTGCTCCTGCCCTGGGGGACGTTTGGCAGCGTGTTTGCGTTGATAAAACGTTCTACTCATCAGCAGCCCTCCAATGGTGGCTCAGCCCTCCGAGAGTGGACCGAAGGGAGCCAATCCCTGGAGTCCTCTCGGCTCAAGGACCAATTAGTATTAAGCAGAATTAATCTAAACGGAATATTGCCATCAGAGCAGGTCCACTGGAGGTGAGGGGGAATTAACCGACCAGATTGATTGGCTGGATCTTTTTAACGGCCTGCTCGTGCCTTCTCCTTCTGGCAGTCTGAAGTAAAGATTCTTTTTTTAAAACGACACATTTGGGCTGGAATGATAAAGCGTTCTTAAATGGCTTAATGAGGACAACAAGCAAAAAAGAAGTGAACACAGCTCATGTTTATATGTAGACACTTAAAATAAAGCTTCTTCATATGTGGTTCCATGAAGAACCTTTAACCTGCACAAAAGGTTCTTTGCACTCTTAAAAACAAAGGTTCTTTATTGGCATTGTTGGCTCCATGAAGAACCTTTAACATCAATAGAACCTTTCCATTGGACAAAAGGTTCTGTATAGTATAACTATATAAATGCCTCATCCATCCATCGTCCATCCATAGTGGGAAAAATGGTTATTTAGATCATTAATACATTCTTCACACTAAGAAAAAAAGAACTGTTGACTGGAAGGTATTTTGGGGTAACTAAAATGGATCTTTCGCTGAAATATTTCCCAAATGGGAAGTTGCGAACCCTTGGGGGTTTGTGAGTTGATAAAAAGCTAATAATGAATTATATTTAATCTAAAACAAAAAAATAATAATAATGGGACTGCACGATAATCACAATATAGCTTTAGCAAATCAAATAAAAACTGTTATGCTGTCTGTAGTCTGATGCAGTGTTTAAATTTGAAACGTAGCACTGTCTCCATGCAAACAACTTATGATCTGGTGTTTTCAGCGTATCAGACCACCTCTGTTATCTCTCCACGTGCTGCAATTTTAGCACGCATTTGGAAATGCTAGACTTAGTTTAACACATTTGCATAATTTCCAACATTTTTGTGGACCGAAGTCTACAGCATTAAAAGCTGGAGGATTTGAAATGTTAAAATGTTAAAAAAGGGTTTGAATGTTTGTAAGATAATTATTTGAAACATAAACTACTATTGTAATTAGTATTGTAATATATTATAATATAAAATAAAATTATAATTATCAAATAAATATACATTTTATCTAGGGTTTCAGCTGACAAAAAAATTGGGAACCCTTCTTCTATAGCATCACTTCGAAAACCCTCCTTTTGAAAAAAAAAAAGTTTATTCTTCTAGGTATGTACATTGATCTGATGCAAAGACTTGGCTTTTGTACCCTGTCGTGTTTTTTTTGGTCTAGATGAGCACTGGTTCACTTCCCTTGCGTCCTCTATTGATTAGGGCAAATGTGGCTGTATTAGGGTGCAGTAAGTGTGCATGTTTCTTTGGGATGAGAGATGTGACATTTGTGACCCCAGCTGCAGTGTAGAATTGATTCGCTCTGGCTGTGAGAATAGGACCAGGGTCAAGGTTAACCCTGCCAGGCCTCGTGCGCAATTATGCTACATTAGCCTGTTAGCGGTCAAAAAGGAGGGGTCCTGTTCAGCTAATAAGCACTTTCTCATCATATCAGCGCTGACAGGAATTCACCGCTTTCCATTGATCTTATTTTTTCTATTTTCCTTTTCACAGTCCTGTCCCAAGTACTCAGGCGCACCTGACTAGAGCGTCTCTGCGGAAAGCACGCTCATTTTATTACCTGGAAACGATTAGCGCTAGTCGTTCCGCGATGCTACTCTAATATACTCAGCACTGCAATGCTTTCTCACTGGAGTTCTGTAGGAGGTTGTATTCAGATTTCACGAGTTAAAGAGTTGATTTAGTAGCCCGTGGAGAGCGAGTCGAAGTCTCTTTGCCTCCGAGCCATCTTCGTTCACATCAAAAGCAGGTCAAAATTCACAAACGTCGTTTCGCACAAGCAACCCCAGTGCGTGTTTACACAGACTCTGGAAGGATGGAAAGCTACAGGGTTTTATGCGCTGTGACAGCTGCTGAGATGAGCGCTGCGTTTGAAGACTGATCTACTGGAGTTGCAGGTGGAAGTGTTGGGGATGCTCGAGCAAGTGAGAAGCAGCTAGTTGCCTTTTATGATAGTGTGATAGTCTCTCTCTCTCTCTCTCTCTCTCTCTCTCTCTCTCTCTCTCTCTCTCTTTCACAGTTAGAGACTGATTCAGTTTTGTGTTTTTGAAATCTTTCCCTCTATACATGTGCACACACACGCACGCACTCGCTATCGGTAATTTCTTCCTTCTGCGATTAAAGCAAGGACGTGTTAGAGGCACGGCGTCTTTGTCTCTGTCTCGTGGTGAAACACTGATCCCCTGTCACATCACACCTAATCCCCTCATACAGCAAACTGCCATTGTCTTCATTTCACTTCCTCTTCTCCTGCTCTACAGTCTGTCCTCTCTCTCTCTCTCTCTCTCTCTCTCTCTCTCTCTCTCTCTCTCTCTCTCTCCTACTGTCTTTCACTCTCGTTATTTACATTTCGCAACATGCTGGCATTTGGATGCTGCTTTGTCACACAGCAGTTACAATGTCTGTGACTCCTTCATCTGTTTTCACACTGTAAGATAAAGCATTTATCATGAATCAGTATTCACTCTCTACCTTAAGAGGCGTTCACAATGAGTGACATGCAGCGGCAAAGCCAAAAGAAGTCATTTATTTTTAGTGGGAGATGATGATGATGTCCAGTGATGATAACGTCTGTTGGTGATGAAAAGTCGATGTGTCTTGCTGGACAAAACTTGTAATGTTTATTGCCACATATAATTAGGGATGCATAATATACGGTATCAGAACCATATTGGTTATCGGCAGAAGTGACTGATTATTCAACTACTATTAACCATAATCTAAAACTCACTTAAAATTGATCTTTAAAAACACTAATAATTTAATAAAACTGTTGAATGTGCTCATTAACACATTTCTGATTACATCTCCATTTTTCATACTGCTCATTTTATTGTTGTGGTGCATAAATTCACTTGTAGCATTTAAAACATTTTTTTTATTTTGGTTTATTGTATATTTATTTATTAAACAATAGTATAGCATTTTTATTTTATTATTGGTTATCTGCAGTAACATGAAAATAAATCGTTTTTGAATATTGATACATATATCTATATCTATCTATATATATATATATATATATATATATGTATATATATCTATATCTATCTATCTATATATATCTATCTATATATATATATATATATATATATATATATATATATATATGCCAACTACGCAGCCCACAAGTAACATTAGGGCATCTAACTGCAGCAACACATACTTGCGACCTCCAGCGATACAATCAGTGTGATCTAGAATTGAGAGAGGAAAAATAATCATGAATGAACCAACGTACAATATGAAGATCTAAATGGAATGGGCAAATGAATGAATGAAGGGTTGTGTGATATATTCAACAGATGTCTTTGAGTGCGGGTAAGTTGTCAGGCCTAATTTGGGTTTGGCCCTTTTGTTGAGAATGTTCTCAGGTGAAGAATGCTGTCATTACAGATCCCCCACATAATTTACTGGGATCGAGCACAAGTGCAGGCCTCAGGCTAAGAGGGTCATCATCACAATTATACAATCTTGTTTTCTCTTTCTTTGCAACCCTGCCCTACATTCCTCTTGGTAATTTACAGCACTGCAGTGAATAGCTACTTCATTTTGGCTTTTGTGACATCTTGACATATTTTTGCTGTTAAACAATGTTTAAGGTGGAGATGCATGGGGTATAATTACAGGTTCACACTGTACCAGAGTTAGTGAGATGTCAACAAACCCAACTTTCCACCTCTTAGAGAAGAAGAGAATTACAGATAAAAGAGACACAATTTAAAAGATAGAAGACAAGTTGTTTTTTTAACTGCTGTTCATTGCCCTGCCAAATCTGGTTAAAGGAATAGTTCACCCTAAAAGGTGACTATGTAAAAACATTGTTTTGTGTTTTTAAGAATATGCAGGCTGCTCTTAAAATAAATAAAAATGCCAGGGTCATTTGAAATTTAAATCTCATGCACATTTACACACATTCAAATACTGTATAATGTGTCAATATGCTATTCCAGATTGGATGTCAAACGTCATTGGCACTTGTACTTCTCATTGCGGTTGTCTTTTAAGCTAAGTAAATTAAAAGTTAAGTTACATAAAATGTACATTTGGAATGAAAAAGGGAATGAAAAGTAGGACGGAGTGTGTAGAAACCAGGACAGAGGAAACTTATGTTTCTCTGGAAAAACAAACGTGCCAAAATTAGTTTGGGACAATAAATAGTGATAAACAAACAACATGCACAAAGTGTAACGCTGCAGTAAAAAAAAAAAAAAGAAAAAAAACATTTGCTTTATTCTTTCTCCAAATGAGCATATTCCAGTGGTCTGGTAATCCAACGCAGCTTCTTGTAAAATGCCTGGTGAAATATCATGTGATTATGAGAGCTCTTTTTATCTTTGGAAAGGTTATAAACGAACAACATATGGAACTCTATGATCTCTTTTTTTTTTTTTTCCTCAAATGTGTAATCTAGTCTAATCGATCTGTTACTGCGGGCGTGTCATCTAGATTTGTGGGTTTCTTGGATGTCCCAGGTTCCCAAAAATGGGTTTGTGTGTGTGGTGTTTGTTTGTGCCACCTTTTTATGCTTGTTTTAATTGTGGCGGGTGGAGGAATCCGCGGTTGCACGTTCGTGTGCTCAGAGCTGGGATAAGGGCCAATTATGAGGAACGCAGAGGGAGGACGGAGTGGCAGAGACAGGAAGGGAAGGCCTGGTTTGCAGCTGGCCTCTTTACTGGTGCAATGCAGTCTCTCTCATGTGTGTCTCTCTCTGCTCGTGTACTGTAAAGTTCTGCAGTTGTTAATTTTGGTTTCCCTTTTCTCTCTCCAGCATTTGCACTCTGTGTGGCCAATTAGAGCATGGCTTATGGGGGAGTGTGGAGATAAGCTGTGTTCTGCTGTTTCCTGGCCATGCTGTGTGGAGGGATCGAGTGGGTGTGTTCCCTTGTGCTAAGCACTTCCTCTGTCCTCAGGACCCACTGACTCTTCTTACTATGTGCAAAACAGCATATTATCAAAATCCCTTTAGAAATGAGTCAAAACAGGGTCAGGGCAGGGAACTTGGGCTTCTAGTTAAAGGGATAGTTCACCCAAAAATTTAAATTCTGTCATCATTTACTCATCCTCATGTAATTCTAAACAATTTTGACTTTCTTTCTTCTGTAATTCACAAATTATTATATTTTGGAGAATGATGGGGTCCAAACAACACTGGACCTTTTTTCTTTTCAAAATATTTGTCATGTCTTTTTTGAATGCATGATGACAGACTTTTCATTATTGAGTGTACTATCCCTTTTAAGACCAATTAGTCTAATAGCTAAAAGTCATTTAGGCAAATTATGAACTAGTTGACTAATGTCTTAACTGCAAGTATGCGGTGCGTATTGTTTTCCGTACCCACGTTAGCAGGTTAGAGTTTTCACACTGCACGCGGATGCAGTCTGGCGATCCGTTCCAGGTGCGGTGCGTATACAGCAGTGCAGAGATCGTTTACGTACTGAGTCTATTTTTGCTGTGCTGCACACGCTGAATTAAAGTGACAGTGCATAGTTTGTGGTCAAAATTAACACTAATTGACATGAAAATGTAGTAGGCTAATCTCACCATACATGCATTTAATTAAATACTACTATTTTTCCCAGTCATCTTTTTACTTTAAGACCAGAGTAAAGGAAGGAAAACTACAAGTTACTTCAAGTTCTTTGTGATGCAAGATTTATTGTACAAAGATTTAAATTATGCAAAAGAAAAGGCTGCTGTTTTTGTCAATTTTAATTTAAAATGTTTGCTATTTTAATATAACTACATAGTTCAATATTACCACTTGCTTGAGCAACTTAATATATCATCTATATAGAAGTAATGCATTGAATAATGCGTTGTTTAAATTGTGTTTAACCCTTTGATGCACAACATGGGTCTAAATAGACTGCGTTTTCATTTTCTATATCTTTGCAGGAAATTAATTTCATCATTCAGTGTTCCAGGTATTCCTCAATTAACTTGTTTTGGATCATTACAAATCCTTATTTAAAATTTTCCTTTCTTACTTTTCGAATAAAAATCATTTTTGTGTCACTACCCTTCTAATGTGCAACATGGGTCTAAAAAGACCCGTATTCATGTTTCTTTGCTGAATATTTGAAAGAAATGTATTTTATCATTTATTAATCCTGGTATTCATTAAATATCTTGTTTTTGATTTCCTTAAATCATTGTTTATTTTTCCTTTCTTACTTTGTAAACAAACACGGTTTTTGTATTTCTACATCAATTTTAAAAAATATAAGAACCTTTGATATTTATAAATAGTATAAATATATTTACTGCAGAAAACTATTCACCTGCCACACATTTCACAATTCAACACGGCTGCTTTTGTATATTTCATGCATGTAAGTTTTATTTGATACATTTTTTGGCACAGAAAATATTTTATATTTTGTGAAAGACATCTAGATATAGCCTAATATTTGAATGTTAAGGCTAAGGTTACCTTGACCTTGAAATCCATTACTAGTGCAAAAGAGAAACATGTCCAATACTATTAGCTAGCTTGCGGTCGACATATTCTATTTTATCTAATGTTAGCTAGGTCAACAAAATAAAACTTGCAATAGAAAGTTATATATACTAGTATATATTGTTGCTGTTGGGCAGAAACCTTTTACCTCTATATAAATTTTTATTTGTGGTCATAAATCAATGCTATCGGTCACATAAGTCGTCATGTGGTGGCGTTCTGGTGCACTATGGCTGCTGTCACATCAGCCGGATGGATGCTTCACATTGGTGGGGGGGGGGGGGGTCCCCCTACAGTTGCACTACACTACAGTACAATTTCAGTCTTATCGGTTATATGTGTGTTATGTGTGACAAAGTGGCCAGTAAACATATTTCAAGTATTAAGGTAAATGTCTTGATCTAAACAACTGTGACATTGGCTATTTTAACAAAAAGCTTTCTTTATTCTTTTGTGTTATCACGCTTGCATAGATGGGTCATTTTAGACCCATGTGTGTGTGAACTTGATGTATTAACACAAAACCTAGGAAATATAAAAATATGAATTTGTGATAATTGAAAACAAGATATTTAGAATATTCATAAATCATGAAATTTAAAGATCATGAAATCTTAAATGCTCAAATAAGGTGATTTCAAAAGGTGAAACAAACACAAAAAAAATGCCTAGCCATGCATGAAATAACATAGGAAATGAATACGGGTCTTTTTAGACCCATGTTTTGCATTAGAAGGGGTATCCATAGCTTGCGCATCAAAGGGTTAAACGTGAATGTATATTATTTATAGAATTTATATATTACATATAGAATTTAAAATAGGCCTAACTGTTTTCTATTTATGTATATATACATTTATTTATCTATAATTTTTTTAATGACATTTATTCTTGAGATGACAGCTGAATTTTCAGCATCATTACTCCAATGTTCAGTGTCACATGATCCTTCAGAAATCTTTCTAATGTGCTGATTTGGAACAGTGAAATATTTTTTTCAGGAATATCTGATGAATAGAAAGTCTTTTTTTATAACATTATAGTCTTTACGGTCACTTTTGATCAATTATATGCATCCTTGCTCTATACAAGTATTCATTTCTTATGAAGAAATAAAAGAAATGTATTGATCTTAAACTTTGTAATGGTTGTGTTGAAATTTTCATTTGACTAAAAATATTAATAATAATCTAAAACAAATATGCATTTTGAAGGACAAATTTAAAATTGTATAAAAAATACATTTTATAAAATATTGTGCAAAAATGTTGGCAGAGAAAGTAAAAAAAAACTATCACTGTTGATCCCTGAGTGGTGCTTGGTTATTCTGATCTGATCAAAGGTGGTTTTGGCCTGAAAAGTTTGAATGCCTCTAAAGCAGAACAAGTTTCAACGGCACAGATGTGTGTCTCCTACAGAGACTGGCCGTCAGGTTTGACTTCATAGGTTATTTGAGAAGTTCATGTCCTGAGGTGAATATGTATAGCTACAGAGTTAAGGTCCTGACCCAGGAGGAAGCTCGTCTTATCTCCTTCCATCCGCATCACTCAGAATGATGGTGTTCCTGGCGTGGCTCATCGCTGTGCGATAAAGAAAACAGTGCATCATTTGTCAGTCGGGGCCCACTGACAAGACCCCCATTAAGATCCCAGCCTGAGGCTTTAGGTGGACGAGTCATTGCCTGTCTATTTTGAGTGACAGTTGATAAAGTGTTGCCTGGGTAGGGAGGACATATTTGTTTACAGATCACTCTCTGGCTAATTGTAGGCGTCTTTTTTTCCCAACCCAGCGTCCTTCATCACAAGCTTCACTCTTCTGTCTGTCTTCAAACTTACCGCTCCCCTCCAAATGAGTCTTGACACTGTGGAGAAACGGCTAATGGATCTGTGTAATGGCTTCTGATGACAAACTCCACGCTTGGAGAACCATGTAATCTCTCCACAATTAATTAAAGTGCTTACCGCTCTCTTACACACACATATGCACACACTCTCCACCTCTTCTTCCTCCTCCCTCTCCTTTTCTTTTCCTAAGCAGATGTGGCTAAATGACAGGATAGCATCGCTGTCAGCTGTAAAAAATGAAGGCCTGGCCTGTTAACAAAGAGAGGGGTGATGTGAGACACAGATGTGGGGTTATCGCTACGGTAACGCTGGGATGGATGCGCGGGCCCTGCGCTCCTTAGCATCTGCATCTAGGCGCTAGTAATTACCACAACAACCCCCAGCAGCACAGCAGTCTGTCAACACCTCATGCTATCCCACATCACAAAGAGAGATGAAGAGGTAATGTGTGGGGTAGTTCTGTCTATACCGTAAAAGAAGTTTATTACATTAGTTGTATTTGATTGGCTTGAATTACATTCCTCTGTCACTATTGTGAAATGGTTACTAATCCTATAAGTATGTCGTTTGACTTGACAGAGCAAAATTATTGTCCCTACATCCCATCAAATATGCTATGGGTTTTCAAACTAGGGTATGGGGTGCTGTATTGTATTATATTATACTGTTATATTATTAACAATACAATTATATAAATGTTAGATAATAATTCTAGTAATACTACTAACAAACTGTTTTTTTTCTTCTTAAAATCAGTTTTGCTTTCATTTCTAATTTCATAAGAGTTTGAGAACTACAGCAGGAATTAATATGAAGATTGGTTTCCTACCGTATGAGAGAATGTAGGGAAAACCACAAAAAATAACTTTTTCCACTCCCTATCACCTTCTCTTCCAGTCATATATGTATATGTATATGTATATATATATGTATATATATATTTGTTTTCACATCACATTTGGGGGTCCATGATTTAAAAAAAAAATCTTAAAACCCCTTAAGTCATTGCTATCTGTTTCGGACTTCTGATGAAAAAAAAAAAAAACAGGATTGAGCTGTTGAATTAATGGAAAACTGTCAAACTCTAGTGATGTGATTATCATTTTCATTTGGAAATCTTCTTCATTGTGATCTTTTCAGTTCAGTTTTTTTTTTTTTTTTGTGTGTGGTGGCTGGTTTCTCGTTTGGAAGATAAGGATGAGTGACCACAAAATGCGTTTAGCTCTATACCTATTACCACATCATCTGTTCAGTCCCATTAATAATTAGTTACAGCAAATCCTGCATGAACTTCTCTCAGCCTTGAGAGAACTCTGAAATCCCTTTAACTCCATCACCTTTTTAGTTTGTCCTTTTCACCTTTGTGCTTTTGTTTTCTTTTTCCACTGCGATATTGATTCGAACGCAAAAGCATAATTAAGCTCATTTTGGAGATAATTCCTCCGTCTTAGTTGATGTTTTATAAATAAATGAGAAATTCTCTATGCTTTGTGTAAGTTTTAATAGGAGCCATCAGTGTGGAGTTGCTTTCGCCATTGATTTGATTAAAGGCATTATGCATTGATTAATGAGTTTTACACTTGGCTGGGTGGAGAAGAATTGCAACACGTTCTTTGACCCAAAACTCACTCGTTTTCCTTTCTCTCCTCATCCTCTGTCATCCTCTTCCAGCAAAGAAAGCCTGCATTGGCACACAGCGCAAACATCGAACAAATCACTGGAGCCTTTTATTTGGAAACGTAATGCCCCGAAATCAGTTTTGCTTTAATTTCCATAAGAGTTTGATACAGCAGGAATTAATATGAAGATCGGTTACCTACCGTATGCGAGAGAATGTTGGGAAAACCACAAAAAATTCACAGTGCCGCAAATTGCCTTGCAATTAGAATTCTCAACAAAAAAAAAATGTTTTTTTTTCGCTCTCACCCTCTTTCTTTTCAGTCTCACTCTTTCCATTTAGCTTTCAAAGCAGTCTTGTTTAGACACCCAGTTCATACCTGTGTCTGTTCAAAAAATGCAGCGTATAAAAGATGAGCTGAATATGTTTGGCTGAATATTGCCCTCCTTCCCCGCGCCAATCTGTCTTGCTTAGGGAAGCAATCCTAGGTGCAGTGGATAAACTAATATCGGAGCATCACCTCAGAGAGACAATACAAACGATGGGGTAATCTTTCATCTCTTTATGCATACAGGGAAATATGAAAAATTGCAGTTTAGGAATATTTCTGTGAGATTGGAGGCTCAAGCGGCGGTCGCCGCGGTGCCCAGGGCCACTTCTGACGCCATGACAAGCAGAGGAAGAGTGATGAGAGTATTATGCCCGCCTGTCGCCCCGCTACGAGCCCCCTGCCAGGGCCGCACGTCAACGCACACACACATGCTATTTCTCTCATCGTTGTGATTGACAGCTGGGTTTGACATAATTGTCTCCGTCATCTCTCTCTCCGGTCGCTTTATTGCTCCTGCTGCGGTGGCGTCTCTGCTGGAAGAGAAAGATAAATCTGTCATTTATCACTCCTCCTTTCATCCCTCCATCACTCGTCTCTAACAGACCCTGTTAAGGGGGTAATCTGCCTGTGTTAGCCAGCGAGCCTATTCATCACCATGAGCGGACCCGGAGGGGTCATGCCGCTCATCCCTCGTCCCCGGTCCCTGTGTGCTACAGCTAGGGCCGGGCAGTGAGAGCGAGCTGGTGTGAGCGAAGCTCAGGATCAAGCTCAGGGCAAACAGAACAGGCTCACAGCAATAAGGTGGCATTAGGCTGGGATTGACGCTCACTCTCAGGTCTGAACTCTCATGATTAGATCTCATATTAGCTCTTAGCATATGGCTAACACCTGAAAACCCCAGTGCACCAAGTAAACCCTTGGACTTATTGAACACACAGCCATATCCCTCTTCTGTGCTCAAGATGATATCAAAACGTCGTTGATGGGTACCTTGGTCATATTGCCAGCCTCTTAACGTTAAGTGTGCCTCCATGACCGGCCGTTAGCCGTGCCGTCGCCTGATGTGTCTGAAAACATCTAATTTTCAGCCAGAAGACCGTCTTGTGTGTGTTTTGGATGAGGTGACTCCTCCCAACAATCTTCGAAAGTGTTGAATCCCTGGCAATTTAGCAGGTAAATGCGATTGCCTTCACCTCCGAAGTGTTTTCAGAGAGAGAGGATTTTATTTGGTAGTTTATTGCGTCATCTTTCTCTGAAGCTTCTTTGTTGCAGAAAGTCTCTGAGCGTCTCTGTTTACTCCCTATATGTATTATCAGTCTCTCTCTCCTCCTCTTCAATACATACTTTTTTTTTTTTACTTCACAACCCACTACTTATTTTTCTTCTCTCTCTCTCTCTCTCTCTCTCTCTCTCTCTCTCTCTCTCTCTCTCTCTCTCTCTCTCTCTCTCTCTCTCTCTCTCTCTCTCTCTCTCTCTCTCTCTCTCTCTCTCTCTCTCTCTCTCTTGTTTTTGTTTTATTCAGCTAAATAACCTTTCCGTCCCTGGGTAAATCTGAGGAATATGTATGTGTGTGAGAGTAAGGGAACAGTTCGGGGTAGATGAGATCAGCGTTCTCATATCTCACTCGCCGTGTGTAGATTTATTTGGCTTCAATAAGCAACAAGCGAGCCATCATTCTGGGCCAATAGACTGCCTCCAGCCTGCCTGTACTTATTTCACAGGACCGCTCAGTGCCACACCAGCGGCCCCCGTGGGTCTGCTCTGAACCAGAGGCTGCCCACACAACTGCCTGAGTCATTACCTGTTATTATATAAAGGAATGGCACACAGAAGGGGATGAATGTTGATGGGTCTTCTTGATCTCGGATGCTTTAAGTTGAATCTAGACTGTCTTTTTCTTTCTTTCTTTCTACCTCTTACTCCCCTCTCTTTTTATGTGTGACTAGCCAACTACATTTAAGCAAACAAAATACATTTGATTTGATTAAATTATACATTTAAATAGGTTGTTTACATTTTAATCATAGCCATATGTTTGACTCATTGAATGTATTTTTTATTAACTTAAAAAAAAGTTGGCCATATTTTGTTAGTCAAAAAGCCATATTTTGCTGGCACAGAGGTGTTTTTTTTTAATGAACGAGCGTGGCAATTATGGTGGCAAGGTGGCATTAAACTTGAAGATTATAGATCTATACGTTTACACACACACAAAAAAAATCTTGAATGCACCCTGACTTAATTAATAATAAAATAATCAAACACAATAATAAAAAGCAGCATTTAAATTAATATTCCCCTTTATAAAGACCTTAAATTGATTGTATGTATATGTGTATAGTGCCTTGCAGAAATCCACTTCATTTTCACATTTGATGTCAATCAGTACACTACACACCCCATAATGGCAAAGCCACAAAACAGTTTTACAGATTTATAAGAAGAAGAAAAAAAACAAGAAAAAAAGAAATATTACATTGCAAACTTATGATTTTGACACTTGAAATTGAGCCCAGATTGCACCCTATTTCTGAGTTGTGCAGGTGCAGATTCTGTGTCTGTCCAGTCTTGAGCAATCGTTTTAGTCACACTCTATTTTGATCCTCTAAAAGCTGCACTTATTACTGTTGTCAGTTCTTGTTTTAGTGTGTATAGAAACCTGTAGTTCAGAAAGAGGTCAGATGGTCGTTTTTCACAACACGTTGTCAAAATACTGTATAGATTGCCTTTAGACCTTCCTCTTCACACATAGCTCTCTGATATCAGTGTGTGTGTGTGTGTGTGTTGAGTTGTGTGTGGTATTAGAGCAAATCTCTATGTATGTGAGGTGTTACACACTCCTCTGACCCCTGATATCCTGCTGAGAGAAATTTTGATCAGATGACACACTCTCTCTCATCAGATGGGTGTCTTCCTCCTTCACTCTCTCTGTCTGAGATATCAAGTGTATTCTGGGTCTTTTCCAATATCTCAACAAAATAGGAGATTTGGTCTGGACAACAACAGACCTTCCCCCAGTCTTGTTTTTCTTTTCAAATCCAAAATGAGCTATACACACATCCTCAAACTATGAATTAACCATAGCAATGTCTTGTTTTTTTTTTTGTTTTTTTGCCATTTTAACATTTAGCCTTTTAGGTGGTTTTATAGACATAACATGTATATACAATATAAACATGTACATGCTATCTGTGTTTATTGTATTTTATAGAGATTTTAATTAATAAAACACACACACACACACACACACACACACACACTGTGTTTTATGGGAACTCTCCATAGACGTAATGGTTTTCATACTGTACAAACTGTATATTTTGTCCCCTTATACTAACACCTACCCATCACAGAAAACTTTCAGTATTTTTACGTAAAAAAAAAAAAAAAAAACATCACTTAGTATGATTTATAAGCTGTTTTCCACATGGGGACCAAAAAATTTCATTTTGTCCCCCTAATGTAGGGTTTACCAGGCCAAACACACACATGTTTGTTTCAGTATATTAGTTAGGTCATTGCATAGACTTCAATTGATTTTATATCATGTACTAAATATTATTTTCTATCGCCTAACCCAAACCCTACCCCTAAACCTACTCATCACAGAAATGTGCAAAACACTTGATCTAAATAATTTGGTATTTTTATGTAGACAGGGCCAGAAAAATATCCTCAGTTATCATAATATTTCCCTATAAGTGAGGACATTTGGTCCTCAAAAGTACTCAAACCTGTACACACACACACACACACACACACACACACACACACACACACACACACACACACACACACAGAGAGAGAGGTCTCGTATAGATTTTGCGTGGGTGAGCAATAATAACAGAAACTGCTACAGCAGTCTAATCAATGCTCTATGTAAAGACATGCAGACTAGTGAGTGAAATCACCGTTCGGACACGATGACTGTCGATAAGCATCTGTCCTCCTGATGACTGTAATTGGCCTGGTGTGACCAATCTGAAAGGATTTGTGTCGTGGTAAATTGAACAGTTCTCGTGTGTGTAGAAGAATAGAGATGTGTGATGTTTTATTTATTTCACAGTAGACTATTACAATGATTTCCTTAACTGTGTATTCAATTTAATGATATCATCTTTTTTTGACTGAGAAACTCAATGGATTGCTGTAGGCTATAAGACAGTGATAGGCTTATGATAGAAGAATAAACAATACTGAAGCCACCACTGATAATAGCTATTCAATGATCTGCCTCTTATTTTCCAATAGCATCATCTTTTAAAATGATAATTTGCACAAGAACTTCTGGCTTGTATGAACTTTTGAGAGAAGTGTGTGTATGAGTGCGTCATCCATTATAGTCCTGTGTAAAATCGGAGAGGTTTGAGAACAGCTGTGTGCACAATGATTGATCTGAAATTGAAAATCTGAAATTGATGAAATTTGCATCTGTTCCTTAATAATCAACCCATTGTGACAACTGCTTATGAGAGTGTGTGTTTTTAATCTAGCCATAATCTTGAAAATATGGCCTCGTGTAAATATTCTAAATATGGTATTAGGAAAAACAAACTCCTCCTGTGGATGTCCTTAATGAAAAGGTGCACGTATTTTTTTGTTTTGTTTTATAATTCTATTATATATTTTATTCTATATTTTTATTTATTTCATATGTGTATTATATATTTTGTCTTATTTTATTTTTAGTCAGTGAATATTCTAATTTTATTTCCCCATTTAGATAATTGTACGTAAATATAATTTACATCTAGGTAAATGTGTGCAGGTGTGCTCTTCTAAGTTAGTTATGTCTGTAAGCATTTATGCCAGCAATTTCTACCAGAAATCTGCTAGTAAATAAGCCAGTTACATCACCGCACGCCAGCACAAAGAGTGTGTGATATAAGAGTGTCTTATTGTAGTGTGTGTGTGTGTGTGTGTGTGTGGTCAAGCCTGCACAGTCCACTCTCCATTAATTTAATGTTAGGCTGCCTATCATCATGCACAGATGCCTATGGACACATAAATGGCCCTCTTGTGTGTATGCCTGTGTGTGTTTGCACAAGCGTGTAGCCCACCGAGCCTAATGATGCGGAAAGATAGCGTATGCCACTGCAGCACACGGCTTTATTTACAAACACACTTTTTCACACACACACACACACACGTATACACACACTCATTAGCTGATCAGTACAGTTATAATAATTAACACATAAAACACCATACCCCCCCCCCCCCACACCTATGTCATTAAGATGATATCATTGAGCATTGAGATGGAATGGTTACGTCTGTTCATTCATTAGAGAATGCATCCATCTGGTGTGTTTGGGTGTGTGGGAGTGCGTTTAGCGGGCAGTGTGCCCATCGATCTGAAAGGCTTCATTAGATAAGTGCTGACATCACAGATTGATGTCTCTTTAAGGCAGCCTGCCACAGCGCTGACAGGGGAAATCAGAGATATTGACTTCCGTGTGTGTGTGTGTGCGCATGTGTTTGTTTTGGATGCTTAGAGATGTGAGTGTATGTAAAGAGCACGCATTATTCTTGCAGGTGGATTTGTGGGTAGGTGTGAGTGTGTGTGTCTGTCCTATTCCTCTGGTTTAATGGGCTCCCAAGCTTTAGGTGTTCTCTAATGATTGTTGTTACACACTCCACTGTGCGGCTAAGGGCCTTGTCAAACTTTCAGCATCACATACGCACATTCACACTCAGCTTTTAAGAGAAGAGAAGAGAAGAGAAGAGGAGAGAAGAGAAGAGGAGAGACTAATTGGAACCAAATTCAAATGGAACAAGCCAGGGGGTGTGGAAATAGAAAATGATGATAAATATAAACTGAACAAGAATAAAGGAGAGAGTAATTGAGTGAGAGTTTATCTGTGTTTAACCTGTGTCTCTGAGTGCTGATAGCACATTGATTAGAAATGTCTTTACCATTCAAAGTGTTTTACTAATGAAGAACAGGACAAGATCATTCTTATTGACTACCTATGAGCTGCTATTGATCTCCAGTTTAGATTAGTGTGTGTGTGTGTGTGTGTGTTTGTGTGTTTGTGTGTTTGTGTGTGTGTGTGTGTGTGTGTGTGCGTGTGTGTGTGTGTGTGTGTGTGTGTGTGCATTTGAGCATATGACTGCCTTTAAGGGTTTGTCTTGGTCTGTCGGTTATATAAATAAGCTGTTAAAGTGCATTCTTCTCTCACCTGCTGTTTTTATTCAAGTAGTTTTCTCAGTCAACATCCTTGTTGGTCTTGGAACACTATTCCTATAAACCAGTCAGATTTGAGTGGTAGTTATTGGTAAGAGTTACTATGTTTGCCAGGAATGTTGTTCTAGGACCAACAGAATATGTTGATTCAGAAATGATCCTTACAAATAAAATAATAATTTTTGTCTTGCAGATATTTAATAAAATAAATTCATGTCTTGCAGATATTTCACCTCAAATTGAGAAATGTGTCATTTACTCATCCTCATGTTGTTCCAAACCTGCATGGCTTGCTTTCTTCTTTGGAACCCCCCCCCCCCCCCCCCCCCCCCCCCCCCCACAAAAAAATGTTTTGTCCATACAATGAAAAAAAAAAAAAAAGTGGAGTCCAAATCAATGAACAAAAACACTGATATATATTTTCTATATATATTCATGGCTGTGGTAAATCTGTAAGAATAACGTGTTACATGCTACTCTGCATCAGTTGTTTGTGTTATAGGCTTCTTATGGAGGTTGGGATTGTAGTTTTGCCTTCTGTAGCGGTTTGAGAAAAGTTAGATGATTTTGGTCATTCACAAAATGATATTCAACAGCCTCATTGCTTAGTAAAACAAGGCTTTCTGGATCCCTCTTTATGTGCCATGTGAAAACAAAACAAAGTTTTAGTGGGAGATAAGCATAAATTTGAGAGTTTTAGTGTTTAGTTTAGCACAGGCAGTGTTAGCAGCCGCGAGCTGGATCCCTGCTGGGCCCGGCTCACCCAAGGCTCTTTCCCATTGGCTGCCTCCAGGAGATTAAAGAGAATAAATGCCATCTGATTGGCTGTTTAAAATTTCATAAGCCTTTGCAAAATGTACAGAAATGGCTTAGTTTTTATTGTAGAAAGGTTTAACCTGTTAAAAAGGAAGGTGTTTTGATGTTGAGTTCATTATATAGTATAGACTTTTACAGAAAAGTGTCAGTCTTGTTTTCCCATCAAATGTCAGTGAGAAGTGCTGTTACACTGCTCAATGCTTTGCTTTGTTCTGCAGAGGGTAAATTAATTAGAAGGAACTAACACAGATACACTTAAAGTGAGAAGTACCAATGGCAAACAATTATTATTTATATTGTAACAATATTTCACAATATTACTTTTTTTCTGTAGTTTTGATCAAAGAAATGCAGCCTTTTATGAACATAAAACATTTTCAAAAATTATACCTATCCCAAACTTGTGAACTGCTGTATAAACACACTTGCTATTGCGCTGCTATTCTGAGTCTACATGACTGTGATTGTCTATGGCTGATTCATAGCCTTGCTGATATTCAGACAGCGCTCTTTTTATCTGATAATGCTTAATCATATGGCAAAAAAAGCTTTTTTTAAAACTTTAGTTTACATTAATTTTCATGTCTTCCCTTTTTCATAAGCCTGTGTTGAATCTCCCAAGGTGCTGCTCTATATTTTATTCAGCTTGTCAGAAACTGTAACCGATCTATTGTGGGACAATTATTACAGGGTTTTGGTGAAAGCCACTGATCAACAGAGCAATTAAAAACAACGAATATGGCATCCAGCTTTAGCTACAGCTTAGACAATACAATCCTCTCCTGGTGGACATGTTTGTTTGAAATGAAGCGGGGAGAAATGTCACTCTCTCTTTGTCTCTTTCTCTCTCACCATTTGGTATGTTGTAAATTCTATTTACTTGTCTTTCAATACAAAATAATTACACATATTGCAGCACAATATGAGGTTGTTTATTGTTTGTAAGGTTTGGCATTGTGACTTGACACTATTTCTCACTGATATGGAGATAATTTAATAGTGCCAGCATGTGTTTAGCACACCAAACTGAACCGTGTGCCAAAAGCAGATATTCCACATTCAAAAGTAATGCAGAAAGAAGAAACAGAAACTCTGAGAAAACATGAAAACTTATGCTAATGTTCATTTGATGTCCAGTGGTGAGTTTGGTCAAAAGAGCATTATAGGTGAAATGCCATTTAAAGGGGTAGTTCCCCCCCAAACAATTCAATTGTGTAATCATTTATTCACCCTCATGTCATTAATGTATGACTGACTAACGTCTGCTGAACACCAAAGATGATATTTTGAAGAATGTTAGTAACCAAACCATTTTGGTTACATTGACTAAAAAACACACCAAAACATGTCTTCAAATATCCTCTTTTATGTTCCACAGAAGAAAAAAAAAGTCATACAGGTTTCCATCAACATGAGTTTCCCTTTAATGAACTATCCCTTTAAGCTCAACTGACAACCAATGCTGACATGCTGTCTATTACCACTGAAAATAATTTTAATTTGGGCCTCAATTGATGTATTTCATGGTAAAGATGTACTGTCATACACACGAGAGAGAGAGAGAGAGAGAGAGAGAGAGAGAGAGAGAGAGAGAGAGAGAGAGAGAGAGAGAGGTGGTGTTTGTGCCAGGTTAATGCCAGGCTCTGCTGAAGGCGATATGCCTTAGCAAGATCCTGTGTAGGATAAGCAGAGGAAGCTGGCAGCATTAACATACCGATGCCGGAGGACTTGAGCGGAAACGCCTCTTCAGTGCCTGTCTTCTCTTCCCTTCTTATTTCACTTCCGTATGTTTCATTTCAGCCCTTTATTCCATATGTGTGCTTTCTCCTTGCTTCTGTGTAGTCCTCCTCCTTCTCATCCTCCATGTTTGTGTACACCACACTTTCTTCCCTACATTATCATATTTCAAATTCATGTTGTTACTCAAAGGGTTTCACCATCTTCTGTAGGTAGTTAGAAATATGTGGGTTGGAAGTTCATAGCAAAATTGGAGAGCGACAGCTTGTTGAGTCTGTTCTGTGTATGTAGGCTGAAAATTACACTCATAAAAGCAGTTTTAAATTCCTTAACAATCAAAATATGCTAAATTAATTACCCAGAGACATTTAAAATACACTGACTGACTGTTGTAGCTATGGTGGGATGTTCCCACTGACTAGTGTCTCAGTTTACAGCCTATGAATTGTATTACATTTGCAATAAGTTAGCAGTCAGTTTGGCCCTCACATCTAATAAATGTGAGGACTCTTGAGTTTCCTCAACATTTTAGTGAAACACCATACACAATTAAAACACTTTTATGACTACAGTCTTCATATCATGTCATAATGTGAGTGTTTAATGATGGCAAAGGTAATCTAAATGCAACATTTAGAAATGAGCATGCACTATATAAAATTTGCAACATTGAACACTTTATATCCAATATTGACAGATACAATAAATCATCAAATCTGTAATATCGACACATAACTGAAAATGTACCAATATATATCCAACACACTGACATGCTTTAGTTGCTATGTGGGGCATTCGTGCTAACTAGTTTCTCAATTTGCAGTCTCTAAATTGTATTACACTTGGAATAATTTACTGAGAACTGAGATGAACTTGCCTTTTACCGCCTGTTCGACATGAGAGTGACTATCAATGGTCCAATCAGAGAGAGTGTGTGCAATTCCCTTGTGTTGACTCCTTGTTCCTGTTTTGGTTTGTCAGAGCATCTGTTGTTCATGTTGCTCTACTAGTCTGAGATTTTAGTATAACCCTGGCCTCTCTTTCTCTCTCTCGTTCTCTTTGATTAAAGGTAAGATGGTCACAGTGGCCTGTGTGCTTTTTAGAGCATTAAATCCAGCCTCTGCAGATTTGCACGCCTGTCGCTCAGCCCTGTCAGGTGAATGCCAGAGAGACCGAGAGTGGTACCAGGGTCCACGGAGCTACATGGATAAACCATTTGTATCTGTTCAGTGTTGTGAACAGCGATCAGACAATGTACTCCCAGATCTCGTGGGGTGTGGTTAGCTGCGTGTGCTGTATTTGAGGCGTGAGTGATATGCGGGGTGGAAAGGTAGTTTCCCCGCAGGAGAGGACCATGGGGCAAGATGCCACAGGGTGCCACCAACATCATGTGCTCTTCCTCATAGCTGCCCTTCAGCATTCTCTATGCAACTCCTTTCCTTCAGGTTAGCCACAAAACTAAGTTCCCTCATCGAGTGAGTTAGTTGATATTATGAGTTATATGCATATTTGTATGATCTGTTTACTTTTTGTCTCTTGAGATGTTCCACTTTAGGTTACTTCCTAAAGCAATATATCTTATAAGTATTGACACTTGGAGAAATTTGAAACACAGCTTGTTAACGCTTTTTGCACATTAATGCTTTTTGCAGCATACGGTTGGTTATTGACATTGGCTAGTATCTTTTCTTCTTTAGTGACAATATCTATCAAGGATGCTCATTTATTAAAAGTTAAGAAAAATCAATAATGATGATTTTTTGTTATTGGCCAATATTAAATTTGGCATGAAAAATAAATCCCGACTGTCTTTTCTTCCCTCTGTATATCTGAGATACTATCTTACTATATTGAATGAGATAAACTGTAGTGCAGGACAGGATTTTGTCTATTAGGAATTGATTGGATCGTTGGATGCTGGGATCATTTGCTAATGTAACTCATGACAATGCACATGTTATCAGAGAGGAGATTTCATGGAGATTTGGTGTAAGTTAAGGTTTTTCAATAAAGGTTTTTACTGTAAAATTATGTACTATTATCTCTAAATAAATAAATAATCAAGAAAAACTAAAATCATTAATTTTTAAATGCTGCAAGTGAAATTACTCACCAAAACATTATTATGTACAGTCTGAAAAAAAGATATTCATTTAGAGATTTGCTAAACATTGCATTTAACAGTGTTTTTAGAAAATTAACATCTGAGAATTTAG
Organism: Meda fulgida; assembly: GCA_030578275.1. Lineage (NCBI taxonomy): Eukaryota > Metazoa > Chordata > Actinopteri > Cypriniformes > Leuciscidae > Meda > Meda fulgida. The sequence goes on from CM060622.1 coordinate 32,102,407, forward strand.
GTATGGCAAAGGTAATTTAATGTAAACATATGGGAATTGAGCATACATAATATGAAATGACAAAGCTAAATTTGGTGGTCAGTTCACCTTTTAGTGCTTAACCCTGTTCTGTACACACACAGTTCGGTAATTTACATGAGTGACTGCTTTCTACAACCGGATTAACTTCTGAAAAATGCAGGTAATGACAATCGCATTTAAAAAATGTAGTATATACAGAATTGAACTGAAAAACTAGTTGTTAATGACATACGACGAGAGATCTGAGAGATGACAGATGAGAGACACATCTCTTATTTAAATGCAGTTGTCACTCCTGAAACTTTGCAGTCTGTACATTACCAAAATTAGGCATTCACATTTTTAGGCTATGTACCAGCATATCATGCATCCCCAATATGCGTTCTATCCACACATGGACAGGTGGAGCCAGGACTGTGTTATCCACCTGGAAGGGACACTCTTTACTCTGTGCTGATCCTGATTGCTGTTTCTAACATTAAATGGCTCTTTTACTCTTATGGTAGAATGTACTTGTACCTTTGTACATATACCACACATCCTTTAACAGCAATTCATACCTTACGACATGAGAAACTAATCATCATAAATCACTCCCTGCCTTTTGAGAGAGTTCAGCATCCTGTTGAACAGGATGCAAATGCTAAAGTAGGATTTGCTAGATTAGAACCATACAAAAGCAGGTGAGCCACAATGTTAAAAAAAGTAATTTGATTCTTTTGTAAACCTATGTAGACAAGGGTTTAGCTTTTGTTGTAAAACTTATGTTTGTTGAAAATGATTTGCGTTATGATTCTCAGATGATTCTTTTGCTAGTTTAATTTAAGATCATTATGTTGAGTTGGGTGTGAGTTTGAAGAGTTAAATCTGCTAATATACTGTAATTCAGATGTCTGTTTTAACATATATGAAGCAATCTCTCAAAATGGCTGGACTGAATCCACTTTGAACTCTGGAGAAGACAGTTGTATGTAAATGCGGTCACAGGTAGCGGCAGTAATTCTGTCACTATGATTCTCTGCTCGTTTCTGCACCTCCAAACCACTTCGTTGGAGAGAAATTTGGCAAGCAGCTCACACTTTTATTAAACTACAAAAGGGGGAGGGAGTGTGGTGTTGTAACCTGTTAGTTTTTAATTAAGTGAACCATCCTCATCAAAGGCTCACCTGGTATTTTGGGTTTGTTCGATAATGATGCTTGATAATGATGAAAAAGTGTCAGAGTAACAAATGATACCGTGGGAGAGGACATCAAATCTTCACATGCCTTGCTCTGAAATAGCAAACCGGTTGAGGATTAATTGAATCGGAAACTTTTTTTTGACAGACAACATATTGTATTCCATGTGTTTGTTTTTCAGAGGAACCGTGTTTTGTAGTGTGTATAATGGCAGGCAGCCAAAGCTTGGCTAAAGAGCTCAATTAAAGGTAAGACGCTAAGCACACGAACAATACTCATGACGTAAAATGGCTAACGCTGCAGATATGACTCACTCTCTATGCCAGATGCCACAACGAACAGATGCTCTGAACATATCAGTTATAAATTCTTGGAGGGGAAGATGATTTGGCACCAGGTTAAATAAAGATTTTGGTTGGTTGAGGTTAGTTAAATGGTAAATTTGCCCGTTGACCTTTTATAGAAGCACTGATTGATGCTAACAGCGGATGAACTGTTACTTTGGAAGATGTTTATCAGCTATGAGAAGCAAAAAATCTCAGAATTTTCCTTGAAATAGCTGTATAAAAGGCAAGAACCATGCAGACACACACATAATACACACACATACTGTGTTCTTATTCACCATGGGCAAAATTCTCTGTCCCCATCAAATATTCATTCAGGCAAGCTGCTGAATGATTTTCTGTCTGTTCTAGCCATGTGCGGTGACTGGCTGGAGGTGGACGGAGTGAGTCAGGAGTCATTAGGCCTGAAGAGTCTGCAGGGTCCTCAGATTTACAGGAAGGAGGGGGAATGTATGGTGACATGTTGATGTTGTACTCAGTACGTTTGGAGCCCCTTGAGAGACTGACCCTCTCTCTTTTATACCTCCCGGTTCCTCTTCGTCCTCTTCTCCGGACAGTTTTTGCCCCGTCACTCCATTTTCTCATTCACACACAGCCTTTAGACTTCAGAGCGACACAATTGATAACTTTCTGTACTTTGTGTTAGTGGTTTCGTTCTAGGGGAGCAGAGGCTAAACAGTTGTGAATATTGTAATCTCTCAGATTTACTTGGCTCTCTGGCTCATGCTTGTTTGCTTTCAGACACTGGCTGAGGGCCAGCTGAGGGTCTGTGAGTCTGACAACTGAGCCCCTTTAGCGATCCACCCTGCTGTTTCCAGATCAGCAGTTAACCCCTTAAGCCGGTCATCTCATCATCCCCCGTAGCTGAGCTCTGTGGGTGAACACCGCTATCCACCGAGGTTCAGAGAGATTACAGTGTGGTTTATGCAGCTTTAATGGGAATCGCATGAAGCAGAGGAAACAATTACTGCTGCTAAACACAGCAATGCTCAATTATACTTGCAAAAATGTAAAGGTCACATCATGAGGAATCAAATTTTGCTTGATCTTTTGATATAAAAGAGTTCAGTGTACTATGTAAACAATTTTCATAACTTCAACTTTGTCCTGAGTCCAAAATTAAGAAACCACCATTGGAACAAAAGACTGAATTGGGGGGGACCCATACTGTTTATTTGAATTAGAAACAAAAATATTACCGTGACATAATGCCGCTATGATAAAAGGAAAGTGATTAGGGACGCACCGATACCAGTATCTGTATCGGGCCTGATAATGCGCTCGTGTACTCGTACTCATTAAAATGCTCCGATACCAACAACCAATACCACAGTTCTTTTGACAAAGAAACACAGACAACAGAGAGCAGATTGGATATATATGAAGATATATATGAACAAATCAAATATTTATGCCTTTATAGCTGCTGTGCACAAGCTGGTGAGCGAAAAGTGGAGTGGATTGAGCGCACAGTGGCACTGACGTGCAAGCTTGTCGAGCGCACATCCCTTTTTCACAGAAATTGCTGGGAAGTTTGTAGTTTGGTCGGATATGGCAATAGCAAATAAAGTAAAATGAGGAGCATATTACTGACGGTAACTGATGGTAAAGAGAGAGTGCACACTTGATGTATGCTCTTGATTGTTGATTGTTCACTCATCACACTTGCGTCATTTGAATTAAAACTAAATTGTATGTGCAAGTAAAAACAATCTGTCACGTGATTAATGCATAATGAGTGGTTCCCTACATAATTACAGGAAGGTGGTACAGTAATCACTTTACTATTTCCAAGAGGTTTTCTGTGCGCAAACATCCGAAGCGCGCATCCAGAAAGCTGCGTGTGTATACTTAGCCTATTAAATTGAGTTGTCTTTCATGTCTTTTGCTTTAACAGACAAATTCAGACAAAATGATGTCAAAATGGCCGTATAGGCAAGTATCCTTGTGAAACATAATCGGTTATATCTAAAGTGAACAAAAACAGTTGAAAAGAAAACGCGCGCGTAATAGTATGTAGAATACTTGCAGCTCTTAATGTGACCGCAGCCTAATAAACCCACTAGGGCTGGGGTAAACGATTATTAATTAAAAGATTAGTCGGGCGATTATTTTATCGATTAGTCGACTAATGTATTATTTATTTGTAACATTTCAAAAAGTTTATATTTGAAAATCAACAGCTTTTCCTTCCTTATAATGACCGTCGTCAATAGCACCGCATTTTAACACAGTGCACATCCAAGTATCACGCGCTCTCTTCATATACATTAATTCAAATACAACTTGCCGGTTTGACTCTTGCGTCTCCGTTTTTGATTGTATTGAAAATGAATTCAGAGATGATTTATTGTTTCCTGAGTTTGATCAGATTGCTGTGATCCTCTTGTCTGGACGAGGTTTGTACGCTGTAGGCCTAAGTTACAAAATGGATTTAACAGGTAAGATTTAAAACATTAATCTCAATTCAGTGTCCCCATAATTATGTGGTAAAAAAAAAAATCAGTATAATAAGTGTAGAATAAATATATACATTATCTCTTAAATGTCACTCTTAATCGTCTTGTTTGAACGTTTTCGTTCGTCTTTGGCTCAAAACCAATTGCTGCGAACTTTTCTTAATTTTTTTCTTCAAAAATAATATTTTATGCCCAATTATTTCCCAGACGTAGTTTTGGTATTGAGGTCAAAGTTAACTTGCCTTGCGTTCGCTATACAACAGTGGGTGATGGTCAAATGGTCAAATAAACCCCAACTTTGCGTGATGCACCTGTGTCAGACTGTGGACAGGATTTATAGCAAGTTATTAAAATCGTGATAATCAAACACGGATTTAATGATAATTAAATTTTAAATGATAATACTTACCGTCAGTACATTTTATAGTGGTGCTGCTGTGGTATGCCAACACCACTTGGCAAAGAGCGCAAATAACGACACCTTGACGTTTGGGACCAAATTTGAAGTATTCCCATACAATTCCCATAACTTAGGGCGAGTAACTGTTTTTTTTTAGGACTTGTTGGGGCTTTTATTGGGGCTTTTTGCATGGCTTTGTTGGGAATTCTGTGAGGAGGTTGCTGTTTCATCCTCCATTCTGCAATTTTTTCGGTCTCCCACGTGTGTGTGGCGAGCTGTACCTCCGGGAGCGGTGCAAAAAATGTAAAAAATAAATAAATAAATAAATAAAGAAGTGTCGACGTAATTTTGATGTTGATGTCATCGACGTGCCGCTACTGGCCTAACCCTAACAGTACATCAAAGAATCCCCAAAAAATCTACATAACTGTTTTTAACATTGATAATAATTATAAATGTTTCTTGAGCAGCAAATCAGTAGCTATATTAGAATGATAAGACCATCTGACTCTGAAAGAGCATCTGACACTGAAGACTTAGAGTAATGATGCTGACAATTCAGCTTTGCATCACAGGAATAAATTACAATATTCAAATAGAAAACAGTTATTTAAAATTTAAATTAAAAGTTCACAATATTAGGTTTTTTTTTGTCTTGGTGAGCAAAAGAGACTTCTTAAAAAAAACAAAAAACATTAAAAATCTTTCCAATCCCAAACTTTGAATTGCAGTATATATACAAAACTTGTTATATATAATAAAGTGGCACATTTAATTCTCAGGGTCAGAGATGGGTAAAAATGGTAATTAAAAAGAGTTGATTATAATTGTATAAGTGGACCTCGATGGGAAAAAGATAACAAAAAAACTTTATGTTATGACCTCTTTAAATAATGATGAACATAAGTTTTGTCCATATTTTCATTGTATTTGCTACTGTTGTATTGCATTACAAAAGTTTTACTGGAAATTGAGACAAATCTCACATGTTTATCCTGCTAATGTGCTCAATATAAACTTTTGTTTGAACTGGAACATTCCCATTGTCCTCTTTAAGAACCTTCTCCAGTTCAATTGTTAATGTGCTCTTTAGTCTCAATGTCTATGTTAGTCCTTAAGGTACGAGGCCACTGCAAAAACACAAAGGCTTCTGTAAACCCTCATTGTGACTTTTTATTTGCGTGTTGACGCTAGTAAAGCTCAGTCAGTATAGACAAAGGGCTGGGTACGTTACACAGCAAATTACCTAATATCAATGGATGTGAAATATCCATTTACTACAAAGATAACCTGTTTGATTCTGTCAAGCATGTGTTTACCTAACACTTTCACTACAATGCTTCATTACCTTTAACACACGCACACATCACCTCCTACTTATAGCTATAGCACACATTTATTTAAACAAACACTCTCATGCATGCACACAGAAAATGTGTCATGTAGTTTGCTCTTATTTTTTTCCCTTTCTCCCTCTCTTATACACACACACACACACACACACACACACACACACACACACACACACACACACACACACTGTGTAAACACAAATCCTCCACCCATTACCCGTGTCTGTGATTCTGCTATACCTGCTTGTGCCCCAAGGGCCTGCGAGGCCTGAACGCTCCCTTCAACAAATTGTTGGCAGTTCACAGGCTTTTAAATGCCACACTTTTAATTACACTATTTACTTAAAGGCTGCAAAAACGCTATTCACACAGCAGGAGGAGCAGGTGATTCAGGAATTTAAACACCTGGTGGATGTTGTCTTTAATTTGATCTTCTGATTGTTTTTTTTTGTTTTTTTTTCATTCTGATTATCTGTAGATTATGCATTGCATGAATGCTGCTCATATTTGAATGAATTCCTTTTATATTATCTGTCACTTTGTAATGGTGTCAGTTTTACAGGTAGAATGTGCTATTTCACAGCTGTCATTCGTGAGAATATGACAGTTAGCACCTGCGGCTCTCTCTATAACTATTTCTTAGTAACTGAGACCAGCCTTTCCTGTACTCTGAGTTTCCGGGAGGGAAATATTAGCGTCAATGATAAGTTGTTAAACAGTGGCATTTATGTTAGAGCATGGCTCAATTTGTTATAATGACATGACATGAATTAATGTGTGTGAATAGAATGATGATACATGGCTAGTGTCACTTCCCAAAATGAGAATTAATTTTTTCCACTCAAACCTCCACTGTAATCATCTAATTATTCAATCCAATAATTTTACGTCATCCGTTGTAATTGTGTTCACCTATTTTATGCTGTATATGCCTACGTTGTTCAAACTTATCATTAGGATGCTTTTCACCTTTGTTATTCTGCTTAGTTATGTTGTGCTTTTATTTTAGTAATAGAGTATAAGCTTTTCTAATGCATTGTGTATCATGAACTAGCAATGAAAACATTTTATTTATTATTTATTAATTTCATGTATAAATATACTATTGGTCATTGTTATAGACCACTGTTAAAAAAGTTTGGGATCAGTACAATTTTGTAATGTTCTTGAAAAAAGTGTCACCAAAGCTTCAATTTCAATATATTGTAAAATGTAATTTATTATTGTGGTGGCAAAGCTGAATTTTCAGCATCATTACTTCAGTCTTTTTATATATATATATATAACATAGAGGTCCTATAGATGTCCTATGGCCATCAGACTGCGGTCAAGTGTAGACCACTGAAATTGCAGTATATCTGTCAGAACAGGCCTATTTGTCACATTTCTTTCCACTCTGTGATGGCCTCTCTGATGGGCTAAGCGGGTGTATGTGTTAGTGTCCAGGACACATATACATACAGGTGTATGTTCTTTTTTTGTATCCACGAAATGGATTGTTTTACTGGTGAATTTGTCAGTTTTCATGGCATTGATGTGGCAGACATTTAACATGTTAAACGCAGTGTTAGTGTTCCCAGCCTTGCTGTTATCCACTTCCTGATCACTCAAAGATTTATTGGCCCTCAAACGCTCCCCTGTGAAAAACTGCAAACATTCAGAACCTCATAACCTCCTTTCCCTCAGGCACTTCTCTCTCTCTCTCTCTCTCTCTCTCTCTCTCTCTCTCTCTCTCTCTCTCTCTCTCTCTCTCTCTCTCTCTCTCTCTCTCTCTCTCTCTCTCTCTCTCTCTCTCTCTCTCTCTCTCTCTCTCTCTCACACACACACAAACACACACACAGACACACACACACACACACCCACACACACATATATAGCCCTTTCCTTCTCCTAACCTCTCCATATTTCATTCCGACATGTAAATAAACACCATCAGAGTGAAAAACCCCTAGTGTCGTTTTAAACCTACTAATTAGTTTTGGCCCAGAATATCACAATGTTATATGTGGCAGGCTGTCACCTCAATAGGTTGGACGTGTCAGGGCACAAGTTACTGCAACACTATTTATTTTTGCTTAGATGATATGCAAAGGGACCACTGTCCAGGTGGTAAAACGTCCAAAGGGGATCACTGAGACCCGTGCAGCTTCATTCAAATCCCATTTTACTGAACTGACTGACAAACAACTTCAAACCTGATTGTTGCCCTCTTTACACATTTCTCCTTATTACTACCTGTCTCCGTGTGTAGTGGCGTGTCGTGTGCTGTAAACTGGTGCTAGTGTTGACATCTGGCTGCGTTCTTTCATGAGGCCTGAGGGGGGCGATCGAAGGGGCGTGTGGGATAATTTGTTACGGCGTTAACAGGCTAATAGACGTCCACCTGGTTTTGAGAGTTCAGAGACAGCAGTGGCCTCCTCTGCAATCAGCTTAAGACTTCAGCCTCTTTTTATTACCCCAATTATGAGAGCCGTTTAGAGGCAACCGCTGTGTGTGTTTTTCATGTCATCTGGTTGGGTTAGGACCCAGACACCCACTCTCACCACATCAAACAAGCCCGTCTGAGTAAAGGTGTGCTGGCGGGGTCTCTCACTATTCTTCTTTTGGTGTCTGTGTGTCCTACTAGAGCTTGGGAGAGCTTGTTTCATGTGGTCTGCTGTGAGCTGTTGGAGTACAGACGCAAAAGGCCTCCTGCCTCTGGTGGACTCATTGCCTTCCACCTAAATATAGCTCCGCTCATTGACTCCCAAACCACTTACACTGTGGCAAAATAAAGAAAAAATGGGGGAAAAGTATTGGGTTTAGTAATTTAGTTTAGTATTGGGGTTTGTAGTTTTGTTTTTGTTTTATAGTCATGAAATAGTGCTTTAGTTTCTCCTTGTAAGGTTAGTTTTATTTTTTTTATTTCAGTTAACATTTTTTGTATTATTATTCTAATTATAGTTTTGCACAGATTCACAAATGATCTGAGGATGGACACTTGCTTTCTGACAGAAAATCAATGAAACTGAATCATTGCTGTTCCTAAAATTCACTGACAAATAATGTGTACATCCAGTTTAGATCAATTCCATTTCAGTTCAGAAACAATAAAAAACTAACCAGAAAAAAAAAAAAAAAAACACAGACCTTTTTTATAGTTTTAAATGGGATTATCTAAAGGATCTGTGGAAGATGTTATCAGTGTGCTTGTTCGTACTCTTATATTGGAGATGTGATTGCTTGCATTGCCTTAGAGCCAAATTGTGATATACGATCGGCTCACTTGTTTTTGCATGACTCATTTGATGGTATTTTCTAAACGGGGCCAATCACTGCCAGAAATCATAAAACTACACACCTGTGTGTCGAACCACATACACCCTTCACACCTGTGCGCGTCAAATGAGAACAAAGAAATCTGAAAAGGAAAAAAAAAAAGAATTCTACCTCATATGAGTAACAACATCAAATATCTGAAAAATGTACAGCAGGCGCATCCAAACCGCAGAATTCACATAGACGCACCACTGAACAAAAAGTGCTTATCGCATGCAGATACAGGATAGCACACAGGCTAACCTCACCGTAATGTCCTAATCAAACAGCCCATTTGTAGCTGTACTGTTGTAAATGATCTCCTGGTGGGCTAATGCAATTAGCATTGTCTCCTGTCTGTGTACCCAGCATTTTAGCCCTACATCTATCAGCGTAATGGTGGCGGGCAGAAGCTCTGATGTTGTCTAATAAGGGCATTTTACTTCCTTTAAGAGAGGGGGGCAGGTAATGTACGACCTTGGAGGTGAAGTCCATCGCCGTGCTATAAACCACAGCGATATGTCAAAGAGAGGGAAAGTCCAACTAAAAAGAGGTTTTAATCATTTCATTTATCAGTTCCTTCTTGCTTTTCACTCCCCCTCTCCTCTAGTTTATCTCAGTTGGAGGAGGATACAGAGAGCGAGGGAAATCGATGCGGAGAACATTACAGTAAAATGTATTGATCAGACACACAGAGAGCCTTGCGTGCTGCCCAGATATGGCCTAGTGATGCAATGCTTAAAGGAATTTATCCACTGCCTTCTGCATTAACCTTTTATTGACTGCTTGCCTGTCCATAATTAACACTCACTTTAGCTAAAGTGGTTAGTTTCAGCTGGGAGGCCAGGTGTGCGTGTATGCATTGCATTGTTCGCAGACCGAGTCGAAGTTCAAGTGCACCGAATGTGTCGGGTGGGAGTATGTGAGCCACCCCCCAGAAGAACAGAGGTGATAGATCTCCTTCCCTCCACATTAGCTCGCTATTCCAGCAGGCCTGGCTGTAGGGTTATAGGGTTTCAGAGCAAATTGAAATGAGTGATTGTAACGTCGATCTCTCCTGAGCGCGGGTCAGATGGGAGAGGTAGACTGCATCTCGCAGAGGTTAATCTGTATGGATGGTTGGCATACACTTCCAAATATACTTCCAATAGTACACACACACCACACACATATGTTGTGTTTTCATGCTTTATGGGGACTTTCCATAGACATAATGATCTTTATTCTGTACAAACTGTATATTCTATCCCTTTACACTAACACTACTCCTAAAACAACCTATCACAGAAAACTTTCTGCTATTTTACGTTTTCAAAAAAGATATTTTTATATGATTTATACAGTTTTCCTCATGGGGACCAAAAATTGTCAGAACAATGATTTTGGATATTGCCATCTTTGTGGGGACATTTTGTCACAGACACACTTTGACTGCAGATGGAAAGTGATTATTAAATTAAAAAGGTCTATTTTTGGGAGGTTGCTTAACATCTGTCTGAATTTATTTATTCTCACCACAGATAATGCTGTACCATCTTAAAGGAAAAATCCAATCCTGATTTACTCATCATTTTGTTTTTCAAATATCTTATGACTTTATTATTATTATTATTATTATTATTATTATTCATGGAACAGAAAAGGAGGTGTTTTAATTCAAGTCCAAGCTGCTGTTATCCTTACATTGAAAGTAAATGGTGACCATGGCTGTCAAGTAAGATATTTTGGGAGTAATTAGTACAATTTTGGTCTCTTCTACACGCAAAACTGTTATATGACATCATAATTATTATAATATAGGGTAAAAATGTTCTACTCTTTATCTGTTTTTTTTTTTTTTGTAGCTTGACAGTTCCAGGTCACCTTTCACTTGTATTGTATGTAAAATAGATCATTCTAATATGTTGATTTGGGGCTCAAGAAACATTTCTTATCACAGTTGAAAACAGTTGTGCTGCTTAATATTTTTATGGAAGCCAATATTGGGTCTTTACTTTCCATTTTGATCAATTTAATGTGCCTTTTCTAAACGTGTATTCATTTCTTTACAAACAAAAAAAAGAAAAACTCTGCCCCCAAACTTTTGAACGGTAGAGTGTATGATAATGTTATTTTATACAGCCTTTAAATGCTGTAAAAGTATTGTTTATTGTTAGAATAAAAGCTTGGACATTCTGCTAAACTTCTGTCGTTCACAAGTTAGAAACAACATGAGTGAGTCAATGATCCCAAAATGTTCAAAGTGTGTATATTTGAGTGGATCTTCATGGCTAGCATTCATTCCATTGTGGTCTCTTTCACCACAGTCTATTTACTTCGGTTACCTCTTCTCTGTCTCTTCCAATAATCCAGTAAATGATGAGAGAGTTTAAACACGCACACATGCGTACAGAACGAGCTCTCATATTATTTATGAACTGATGTGCTACATTAGGGTACTTAGCGCATGTTAACGGATGTTATTGTCAAGCCCTGATGCAGTATGAGGATGATATATTGAAGCGCTATATGCTAATTCCACCCTCGGCGTGTAATGCAGCCTCTCATGTGGCTGGTGCAGTTGGACAGACAGCACTTAACAGGAGAGCCACTCTACCATTAAGTGGCCCTTACAAAATATATAACCACAAATAGTGTCAGAGAGGGGCTGTCCTCTGACCACGGGACAGCACAGACTCATCCATAACATTGGACTCCTCTGGGCACCGCTGCAGTCTTTGAGTGGATGAACATGAGTGTTTATTATAGGCTATAATTGTTTGAGACAAGCGTTTGGGCCAGAACTTTGTGTATTTGTGAGGATAGTGATTATTCATGTAAGTCTGTAAAGTGTATCAGTCCCACGGCACTAATGATGCTAAACTATTTTTTTAAACGTTATTTGAAGCAATTTTGAGTGATGCTTTCCCATGCAAACCTCTCCACCACAATGATATAGGTTGTTGTGTGTGGTTGCGAAGGTGTTGCTAAATGGTTGCTACGGTAGTTGCTTACTGGCTCAAGTCCAAAGAATCCACCCACCCCAAGTCTCTATGATATTTTGTTTCCTAATTTTGGCTCATAATTTTTCCAGATATTTTAAAATAAAAAATGACAAATTTCTGAAGAAGTCTCTTATACTCACCAAAGCTGCATTTATTTGAACAAAAGTACAGTAAAACAGTACTATTGTGGAATTATTACAATGTAATAGTTGAATATTTTATTTTTATTTTATGATATATTTTAAAATATAAATAATTTATTCCTGGGACAGCTGAATTTTCAAATCATTCTAATATGCAGATTTGTTGGTCAATAAAACGTCTTATGCATTAACTCCATCTATCCATCCATCTTCTTCCGCTTATCTGGGGCCGGGTCGCGGGGGCAGCAGTCTAAGCAGAGATGCCCAGACTTCCCTCTCCCTTAACACTTCCTCCAGTTCTTCGGGGGGGGGCATTCCCAGGCCGAGGCGTTCCCAGGCCAGCCGGGAGACATAGTCCCTCCAGCGTGTAATTCTTTCCCGTGGTCCCCTATCAGTGGGGGGCGCCCGGAACACCTTCCCGGGAAGGCGTCCAGGAGGCATCCGGAACAGATGCCCGAGCCACTCTCGATGTGGAGGAGCAGCGGCTCTACTCTGAGCTCCTCCCGAGTGACCGAGCTTCTCACCCTATCTCTAAGGGATCGCCCCGCCACCCTGCGGAGAAAGCTCATTTCGGCCGCCTGTATCCAGGATCTTGTCCTTTCGGGTCATGACCCAAAGCTCATGACCAGAGGTGAGAGTAGGAACGTAGATTGACCGGTAAATCGAGAGCTTTGCCTTGCGGCTCAGCTCTTTCTTCACCACGACATACCGGTACATCGACCGCATTACTGCAGAAGCTGCACCGATCTCCCGTTGCATCCTTCCCTTACTCGTGAACAAGACCCCAAGAGACTTGAACTCCTCCACTTGAGGCAGGAACTCTCCACCAACCTGAAGTGGGCAAGCCACCCTTTTCCGACTGAGGACCATGGCCTCGGATTTGCCGCTGATTCTCATCCCAGCCGCTTCACACTCGGCTGCAAACCATCCCAGTACATGCTGAAGGACCTGGTCTGAAGGGGCCAGCACGACAACATCATCCGCAAAGAGCAGAGACAAAATCGTATGGTCCACAAACCTGACACCCTCCGGTCCCTGGCTGCACCTAGAAATTCTGTCCATAAACATTATGAACAGAACCGGTGACAAAGGGCAGCCCTGCCGGAGTCCAATGTTGATTGGTTGGGCTAACTCCCATGAACCCTCCAGCACCCTGGAGAGGGTATAGAGCTGGTCCAGTGTTCCACGGCCGAGACAAAAAACGCACTGTTCCTCCTGAATCAGAGGTTCTACTATCGGCCGTATTCTTCTCTCCAGTACCCTGGCATAGACTTTCCCGGGGAGGCTGAGAAGTGTGATTTCCCCCTGTAGTTGGAACACACCTTCCGGTCCCCCTTCTTATAAAGAGGGACCACCACCCCGGTCTGCCATCCCCAAGGTACTGTCCCCGACCGCCACGCGATGCTATAGAACCTCGGATGCATTAACTGTTTTTTTTTTTTTTAAATTAAGTTGTTGATCTCACACACACACACACACACACACACACACAAACAGTTTCTTCATATTTATGGGAAGCTATGTTTTCATATTCTTGTGAAAAAAACACACTGGATATTAATTAGGTGACAAAATGAAATGCAGCAACATCAAAGTTACTTTGGAATTAAAGCCACAGGCTTCACCTTCCCAGGTGTAAAGGATTGAGATATTAATCAGCACTGGTCAGGTGCGTTTAGAAGGTGATTTACACTGCTTACGCTTATAGGGTTGCAGAAGTGCATTCCTAAGACTTCCTTCAAAGGAGGAGCAAGGGGATGATGCCATACCACCCACCCAAACCCCCCCCCCACCACACACACACACACACACACACACACACACACACACACACACAAAAGCATAGTCCTTTGCTTTTTTTATAAACGTGTCATTAGGGCAGGTTATTGTCAGTTGTAAAGAAATCAGGAAATGAGTGTGTGGACTGCCCCTAGACAGACACACACGTCTTTGTGTGTTTAAGGCGAAATTAACTATTCACGCACACCCTGGAAAGCACACACAGAGTAGCCTGGATCAATTAAGAAATTTTCATTGTATACACTACAGTTTTTAAAGTTTGTAAATTGTCTTTTTTATTTTTATTATAAGAATTTAAAATAACTGCTTTCTATTTCAGTATATTTTCAAATGTTATTTATTTCTGTGATGACAAAGTTGTCTTCATTGTCACTTGATCTTTCAGAAATCTGTCTATGCTGTTTTGGTGCTCAGGAAGCATTTCTTATGTATATCAATGTTAAAAACTGGTGTGCTGCTATATATTTTTTGTGGAAACCCGGGGTACATTTTTGATGAATACAAAGTTCAAAAGAACAGCATCTATTTGAAATTGAATTATTTATAGCATTATAAATGTCTGTCTTGTCACTTTTGATGAATTTAATGTATTTGATGAATCACTGACCCTGAACTTTTTAACTTCAATGTAAAAATATAATAAATATTACATTTATTTAGTTTTAGTTTTTATATTATATCTATCAATTTATCTAGTTTTTAATTCCTTTTCTGACCCAACAGATGCCAATCCAGCCTGGCACAGACCTTGCCCCCTGAGGAAGCACCTGTCGACCGCCCCTATTGGAGTAATGACGATCCTGACATGCCCCTCCCCTTTGACCTCTCTGACATCATCAACCGTGTCGAGTCACTTCTCTGGAGGTAAAAGTTGAATTACTGTGTTTTTTTTTTTACGTCTTATGTTTTCTTTTATGTAGAGATTGGTATTAAAATAATTGAAAGTGGCCTTAAGGATTGTTATCCATTTATGATGATCAGATCAGATCTGATGATGTTCAATCTGTCAATTTTGTGATCAAAAAGTGCTTCATAGATTGATATAGTAAAGCATAAATTATCAAAATGTGACTTACTTTCGATTTTTCTTTCCTTCTAGGATGTAGGATGTTAGTAAATGAGGGAGATAAATGGAGAGAAAGAATGTATGGGTGGATGTTAGGAGATAGAGGCCATGATGGAGATCACAGGTGACAAAAAACAGTACAACACACACCTGTTCAGTTTCTCCTTTCTGGCCCACCTTTGCCTGAAGACCAACATTCACCTTCACACACACCACATTGAGGTCCACTCGGATGGACAGACGGATATAAGGATGGATATCGGGGTGCATACAGGGTGACATCTGGACGGGACATTTTATTTCCTATTTCCATCAGTATCGTTTACTATCACTTTAACAGAGTCCGTAGTGTTACAATGACCATTCATAGACGCATATCAGTAGTAGCATACAATACCTATCCATGAATATACGTATATATAAATATATATCCATAAATGTATGTGTTTTACTTCAGTTCTCCATATATCCTCTGAAGCTTTTTTGGACAGACATTATATAGATGTACACAGTATACACAGTTCACTTCTGCTCTGTGTGTGTGTGTGTGTGTGTGTGTGTGTGTGTGTGTGTGTGTGTGTGTGTGTGTGTGTGTTTGTCTGCCTGCCTGCCTGCCTGCCTGCCATCTTTTGAGGAAGAAAGTCGGTAAAAAAGAATATGAGATTGTGGAGGTGTGATGACATCATTAACGGGTGTCATATGCGTGCTGTTGCCTTTTACCTGGCGTATTGTCTAGGGATTTAGTATGTTTGAATATGCCCCAAGTGTGTTTGAATGTTTGCTTGCGGGTCCTTCTGAATGTTTGTAGGGAGAAGGTAAAGATAATGTTGTTAGACTGACTTTGTTGATGGTGTTTGTCTATATAGGTGAATGTACGAGGCACGCACATATGTATGTAATCGTGTAGGCGGTTTTATTTTTGTGTGACAGAATTTTTTTTGAGTGTGTGTGAGTATACATAAGATGTTTATCTCCCAAGCCAAGTGGTGTCAATAGGCGGCTTTTACTGAGCTCACCCCTTGCGTCGCATTATTCTCGCAGCTCATTGGCTCTTAACTTTTCAATAACGCCTGCCTATGTCTGAAATGTTGCCAGTTTCAGGAGGAATGCACTCCAACATCTTTTAATGAGTTAAGGAGGAAAAGCACTCTGATGTCCTCTAAATGAATGAAGGATGAATGAAAAAGGATGACTGTTTTGACAGCAGCTTTCTTTTTGTTTTTTATGCTTTTCTATGTCATCAGTGTTAATGTAGAAGATCCATATTATAGTATTCAATGAAGATGCTTAAATGTGTTTTATACTTTTGAGGTTTTTGAGTTGTCATTGGTTGACAAATACTGTGTTCTTGCTGAGTAAATGCTGTGAGGTTGGTATATAAATATATATGTGTATATATAATCTTTCTTTCATTGTGTTTTTTTTTTCTGTATTCTTTTCTGGAGTGCCACAAGCCCCACTGCTTTTCTGAAAGCATTGTGTGTGCAAAGCACTAGTTATGATAGAAATAAAATACAATGCTGGTTTATCAATCAGTACATGATTATTCATTCTTTTTTGTATGACATTTTATTTGTACATTGGTAGCAATTTATAAAAAAAAAATATTAAAAGTGATCATTTAACTGTGCATTCAGATAGTTACTCAGTCACTATCAATATACATAACCTATGGATATTCCGGCCATTTATATATATATTTTTTTTATGGTTAATTTATTAAATACTCTAATAGAAGTGTTACATATAATAACAGTGGGATCCAAAAGTCAGAGAGCAGTGAAAATGCATTTTTGTTTTTGTTTGTTTGTTTTATATTATAAATGGCTATATCAGCATTTGAGGGAAAAGTTTAATTCAAAACTGTACACATTTCAGAATGGTTTAGTATTTGGTTTATTGACTAGAAGTCCAAGCAAGAAAATCTGGTCTTTTGTAAAAATGAGCTCACGTGATCCCTGCCAAAAAAAGAAAATATATACCGGTATATATATTTAGTGACCTTGGAACTTTTTTAAATTTCCAGGTTTAAATTGATTTTTGAATCTCAGATGTGGTTTAAGATGTTTGGATCAAACTTTGTCTTGTTTATCATTCTTGTATATTTCTTATCCTATTATGGGGACCAATAGAGCTCTCGTCTCAGCTCTGTGTGTGTGTGTGTGTGTGTGTGTGTGTGTGTGTGTGTGTGTGTGTGTGTGTGTGTGTGTGTGTGTGTGTGTGTGTGTGTGTGTGTGTGTGTGTGTGTGTGTGTGTGTGTGTGTGTGTGTGTGTGTGTGTGTGTGTGTTGCCTGTAGGGGTTGGAGGTGTTTCCTCTAGTCTGTAGTGAAGGTGTGATAGATGGCTGAGCCTCAGGTGAACAGGTGATCGGTGAATGGCCACTCTAAACTTACTGCAGTCTGTTTTCAGGCATGTTTGCACAGGCATGCACTGTTCTAAGGTCATCAGTAGTTTCTGTCTTACATCACTGTTGGTGAGATGAAGATGACCAGGTGCATGTGGAATTGAGTACGTGTGTGTGTGTTTCCTACAGGCATGCTGATTATTATATGATTGACAGCTAAGTTAAAGTTGGATCATTCAGAAGTGACATTCAACAACATGCATGATTTGAAGGACAAATGCATTGTTACACATAATACATAATACTGTTATGACTGATAATGGGTTAATGCACTGAACAGTTTTTTCCCCATCACAATATAGCTGTTGAGTTTGTAATCCTAAAACCTGGAAGAGAATTTGCATTTTCAGGTCATGTTTCCTTGGGATTTTTCCTATGGGTTTTTAGAATATCAGTTTCGATTTATGTTTCAAATCTGCGGTTAGCATTACCTTTTTTTTTTTACTTTCTCTTCTATTGTACAGCTTTAGAAGACATGATATGACTTGTGTAGCACATGAATGCACACACTTTGTAGCACACACTTTTATGGTGTTTCTTCTGTCCTTTTTATAGCTTGACAGCCAATGTCATTGCATGCTTTCATTGAATGGAAAAGAGCAGCAATATTCTTTCACAGATCTCCAGGCCTGTTAAAGCTGAGTAATGGCAGAATTAAAATTTTGTGATCTGAGACCATTGTTTTATACTTAATTTTGCCTGTTTTTGATAAAAAAAAGCAGATATCTGGTGAGTGCAGACAATATCACCGTAAACTTGAGGTTGTGTGCTAACATGTACTCATGAGTCCACATCTTAACACAGTCTGAAGAGTGAGTTATTCAGTGAGACAGCGAGTCCCAAGAGCACCGTGTGTGTCCACATGATGAACACATAATGCAGTTCTCCCAGTTAACCAGCAATGAGTAGACCTGTCAGACCCATGAACCTCATGGTACTGCATGATGCTGCCATGACAACACTCCTCAGTGTGTGTGTTAAACGGCCACTCAGGCCTGTCATGGCTGCCCAAGCAATGGGGACTAACAACCATGTGGCCCCCTGATAGCACAGCATAGGAGAAGAACCGAGCTTGTGCATTTCAGTGATTTCAATATAGATAAAGGATGTTGTTAGTGCTCTTATAAAATGTCTGTATGACAAAAGATGCCAATGTTATATAAATAATAATTTATTAATAATAATCAATTATTCTTTTCATGTTATACAATTGATTAGCATAACTGTTGGCTGGCAGGTAGTGCACATTTGAAATTGTATACTTTTTAATTATCAGTATTTTAATCTTAGTTTTTCGATAGACATATTGAAAACACCTTGAAACATTATATGCTAATAAGAAAATGCTAATTATGTTTCATCAAATATATGCGTATGCAGAGAATATACACTACTGTTCAAAGATTGGATTCAGTAATAAAGAAATAAAGACTCTAATGCTAAGGCTGCTTTTAATTTGATTAAAAAATACAGTAAAACCAGTAATAGTGTGAAATTGTGCCCAGGCTCATTCAAAAATGTACCTGTGGCAACATTTTTGTGCAAAGTGCAAAATACGTTGCATCCTCCGCGTTTTGCGACAGTTTCAAAGTGAAATGTCCAGTGAGTGGCGCCAAAAGCTTTAGTTTTTTTTTTTTGGAACCAAACGTGAATATGGCAAGGTTTTTTTTACATCGGAGTTTGTATGTATCACTGCAGTTCTTAATTGAAATATCCGGTGAGTGGCGCTAAAAGATTAACACTCAATTACATTTTACAATAACGTACACCTACTCTAAACCCTGCCCTAAACCTACCCGATAGTGTTAACAAAAGTAAATGTATCACAAAAACTTAATCGAAACCATGACATTTTAGCTCAATTTTGAACTTTGAGCTCTTATATCGTGACTCGTCTTTCACGGGGTTCGTACTCGAGCTCTCCCCGTCATAAGTAGGCCTGCAATTCTGTACCAACTGAGCTACTGAGCAAGTTTAATAACTTAAGTCAGTAAAACTGAGTGTATGTAGCTGGTTAAGTGATGCAAACTCCAAAATATATTTAGTTTACAAATCATGCACTATGGGAAAAAAGTCTTGAGGTCATAACATAATTGTGCAAGGAGCAGCGTGAAAACAAGCCTTTATTAATCCATAATCTGCCCCTGTAATCATCATTGTGTGTGGAAACGATTAAAAGTGCTTGCTGTTTTACTGCCTCTAGTGTTCATTTCTTTTAGAAATGTTTACAATAAGCCTGTTACAACTATTATAACAATTTAAAATAACTGTTTTCTGTTTGAATTTATTGTAAAATGTAATTCATTCCCGTGACCGCAAAGCTGAATTTTTTAGCATCATTACTCCAGTCTTAAGTGTCACATGTTCCTTCAGAAATCATTCTAATATACTGATTTACTGCTCAATATACATTTCTTATTATTATCAATGCTGAAAAGCTGTGCTGTTTATTTTTAAATAGTTAATCAAAAGTTAAAAATAACAGCGTTTGTTTGAAATAAAAAATTGTAAATAAATTGAATGTCACTTTTGGTAAATTGAAAAATTGGTAAATGCTAAATTTCTTTAAAAAAAAAATCAGTCTTAAACCACAATTTACTCATGAGAAAATCTAAATTGTAATGACCAAATATTGAATTGTTTCTTTATATAGGCTATGGTAAAGTGTGGTAAGAATGTTAAACCTACTTCAAGAGGTATTTTCTGAAATCGTAATATCTTGTACAGTGTAATTTTTTAGCAAACTTTGGATTGCTTAGATATTTGTACTACAAAACAAATAAAAATACAGACAAATACTTTTTTGTTCAGTGTAGGTGGCACGTGGTTTGAGAATAGAGACTCTTACTGTAGTTTGCTCATTACAGGATGCAAGAATCCAGGGCTCTCAGCAGTATGTGTGTGTATCTGTGTTTGTGATGGAACGGATCTGGCTTTTGACTGATGCGGTGATAGTGATGTGAAACTCTTGGAGCACATTTTTGGCACTTGAGTGAAGGGACACTGCTGTGATCTGGCTTAAAGGATTCCAGTGTGTGTGTGTGTCTGTGCTGTTGACAGTTTCATTCTGCTAAACTCTGCTGTGACCTGACTTCAGAGATGTATTCACAATGCTCCAGAGAGAGATACAGTGTGTGTTTGTGTGAGTATCGGTGGCCCTCTGATGTCCTTCCACTCTGCAATGGCTTTGGTCTCAGGGCCCACTTAAGAAGTGACTGTCATGTCGTATGACCCAGTTCCTGTCCTGTCCCACAGCACTGGCCACCACTGGCCCCAAAAACCTCAAATACACCAAACCCACTACAGTTCCTCAGCCTGAACACTGCCACCATTTCAATCTCTCTCATTTTTTTAGGTGCAAAGTTCAAGCAGACCGTTTGAATGATGTGTGCGGCACCGGTGTTTATAAGTGTTTGTTTTATGAAAGATAGTGGGTTTTTTTTTTTTTTTTGCATTATCTCGCTCACTCTCTTGCTCTCTCTCTCTCTCTTTCTCTGCTCAGCTCAATCTAGCCTGACTTAATAGAGTCATCTGCAACTCATCTAATATGGATGAAAGGCCTTCATAATATCGCTGGCTTGTGTGTCTGCACATATATGCTTCATGATCTCCTATTTCAAATCTTTCTATCTTTCCTTTTATCTTTCTTGCTTTTTTTACCTTCTCTTTAAATGCATTTTATGGACACAGGACGGGTAAAGCTGGCTATTAGAGGAGAATTAAGATGTTTCGATAGGCCTGCGAGAAGAGATGAAGAAGGAGAGGGTGATATATTCATCAGGTACGATATTCACCTTATCTGCTCCGACCTTGAAGGTTGTATGTGCGTTCAGCCACTTCGCAGTCGCACACACTCTCTCTATGTTCCTTGATTGACAGGTGCTGAAATGAGCCCCTGAATAGCTGTGGGCTTCAGTCTCCCAAATAACTCGCCCGTCAAATTACATCCCGCCCTCCTCACTCGCCCGGTCGCCTGGGAGACCTATTTATTTGTCTGTTTATTTGCTTGGTTTAAATATTTGGTGGGGAAAATATTGAATTTTTGTCCCCCGGTCAAAGTGCTCATATTTAGTTAATAACAAGAGGAGAGAAGGTGGTTTGCTCTGAGAGAAGGAGAGGACAGAGAAGTAGAGGAAGGGAGAGGGGAGGGTGATTTTTTTTTTTATATAGGGAAATCCTTGGAGAGAAAGCAGACAACCTCTCACTGAGACTCTCTGTGAAGGCTAGACTGTAATCTTCACTCATTACAGTGTTATAGAGAGATAAAAGGATAAACTGGTATATGTAATCATTGTATTAATCTGTAAATGTTGTTAGTTATGATACCCCCTTTCCCTACATGACCATAAATGTATATTGAGCTGGTGTTGATCATGCCGTACAGGTTTAGAATGACATGAGGGTTAGTAATTGATAAACTACAGCAGTTTAGCAGTGAAAAAGTTGATTAAAACAAGTAGGTAATATACATATATTTCATAAAAAAATTGCCTTGTTAGTTACTTTTTTTTATACTCCAATAGTTCCAAACAAATGCTAAAGCATCAAGTTTTCAACTTAGCAGTATATTATTTATATACCATGATAGTATTGATTGCTAATTCATTTTGATCAGGGGTTCAAACGCGTAGGTCAAAATTATGAAATGACTCATAACTCCTAAACCGTCAGGCGCAGGCTCCAAGTGTCTTATATCGTTGGAATCCTTGGCTCAAGGCTTACAAAATGTGTGCCCTGGATTTGTTCATCGTTCTTTATTTTTCGGTTATTTGGGATTTTTTGAAAAACCTACTTTTGTGAACTAGTACTAGGTTTTTGGCCCGATCTGCACCAAACCAGTGCAGCAATATTCTCTGGAGTCTGATTTTCAATAGTTATCAAAAAAAAGAAATGTCAGTTCACTGTCCCTAATGGCCGCAAAACGTTGGAAGTGGGATGAGCCACTTTTACTAAAATGGCTATAACTTGTGAACGGAATGAGATATGTTCACCAAACTCATTGCACCTAAGTAAGAGCTCATTCTGAGGTTGCGTTGAAAAGGCGACTGGCCACTTGGTGGCGCTATAACAGGAAAAAAAACAGGAAAACGGCTACTTCACCACTAGTCCGATTGACTTGAAAATTGGAATGCCTTCTTTGTCCGAGCTGCCATGATTTTCTATGCGTACATGGACGTTTCTCCAAAAACATGTCTGCCATTGCCCATTATTTACTGTAAACTATTAAAAAAACTTTAAATTCATATATTTCATAAGGTAAATTTCCTGTGTTGGCTTTAAATAGTCATTTCCATCTATGATTGAGATGGTAACAGGATTGCTAAATAAAACATAATATCTTTTTACGCATGTTTTTTAAGTCCTTAAAGTTGAACCCCGATAATTGCTGCTATATCGCAGCTATATTTTGCTTTTATTTTTATAATTTCAGTTTTCGTTCTCATTTTAGTTTGTTTTATTCATTTGATTTATTAATTAATGCCAGAAATGGCGAGAGAGATCAGTGATTTAATATCCCCTCATATTACAGAGCTAATGTGTGTGTCATTCGGCCCCTCCCTGCCTATTGATTCCTGTTTAAAGGCAATGGTTCGTCAATACCTCGCCCTGCTCCATCTGTCTCCTTTTACTCATAAATAAAGCGTACAGCATTGACCGATCAACCCTTGTCTGTAAAAGCACACATGCCAATGAAGAACTCCTCTCTCTCACACACACACACACACACACACACACACACACACACACACACACACACACACACACACACACACACAGTCACTCTGTATCGGTTTAAGTATATGTGCTAATCAAAAGTGGCTTGGAGAATACCTGAGGGACTAACACACAAATACACATACGCTCTCACTCCAATCATAGTAATTGCCCAGCAGCTCAGTCGTTGTTTAACGTCCCTCGTTGGTGGAGCGATGGCTGCTCTAGTTTCATCGATTTTGTTCCACTCATTGTTTTTCTTTTGACATCAGCCAAACTCACGCCTCTCCTTGGTTTGTGTAGGTCAGCTCTAAAGGTTGTGTTTGGTCATTTGTCAGACAGCAGTAGCCGAAAGCACACAGACGCACACGTTTATCATCTCGATCAATTATAGATCATACACGGCAGGCTGGTCGCTTTGGTCTGACCGCTGCATTTATTCTCAGCGGTGGCTCAATGTTTCAACCCAGTTTACATTTCAATACAAGAGAATGAAATTGCTAATATCACTGTAAATAGAGGTGATGAATTAGTTTGGTGTGTTTTGTTCTTACGACAGTATATCATTGAGTTGTGATCCAACAAAAATCTGCTTAGTTACAAGTTAACTGCCTTTGATCTATCTATCTATCTATCCATCTATCCATCTATCCATCTATCTATCTATCTATCTATCTATCTATCTATCTATCTATCTATCTATCTATCTATCTATCTATCTATCTATCTATCTATCTATCTATCTATCTATCTCTCTGTCTATCGTTCTATCATCCATCCATCCATCCATCCATCCATCCATCCATCCATCCATCCATCCATCCATCCATCCATCCATCCATCCATCCATCCATCCATCCATCCATCCATCCATCCATCCATCCATCCATCCATCCATCCATCCATCCATCCATCCATCCATCCATCCATCCATCCATCCATCCATCCATCCATCCATCCATCCATCCATCCATCCATCCATCCATCCATCCATCCATCCATCCATCCATCCATCCATCCATCCATCCATCCATCCATCCATCCATCCATCCATCCATCCATCCATCCATCCATCCATCCATCCATCCATCCATCCATCCATCCATCCATAATTATTAAATAAGTCCACACTAGTGTTTGTGATCCACTTTAATCTCTTGGCTCTTTGGCAAGTACCTATAGCATTGATTTTAATAGAACTCAAGATCAATATTTATTAGACAAGAGGCTCTAAACAGGCAATTTTGGGCTCTGCCAGGATGCTGTGACTGAGAGAATATGGTAGCATTATTAACACTATTTGCATTGAATCTGACTGGACATTAAGCTCTCAATCTATATTTTTGATCTGACCTGGAGCTCAACTTCTCTGTGACTGGATGAGTTCTTAAATGGGTAAACATATTTATCATATTTATACATTCATCAAACTGCTGCTCTCAGCAATGTGGGCGGCGTCAGATGTTTGCTAACAGTATACCTCACATATTTCAAACCTTGTTTTACCCCTAAGAGAAGAACCAATAAGAACTTTGCCGTGAGTATATTGGGGCCTTTAATGGTTGGTTGTGATTCAAAAGACATTTAGTTTGATGTTCTTAAAGTCGCCATGAAATCAAAATGGACAAATCTTTTTTTCTTTTTTTTTTTTTTATGGAATATGGCAGTATATATTATAAATTATATATCTGTGCACACATCATTATTTTTTACATCATAAATTCATGTGCCCTCATCTTTAATCAAAGTAACTTCCCTTCTCTCTTGCAACGACATCTCCTCTCTAATGACGTGTTTTTCAACACAAGAACGGGACAACCTGTCACTCACTTGAAATATCAGCAACAGCAAATGACAATTATCCAATCAATTCCAGATGAACAAAAACAAGTCCCACCCTACTTTTTTTTTTTTCGCCTGGTTATACATCACAATAGGGAAGAAAATACTATCACAATCTCTGTAATCTTTTTCTTGTAAATTGCAATTTGTAAAAATGAAAAGTTTAGTGGTAGCTTTTAGCAGAAGCATTGCAGGCACAAACAGACTAAATTTATCTTAATTCATCTAGGAGTACATACTGTATTTTGCCATAAGTGTTATCTGTGTTTGCCCAATTGTGAAAAGCACCGTCCACCCCTTAGTCCATTACAGAGCAGCCTTTAGAAATAAAACCGCACACACATGCACCATCATTGTACAACAGGGAATTACACTAGTAAATCCGAGTTATCTGAACTTTTGAGCAACTCGTAGAAAGTCGTTTACCCCTGTAATGAGGTCGAGAGCCCCTCTGTGGATCCCGGGGTGCAGCGTATGTATGTGTTCAGAGCAGCTCAGTGGTAATTCTTCCTTCCTCTCTCCTGCTTCCGGCTCAGTCTGTCCCCCAGCATGCATTGCAGGCGTGACCTCAAAGCTAAATACTACGCCTGCACTTAAAAGGACACATACCGGGGTCCAGGCCTTGAAGTTAGTCAGCATGAAACAACAGGATTATTGTATTACAGTCTGTGTGTGAAAAGAAGAGAGAGACTAAGTTCAGTCTGCTCTTCCGTTGTCTTTCTCTCCTTTGAGCATCAGATGATATCTCCAAATGTTGCTTTAGAGCGCACACACATATTTGGAGACCCTTGTTATGTTTACCCCCTCATCATTATTGTTGTATTAGTTATTTATTTATTTATTTATTTGTGTTCTCTTTTTTATTGTTGTTGTCGTTGAAAGAGATACTCCTAGAGAAATACAACTTGGCCGAACTTGCATCCTCTTTGTTTTTTCCTCCTGTGAAGGGTGGCAGTTCTCCTTTCTTCTCTCCCTCCTTCCTCTACTCTCTTGTTCTGTCCGGGGAGTCATTATTGCTTTGGTAAATATTTCATATCCTTCAATACCTCTGCACACAAACACCTGACAACCTTTCATTCACAGACATCTCTCTCTCTCTCTCTCTCTCTCTCTCTCTCTCTCTCTCTCTCTCTCTCTCTCTCTCTCTCTCTCTCTCTCTCTCTCTCTCTCTCTCTCTCTCTCTCTCTCTCTCTCTCTCTCTCTCTCTCTCTCTCTCTCTCTCTCTCTCTCTCTCTCTCACACACACACACACACGCACAGATCAAAACAGCTCCCTCCTGCAGTTCCGTCTTGCATTTACATCTGCAGGTTTAACACACACACTACACAGACACCGAGGTTTGTGTTTTAAGAAATAAAGGAGATCTTCCTGGAAGTTGTCATCTCTATGGCCAACACTTCTTAGCTTTTCTGCTGCTTGACTGAGAGCTTTTCCCAAACATTACTCTTTGCACAGATGAAAGGAAGAGGTTCAGAGGCTGCTGGTTAGCTCATGAAAGAACGTGTATGTGAGTGTGTGTGTGTGTGTGAGTATTAACATCCTTTCCAACCTTGAAAAGGCCTGTAATCCATCCTTCTCTGTCGTGTCTATGCTGTTGCTCACTTTCTTTTGTTTTAGAGGGATGCAAAGGATAAAGTTGGAGATGAGATGCTGTCTCTTTTAAGTATGTCTAGTGTGTGTGTGCGTGTGTGCGTGTGTGTGTGCGTGTGTGTGTGCGTGTGTGTGTGTGTGTGTGTGTGTGTGTGTGTGTGTGTGTGTGTGTGTGTGTGTGGTTACATTGATTTAGCATGGACTACTAGAGGCACTTCTAGCCTTTTGTCTGGATGCACAGGCCTCCCATCAAAAAAGTGACCCATATTTTATACCATGATGCTGTTATTAAGATATGGACGAAATTGTCTTTAAGCAGTACAGTGTCATTAAAGAGCTTCTTCATTGCCAATTCATTGCTGACAACCGATAGAAGACATTTGCATGGTTTGTTTTCGTACAATGGGTTGTATATCTACTAGTTCTGATTCTGGTTGGGAAATAATGTTCTTTTTTATAGAACATAATAGAAAACGAGAACAAAATTCAGTTGAAAACTGAAAACTTTTTTTATTCTGGTAATTAGTTAATAAAGTAATAAAGTAGATCATTTTCAATAATAGGTCTTTGTTCTTGGGGTTTCAAAGAAGTTATTGATTTAACCATGATTTTATTTTTAAATGGTTACCATTTGTAAAGTATAGGCCTGAGCCAAAACAAAAATTCTGTTTTTGCTCAGAACTGACTAAAATTAAATCATTTAATTTCTAATCCTTGAAAGTCAGCCCATGGATATCTGTATTTTAAATTGCTATGCGTTTAAATAGAAATATGTGAATTGTCATGCACGGAAACCAGAACAGAGAAAGGCTGGAGCATTTTTTTGGCTTCTCCTTCTGTTCAGAATTATTGTACTGCCAGCAACAGTAGTATGTTTTCTTTCACAGTGACCCAGAGGGAATGTGAACCCTGAGCTTCTGCCAAATAGAGAGAAATTTAAAGTTTCATTTGATTCACCTTTTAATTCCTTATGAATCACATTTTAAAAACTGTTGAGTTTGCAGTCTTAGCCTTATTATGCATTTGCTTGATTTAATCTTTAATATTTATATTTAGGAATGAATAGTGGAACATTAGTTATCATTGAAAAAAAACTGAGAGAAAAAATTACGTGACTAGCATATTCTTTCTCCAAGAAAAACACAATTGTCCGCTTCATTTTTAATATTTTAATTTTAGTGTTTTACTTGTCCAATCTGAATCCAAACCAACTTTTTTTTAATATTAGTAATCACAAAAAATATATTAATAAAATAAATACATGAATTAATTTAGAGGACTCTAAATTAACTTCTTTACCCATCAACTAGTGTGCAAAAAGAGAGATGCTGGATTTTGAGAAGCTGGGTACCAGTTCAATTCCGATGAAATTCATCTGGAAACGGAAATGGTTGAGTCTGGCTTAGACGGTCTAATGCTGTAATCCACCTAAAACTGAGTAGGACATAGACAAACAAGTGCGAAGCGCGAGTCAGATGGATAGACTCGCTGTTGCAGCCTGTGGGTTAACTGCAGGTTAAGACCTCTGCAGCTATATCTATCTGTAAACAAGATACTTTATGATTGCGTATATATACTATTTTTATGAGATTATTAATATAAAGTTTAATCACAGGTTTATTAGTAGTTTGCAGTTGTTGCTCCCAAATCAGGCCTCGCCCTCTCAGTGTCATAGAAACACTGATCATAGTCCCTTATTAAAGAGGCCTGTTTCTGCTGCTGAAGGAGATTTTCTCTCTGATCAGCCTCTTTTCTCTATGCTCTCTGTCTTTTAGCCCCTTAACTCGATCATTTAACAGATGCATTATTCAGTGATTAAACAATGCCAGAGGGGTTATGAGCTCTGATGTCTTTCTTTAGGACACACACACAATTTTTAGGCTTCCACAGTGGACATTAATAATGCACTGTGTGCCAAGGAGAGCCAGATTTACCTCGACCTGGTTAGAGAGTGCCATCTTATACTGATATCCTTTTGTTGATTATACAATGCTGGAAAACCTCATTTAGTTTTTCTCATCTGTCTGTCTCCAAATGTGACGGCTAATGCATAGATTGGCCTGATGTTGGCCCAGTGAAGGCGAGTCGGATTCAGGGACTGGTATTAATGTTTCAGAAGGGTGGTGGAGGACGTTTGGGAATGAGGGAGAGATGCTTTTCAGTGCCATATCCCAGAAAACAACATGAAGAGAGAAGTCAGAACAACAGCAGGTGTGTTAGAGCACTGTTTTATGATCCTGCGCTATTGTAATATTGAACAATGAACAAAAAGCCTGTGTGTGTTTGTGTATGTGGAACTGCCATTTAAACCCATTTATCTTGTAGACAGACTGAGCACTAAAGGTGTATAAATTTAATTTCTTTATTTTGAATTTCACCTGCAGCAATTCCGTAAATTGCATCTTGAAATGGGAGTAAAACTCAATGAGATTTCACATGAATTGGATATATTACTTGCACAACTGTATCTCCTGTTGCTAAGCGGAGTAGCTCTCTCTCTAGCTCTATTCCTGAACTAAATGAGCTGCCTATTGAGGAACAATTTTAAGGCATGGATGCACTCTCCCACACGAATGAGGATAGAAGGATTACAACCAAAAATGAAGATTTTGTCAACATTTACAGTCATGTCATTCCAAACCCATAACAGCATTGGACCCATTTGACTTTCATTGTGTGGTAAAAGTATCTTCTTTCATATTCCCCAGAAGAAAGAAAGTCATACAAGTTTGTAACAACATGAGGGGGAGAACATTTTGACAATGTGTATTTTTTTTTGATAAGCTATCCCTTTAATTATGCTGGTGATCTCTGCAAGAGAAATGTTGATTATAAATATAATTAATTCAGTACATGTGATTTATTGATAAAAGCTGTTATATATATATTTAAATTACCCCTTATTTTTATGATTAATAAGGTGTCAGTTTCAAAACGGTGCCCCTGACACACTGATGGAGTTGCTGCCTATGTAGAGCTTTCCAAATGGTACATCTCTGATCGGACACTGTGTAGGTAGTTAATAGCTCTTCAGGTTTGGGAAAATCCTGTAATCTCTCTCTTTCTGTACACTGCATTTACTTCAAACCAAATCCTGAAGCATTGACTGCATTTGCGAATAACTCACGGTTATTCGAAATTAAAATTCAAAAGTCACAAATAAATAGCGTTAAACTTTTCATGCCTACTTTAGACGCAGGTCTGGCATGAAATTAATCAAAAAGCTTCTGTTTTTTTTTTACGCCAGGGGAAGAGTGAGAAAAAAGAGAGACGGAAGAGAGGAACTGTCATTTCATATTGCGAGTTAGCTGCTTAATTTGATCTTTGTAAAACTAAGTTGCTTCAGGTATGCAGCATACAGCAGTGCTTATAGCCTCAGGGCCGAAAGAGACAGAAAGAACCCTTAGAGATTTCCCCCTCTCTCCCTCCCGTTCTCTCTTCTTGAACCTCCTCTGAAGTTGCCCTTGGTTCTACATGTGTAGTGGTAATTATGAATGAGGAAGAGTTAGATCGGTACAAACTCATGAAACATTTTACAGCTCGCAACTATTGTAATAAAGATCAATGCACATCATATCGCTACTTGTCCTGAGACTTGAGAGGGGGTGAGAACAGTGTTTTTTCTTTAGTTTTCTTTCATTCTATAGCTCTCTCTCATCATCTGTACCAAAGGGAAGCGTATCAGTTTTAATTGTCGTTTGCTAGCTTTTGTGATATGCTGTGCTGAAAGACAGCAATCCTGAGAGACATTCAGGGGACATACTATGAGAATAAAAGACGGTAAGAAGTGATTAGAGAGTGAGGGAAAGGAAGAGGTGGAAGATGGAGTGACAGACAAATTGTTCGACATACAGTTAGACACCGTTTCTCTCTCGCACGGCGCACAAAGTGGCATATTTTGATTGATTTGTGGCTGTCTTAAAGGGGCATCATTTTAAACAGGCTTGAGAGATTTGTGTCTCTCTTAAAGCGTGCTCCTCTATATAACTTTTCAGTCAGCATGTGATTAATGCACTCAGGATCACTTCATGGGTGATAAACTTACGCATAAGTATCTTGGCAACACATTAAAAATGAGTCACTGTCACAGATAGGAAAATATGTGCTTGCTTAAAAGAGTGAGAGTGGCTTAAAGTTATTCCAGCTTGCCATAACTCAAGCACTTTTTCAATTAGAAGTTTATTTATTTTTTAAATCATGTTACTTTTTTAGAGGTTACTTTTTTTTACTTTTTTTATGTGTTTGACAACAACGGTGGATTCTTATCTGTTATATAAAGTCAATTGAATGTCTTTGTTTAGCATAAGAAATGTGTTATTTTTCCGTCTTCCACTGCAATCGAAACACGTTGGCATTTAAACTTTAAAATAAACCAAATAGCTTAACAGGCTGCTTGAAGTTTAAATCAAATATTGTTTTGGATAATCATTTTATCAGATGAGAGCGAATCTCAAATTGTCTTATCAGAGAAGCTCTGAGACTAGTTATTTTAATCCCTTGTGCTGAGGACGGGGTTTAATTGATTCACCAGTGCTCAAGCTTCTTTAAAGAGATAATGCAATGATGGACTTGGGTCAAAACCATGTTTACACAAAAAGTTTGTGGAATACTGTCTTATTAGGGCTCTGTATGCCGTCTGTTTGCCCTTCAGACATACTTAATACATACAGCTCAATGACAACATACTTTCTGCTGTATCCCGTGGAGTTAATGGCGTATTAGAAACCTGCTCAAATGCTGAAGCTCTCCCGCTTTAAGACATGTCTGTCAAATGTACAGCAAATTAGTATATTCTATTAATGATTTTAGTATACAGTTAATAAAACCATTTACATGCATGAATACAGTTAAATAGATACACATGTTAACCCAGCCCCCCATTTTTTAGGTCAAAGGGGTTCTTCTGACAAAAAAGTTTGGGAATCCCAGCTCTACATCATGTTAATGAGTGCATTAGACAGGTAAGTGTCCACGTGTCTTTGCAGTGTTGATAGGTAATAAATTTCACCCTCTCTATAGTCAAACATTTGGAAGCTTCGTCATCTCAAAGTGACCTTTTAATAGCATGGAAAGGTTATTTGTTCCCCTGTTCATTCAGAAAACTGTAAACTTTTCCTGTCCTCTGTCAGCACTGATATCAACAATTCCCGCTCCTGATCTTCCTGAACTTCTCACCTGTGGCCGTGGCCCAGGCTTGCAAGCACGCTTAGGCCATTGATGAATTTCATCTATCGCTGTCAGTCATGTTTCTGTTTTATTGTCCCACCCAGGCCTTTCTGTTCTTGGACAGAGTCTTCTAACTCTGCAGACGGCAGTTAGAGTTAAGGGCTGGGTAATTGAGCAGGCTCGCATAGTGCAGTTATTCCCTGTGTTACTTTCACTCTTTCTGTGTGTCATCCAGTGTATTTGTCTATAATCTTGACAGCAATCCTGTCGTAACCCGACCAGCCCGTAGACGTCTCCCCATCAGCCTCTGCACTGTTTGGCCCAAAAGCCCCTATTAATCATAGTCTAATTGAATTCTAGCAAACACATAAAACTCTGATTGGGTTTAGTTATTTCATTTTGCAAACATATGTCTCTGGTGAACCGTGTAAAGTGATATGCAGTGGTGAGCCATGTCATCTGGAACTGTCTCGCTGCTCTGGCTGATGTTTAATAAGCAGAAACATGTGTTGTCCCCGATTTGACTGCCATAGCTGGCCTGATGTCCAGGGAGAGCCATACTTCTGGATTGAGCCACGTCTGTTCCTATCTGTGATTAATGCTCTGTGATTTTATTTTGTGAAGGATAGCTCTTGTGGTTGCTCATTTCGTCTCTGTGACCTGCTAAACTTCAGTCTGGAATTGCTCGGATGCCAGTGAGACAACAATGAGAATTTTTCCGTCAGAGCCGACCGGCACTGGAAAGCCGGAATAATTATCAGCAGCTGTCCATATCCAACTTCAGAGCGTCAGGAGGGACCCCTCTCCCTTCAAACGGACATGAGTGACATGTTCTCTGCACTGGACTGGATGAAGAGGGAAAGAGGAAACGGGCAAGGAAAACGAGGGAGACCGAAGGAAAGGAAGAGATCCATATGTCTCTGTTGTACCAGTCAGAGCTTATTATCCACAGAGAGTTGCAGAACGTTTTATGTTTGTGTGTGTGTAGATTCAAAGGTCCACTCTGTTATTAGAACCTACTCTCCACTGCCCTACTGTGAGCTTAAAAGATGTTGTCTCATTTCATCATTTAATAAACATTTAAAGTGGTTTTGAAATGGCTGAGCCAGTGCGGTCTGCAGCCCTAATTGAAGCTCTTCTCCTCCATTAATACATCCAGACTTGTGATCCTCTCAGAGAAACAGACCCGAAGTACAAAGCACTTGTCAACGGTTAACAGTTGCTGTGTTACCGCACATTGATCAGATTGAAGTTCTCCCCCGTTTCTCCTTTTTAAAGGAGCAGCTGTCGCCATCAATGTTCCGTCGCTGCCTAACCAAACTTCCCAACCAGAGAGATTAGCAGTGCACGCCACTGATTCTGCAGATGGTATGAATGCGCAACCTCAGTTGTCGTGCTTTCATTGCGAAACCTGTAGAAAACTCGTCTCAGGCTTATAAATTATGTTGCATTTATGAGGGCCAGCTGCCACATTGCTACATGAGCACCAGCATTTCATCTTAACAACAACATGTGCATCCGCTGTAGATGACGCTGTCGTTTTGAATTAATCATAGCTGCATTTTTTCATTACAAACCCTTGAAGAAGAGTTTTTTTCAATTTATGAAAATGTCTGTATGCAGCATGACCAACCCATTCACAGGGTTCAATAATCATTTTTATTATTCCTTATTCATTGTGACAGGGGGCCATTTTAGGGACTATTAAAATCTTAATATTTAATTTCCTTATAAAGCTACTTTTATATTTGAGAAAGGTGGTCCCTCCAATGGGATCCTTTTTTTTTTGAGGTTCCTTTGTCTCAAAAAGTTTTGTACCCTCTGATATACAGTAGTTTGGTTCATTCAGTGTTTTTCATTTCTATGTTTAGCTTCTCACACTCCACTATTTAGAGTAAGCTACTACTACCAATGAGTGCATAAAGCACCTAATGTTTCACCCTACATTTTTGATTGAACAAATATCATCCCACTGCTTTTTTATACTCTAACAACATATACAAAATATGACGTAAAGTAGATACTACTTCAAAGGTTTGGGGTCAGTAAGAATTTTTTTTTTTTTTAAGAAATTGGTTTTTCACTTCTATTCAGCAAGAATGGATTAAATTGACAGAAAAAGTGACAGCAAATACTTTTACTTTGAAAAAAAAATCCATTTCATATAAATGCTGTTCTTTTGAACTTTCTATTCATCAAACAATCCTATGTTTTTTTAGTTTTGTTTTTTTTTATCATGGTTTCCAAAAATATTAAAGGATTTGTTCACCCAAAAATGAAAATTCTTTTATTAATTACTCACCCTCATGTCATTCCAACCCTGGAAGACTTTTGCTTTATATAATGAACAGAGTGAATTTGGGTTTTTATTCACATATAAACATTTATTAACTCGCACATCATTTACAGTTAAACGGAAGCTCAAGCTTGTTCGCTTGATGTGCAAGAACCAATGAGGTCCATTCTTGTGTGTTATGCAGCGTGTTTGAGCTTCAGCTGGAACCAATGAGGTTTATTCTCGCACGTCAAGCAAGCTCGGTTGAGCTTCCGTTTGAAAGTCTAAAAATAAAGCCTAAATTTAACCTGTTCATCAGATAAAGCAATCACGTCTCTTCAGAAAATCTGGACTAAATCACTCGATTCTTATGGACTAGTTTTATGATCTCTTTATGAAGTTTTTGAAGCATCAAAGTGGTAGTTGCGTAGCTGTCAATGGAGAGTACAGATTTTATTAAAAATATCTTAATTTGTGTTCCGAAGATGAACAAACGTCTTACAGGTTTTGTAACAACACAAGGGTGAGTAAATGATCATGACATGATTTTTATTTTTGGGTGAACTAACCAATTAAACAGCACAACTGTTTTCAACATTCATAATAATAAATAAAAAAAAAATGATTGAGCACCAAATCAGCCTATTAGAATGATTTCTGAAGGACAACATTTATCAATCCAAATAGAAAAGTTCATTTAAATTATAATAATTTTGTAATAATACTTTTACTGTAATTTTAGATCAAATAAATTGTGAGCATGAAGACATTATAGCTTTAAATGTGAGATGAAGTGCTCCTTCTCACTTCCCGAAATCGATTCGCTTCAATCAATATCCCCCATAATTCAGCAGTGTTGTCTCCCACCTTGACGTACAACTAGTAAACGTGTAAAACGGATTCCTTGGGGATTTGCTATATTTTAATAACTTTTATAATTTCACGATGGGCCACAGAGACCTAATATCAGTTACTGGCTTTTAAGAGTCTGGCACAGGCCGGGATGCCAATCCTTTTGCTTCAGAGAAGACTCCTGTCCAAAACTAACAGAGGGGACAAGCAGGCAATTTTTGGAAATGCGGTTTTCAGTTTCTGCACATATTTTTCCAGCCGTGCTGTGAGGCCATGATGAAATGTACTTCTGGCCCCCGAGAGCGACGTTTACCTGAGTGTGTGTCAGGTGATAGCCTGCCTAATGACTCTGGAAGTTAAACAGAGGGGCTTTTCTGGCTGAGGTTTCACAGAGCCCCCCACGCCACTAAAAGCGTCGCTCCTCCGGTAAAATGTGATCTTTTCGCTAATGAACGACACGCTTCGTTTGTCTAGCTCACACGCCTCCTGCTCCGGCCTCTAGGGGAGCGTTACTGAATGATGCTCTGTTTTTTTTTCTTCCTGCCCACATTAACTGTTATTGGCCACTGTAAAGTCTTAAAGCAACGTTTGTAGAACGCGGCTGAGAAAAAGAGAGTTTGTGTTACGAGCTGTTCCTGCATACACTACCATGACTGTTTGTGTTGTGCCTTTGAGTTAAAGAAGTGTGTATTGGTACGCATGCATCTCTCACACTCCACACCCATACCAATCTGTGAGGTGTGACATCGATGCGCATGAACAGCAGCTTCACACACATCACTTTCACCTTGTCCTGCCACACTCACCTCCTCATCACTCCTCCCTCTCTCTTTATCCCTCTCTCTCTCTCTTCCCCCTCACTCAGTCATGCGCTGTCTAGCTGTCGTTGGAATATATGTTTCACAAGCAGTAGTGGGACAGTAAAACTCCAGCCACAGTGTTATTCTAGCTGGACTAACAGGCACCACTCTGTGAGTTATGCTGCTCTCTTAAAGTAGTAGACATGTCAACATTTTTTTTTCTTTCGCATATCAGTGTCCAACATTTAGGCTCGAGTAGCTCGTTATAGTCCAGGCGTAATAGTTTGGTGTTTGAAAGTGTGTTGAGGTTTTCTTTGTTGGCATGTAAATCTGAGTGCACACTACAAGACTGTCATCCTTCTAGTGTTTTTTGTCTGTCAAAAAAAAAAAAAGGATTGAGGCCAACTCAACATGTGCACAGTTAGCTGTAGAGGCTATGTTAAATTTCAAAATGATTTGAGTTACAAAAAAATGAGTTCTCTCATTGAAACTATACAATCTTAAAAAAAAAAAAAAAACATTTACTTGAGAAGCAACATTAGTCATTAAAGGGATAGTTTACCCAAAAATGTCAAATTCGGTCACAAACAGCACTACATTGACATTAACTTTCATCGTGGACAAAAAAACAGTGAGATGTTTTTCAAAATATCTTCTTTTGTATTCTATAAGAGAAAGAAAATCGTACATGTTTGGGACAACATGAGGGTGAGTAAATTTCATTTTTGGCTGAATAATCACTTAACTGGCGTGACTGACAAGTTTTCAGAGAATTCATCTTTAATGTGTGTAATGTGTATAAGTGTACGCTTGTACTGAAAATATGTTCTCTGGAAACGTCTTAATGCAGTGTTGCTCTCAAGTGTATATTTTACAGATTTTTGTATACATTTTATCTGGAAAATTAGACAATCTAGAACAAATTCTAGTGCGTAAAAGCGATCCAACCCTTTCCTCTATTTTATTTGTTGATGCACTATCAAGAATCAACTCTTGAGTATTTGAGTTTGTGTGAAATTTCATTATTATAACTAAATGATCTTGTAATTGACATGCCTAGTATGCTATTGACTAAATAAAGCGTGCACCAACATGACAGAAAACACGAGTCTTTAAATGTGCACAGGGCAATGACCCTTTGTCTTTTAGTGTGTGTTTGGTTGGATTCAGCCTAATTGAGTCTGAAATGGAAGAGATAATTGAGACATTGTTTTCTCCCTAAATCAGCACAGAAAATGTGGGGAAAAAAACTCCA
The DNA here is from genome assembly GCA_030578275.1 of Meda fulgida. NCBI lineage: Eukaryota > Metazoa > Chordata > Actinopteri > Cypriniformes > Leuciscidae > Meda > Meda fulgida. The sequence goes on from CM060622.1 coordinate 32,139,355, forward strand.
ATCCTCCATCAGGATTCCATCTGGGTCTGGTCACATCCTGCATGTTAATTCATACAATACTCTACACTTGCTGTCTCTGTTTTGGTTCAAAACATGTTTCTTACATAGAGTTGCATGATATACGTCAGTATTTCTTATGCTTTAGTTCGAAACAGACACCGAAATGTCAGGCTTTCTCACAACAGATCTGATTCTAAATCTGTACGGGAACTTGACTGTTAAATCTACAAAGCATGTCTATTCTCTCCTCTTTTTATTTTCTCATGTTTTTACCTTTTTCCTTGAGGGCCAACATGTAATAATCCAGATACTTCTTGTCATGACTTTCCATATGGTTTCCTGCTATCTGGTAAGGCTTAGGTTGTAACAGCCCTTGTTGTGAGCCAAGCCGTGGACCTGCTGCACCTGGGTCAGATAAATGCTGTCGATTATGCTTCTCTCTCTTTGGCCACTGACATGCACATAAATGTGTCCATAAATCGAGTTTGTGTATTTGAAAGAGAGCAGGGATATCTGGGATTTTAGGGCAGCGCAGCGTCTGATTGGCTCCAGCCGCCGTGGCATAACTTCAGTGGGGAAAGTCAATCTGGCTGATGTGGTGTGTGTGTGTGTGTTTGAGTTGTGGTAAGGAGGTGGAAAGTAGAGCAAGTCTGAAGCTAAGCCAAGATCAATAAAGACTTCTTTATTGCTGTTCAAAAATAATTTGATTGAGTTTGCACAAACACAGGAGTGGCAAGGAGTGTGTGTCAGTGCAGTGTGTGAGATACTTGTACTCATACATGTGCGCATGAAGTCCCTGTGATTCCCATCTACAGTAGCCGCTTATTGGCGATCCAGCACTCAGAGCCGCTTGTAAGTAACCCTGACAGATCTTTAATGTGTTGGCACCAGATTCAGCCAGTCTCAGCTGGCTTTCATTCGCTTTGCTCCAACTACGTCTGACCAGCAAGCAGTTCTACCTCCTCTCATTTCTTCACTCCTGAGTCCACCGTCTCAGTAAGGTCCATGTGAGCAGCTTTAACAGGGATGTAATGTCTCATGTAGACCACAAGCCATAAGTGGTCTGTGTGTCAGTGATGTATGTAGGACAGGGCTGAGCTTCCTGGAAGATTTCCAGAGATATCTCAGGATCTTTCAGTAGCGCTTCAAAAAGCCTTGACTTTTCTGAGAATTACATTTTTGTGTCAGAATAGAACTTTTTTCTGTTCATTTGATTTAGTTATTTGCATAATGTTTTTACACAAACACACTCTAAACTCAGTGGGGTGTGCAAAGTGTGTAAGTGTAACAACACTTGTTAAACTGTATTAGTGAGTTGGTAAACTGATTAGAAAATGTGGTTTTCCAACAAGGTCGGTTATGTCCGTGCTGTCAACAAAGCGTGCGATTAATGTTTTTCAGTTTAATGCATTAAAAATATTTAACACAATTAACCCAGCATCCCTTTTTTTCTGTCATCCTTTGGCTAGCGTTACTTTATATGATCACGTTCCTCTTCATGCAAATGCTTTTAAACCATTCAAGCGCTACATGACAAAAGAGAACGCGCTGCTGACACACACAACGACGTGCGCCAGAATAGACTTCTCTTTCGTGCTTGAACCAATAATAACACACAATTATGCCAACATTTCCGTTTTGTTGAGTATCCTCATAAGATCAGTCTTAAATGAGTTAAAGTCTTTAATGAATGTAAAGAGTTGTGAGAAAAAGGGTTGTTTTAAGTTCAATTAAAAATGTTAAAATATAATAATAAATGTTAAAAATGATAGCTTTCAATGATACTATGATACTGTATTATTGAATGGTGATAATTAATGTTTAAAATAGAAAATAAATAAATAATTGAAGACATTTGGTATCATTGGTATCCGTGATACCGGCCTTCATTCATAAAAAGATGCCATTAAACAATTATTTAAAATATACTGTATTTAAGTTGTTTCTTTTGGAGATCAACTGTGACATTATTACATTATAAAATATATTAAAAACTTGTATTAAAAACAAGCTATCTTGCACAAATACAACAAAATTATCCCAATATAAAAACACAAATACACTGAGTGAGCAAACATTTAGGTGAGATTTGCAATGGTAATTGATCAATGTTTATGTATGAATAAAAGCCTTAATTAAATATGTCATATAAATTGATCTTTTCAGAATAAATTACTGATTCCTAGACTTTCAATGGATGGACAAAAAATTGATAAGATTAAAAATATCTATATGACAGTAGGCGATTCTTCCCTGTGGTTTTGAAATCGATACATTTTAAAGTATCAAAGTAGTTTCATAACAACACTAGTGTAGGATGCCACCATTTTTTTTTACAAATTCCAAAGGGTGCCGTGGCTGAAAAAAAGGTTGGTAAACACTGGTAGGCTATATATCATACATTTAAGGTCTATAGTTTTTTTTTTTTTTTTTTTGTTTTTTGGAAAGTCTTTTCCCACATAAAAATAACAAAACAAAAAAGCCTCTAAAATATGAAATTCATGCCTGATAGGAAGTACTTATGGCCCATAAATCTACCCAATTCACTTTTCATTGGCAGAAAAAAAAAACATAAGCACATTTTGGACCCTTGCTGCCCTTCTTGTGAATGGAACAGGAGGACAATATGTTGCGTCATATACTCAGTCATCAAACATGCTGTCCTTCCTCTCTTGTTCATTCCTGTGTTCTCGTGAAATTATGTTTGGGTGTAAGTTCATTCTCAGGAAAAAAAAAGGCATTGTGTAAGGCAGGCAGAAGCTCCATCTAAAACTCAAGGAACACTGAGATGCACACTGAAAGCATTCAAGTTGCCACATGTACAGTGCCTTTAGGGACTGTCATGAGCTCTGCTGAATAAAGCAGAGTAATAAAACAGACACATAAAGAAACACACTGTTTCTCATTAAAGCATGCTTTTCTCACCCATTGCTCTTCCTTGTTGTACCCTTAGTATTGCTAAGTATTATACTGTTTTTCTATTTAACTCAGCAAAAACCCCAGTGTAAATTTAACTCTCCTCAGTTTATTTGACTCCACACTCAAGAGTTCAAATTTACTCTGAATCAGTGTTAAAGTTAATGAGATAATCCAGTGATTTATTGAGTGATGATTGACCACTAGTGAAGAACACCTGATAACAAGCAGAATCAATGAAGGAAAGATTCACCATTTTTAGGTCACCATTATGGTGATCGATATTTGTTTTAGTTGGGTTCTTGACCCTTGATGTTTTAAACATTATTTTATCTTTTAGGTGCTGGCAATCACACTGCGGTTCTTAGTAAACTTATTAAAGGGTTAGTTCACCCAAAAAGGACATTTCTGTCATTAATTACTCACCATTATGTCCTCCTAAACCTGTAAGACCTTCGTTCATCTTTGGAACACAAATGAAGATATTTTTAAATGAAATCCGAGAGTTTTCGGACTCCACATAGACTGCAATGGTATTACCATTTACAAGGCCTAGAAAGGTAGTTAAGACATTGTTAAAATATTCCATTTGACTAAAGTGGTTCAACCTTAATTTTATTAAGCGACGAGAATACTTTTTGTGCGCAAAATAAACAAACAATATTATTATAAATAATATACAATTTACATAATAAATAATGACTTTATTCACTATTTTCTTCTCTTCTGTGTCAGTCTCTGATGCTGTACACGTTGTTAACATAGTTCAGCACTTCCGGGTTCGACGTCAGAACGCCGGCTCAGTATTGGCTGCCTCCTGCATCAGCAACACGTGAACAGCGTCACAGACTGACATGGAAGAGAAGAAATTGTTGAATGAAGTTGTTATTTCTGTTTATTTTGCGCACAAAAAGTATTCTCGTCGCTTCATAAAATGAAGGTTGAATCACTGTAGTCACATGGACTATTTTAACAATTTCTTTACTACCTTTCTGGCCCTTGAGAGTGGTGATTGTTGCACTCTATGTGGGGCCAGAAAGCTCTCGGATTTCATCAGAAATATCTTAATTTGTGTTCTGAAGATGAACAAAGGTCTTATGGGTTTGGAACAACATAGGGGTGAGTAATTAATGACAGAATTTTCATTTTTGGGTGAACTAACCCTAAAAACAAAGTATTAGGGAAAAAGTCCTGTCATGTTACTTTAAAATTTAGCCAAAATATTAAATCATGCAGTGAGACACATGAGAGATCTAATAATGTATTTGAGTCAGAGATATATATTTTCCAGTTAGTCAAATGCGATGAAAACAGATTAAATCTGTCCATTCCAGATGCTATGTATCTGTTCTCTGATTCCTGGACATAGCTATGATGTCAGCAGCTAACCTGTGTGAGAATAATAACTCTGTTTATATGGAGGTGAATCTATTTTCAGGCTTTTTATTCACTGTACACCATAAATGTACATCAGTTGCGCCGCCCTCTTTTGGACCCGTCAATAACCATTAGCAAATGCAACATATTTCCACTCACCCTTTTGAAGGCTGTCCTCTGAATGACCTGCAAGTGTTTTTTTTTTTGTTGTTTTTTTTTTCTCCTTATAGTGAAGTTTAGAAAATGAAGGAGTGAATGAGTCTCATCATCACTCGCTCATTTAATTAAAACTCTCATCTCATTAAATCTGCCTCTCATTATGGCCCTCATTTGCTGCAGCTCACAAATTTGAAGACTGGGGAGGAGAGAGAAAAAAGCAAAGCAAAAGCGAATCTGTTTACAGTGCACGCTTTTCATTTGTTTAACCAATCCCACAGAACACACTCTGGTTAGGGGTTGTGTTTGATATGACGACGCCGTTGTTTATTTTGCCATTTAAATGTGCTGAAAACGAAGGTATCAGGAGATTATACTGGTCTCCAGCTCGCCCTTTAATTTGTTGCCCCACATGCAGGCCTCTAGTTTAAAAATACACTCACAATGTAAACTTGGGTTCACCCCTCTAGAAGAATACAGTCTATGAAAACAGACTGAAGCCCCTATCATCTGGTTTCCCTCTTCTGACCCAAACAGTGGGTCTCTTATATGTCTATCAAGATTAGTTGTAATGTGGTTTTTCTACTTAGCTCACTAATAAAAATGTTGAACCGTTTAATATGTGGTGCTTGTGCTGTTGAGGCCTTCATGTATTGCTCTAAGCATAGATCATGGGTTCAAACCTTTTGATATGTCTAAAAGTCTAATGATTGCTTGCAAGTGAAGTTTTAAACATCAAATTATAAAGACAGCATGCTCCAAAATTATTAATTATTATTTTGGGCCTGTAAGATTTTCTTTTATGTTTTTGAAATAATTGTCTTGTGCTCACCAAGACAATACAGTAAAAACAGTAATGTGAAAAGTTTTTTTTTAATTTTAACATATTTTAAACTGTAATTTATTCCTGTGATACAAAGCTGGATTTTCAGCATCATTACTCCAGTCTTCAGTGTCGTCCTTCAGAAATCATTCTAATAGGCTGCTTGCTCAAATACACGTACTATTATCAATGTTGAAAACAGTTGTGCTGCTTAAATTTTTTGTGGAAACAGTTTTTTTTTTCAGGATTCTTTGATTAATAGAATGTTCAAAAGAAAAGCATTTATTTGAAACAATTTTTTGTAACAACATAAAAGTCTTTAATGCCATTTTTAATCAATTTAATGTATCCTTGTTGAATTAATGTATTATTTTATTAACTAACTTTTGAACTGTATAGTGATAAGCTTTTAAAATAAAAACTAGACTTCTTTTTTTTTCCTACTGTTTAAAACTTGAGCTGTCAATAGAATAACTTAATTGTGAACATTGAATATTGATTCAATATACATTGAATTGAATAACATAATACCATGATTTCCAACCAGTTAGAGAGCAAAACAATAACGGTAACATAACGATAATATACAGTTCTTTAAATTTGTTACATTGTTAACTTATGTAAACTTTGATTAATAACATTTATTTTTGTTTAATATATTTTTGTGTAATTATTTTTAATAATCTATTTAAGATTTTTTTTTTTTTTTTTACTCTCAAAATTACCACAGGCTCCCAAGACACCCCTATACCTTTTTGAAAACTTGATAGATATGCGACAGGCACAGAGACAAATCCTTACACACTGCAGACAGTTGGCTGTCTAGTAGTTTAGGTAGGACTTCTTGAGATTGCATCTATTTATGTTAAACTGACTCCATGTTCTTTTTCCTGTGGCAAATTGGTCATGTGCTGTACTGATTGTGTGCCCACCACTGCCTGCTCGTGAGTGTTAGTAAGCAGACACCAGACTGGTCTTCAGGTTTCTGTGCTGTCTGACTGCAGCATGGTATGCTCAGGTTCCCTGTCTGCGTAACAGAGGCTTGTGGGACAGATGACCTCACTAGATTTCACGCTGGACGCTCTACAGGTAACATGAGTATTCCTGCATCTCCTGTGCCAGTGAGTGAGAAACTGAGCATTTACACCGGTACACATTAAATTAGTACGTGCATCAAGGCTCTGCGTATACTGGCCGTTGCATATTAATGATAGAATAAATCTTTTACAAATATGCTACATATTTCACTCACAAACGGTCAATAATTCATGCCATTAGACCATTATTTCACTCCCGGGTGAATTAATTAGTCATGTAGAGCTTGAATGTACAAATGCCTACAGTGTTTGACACGCTTTTCTGATCTGTGAGACATTAACAGGAGAAGCCTGATGAAAAAAAAAACATCTTAAACCATTCTTAACAGGTGTGCTGGTCTTCAAACTTGGTCAAGCTGGTCTGTCTGATGGTTTTAGATAGTTTTGGCCACTTTTCAGCTGGTCAGGCTGCGAGACCAGCTGGCCACCCAACGGAATACCAGCTGGGAGTCCATTCTTATCTAGATGAGACCAGTTTAAACCAGCTGTATTCATGATTTTTTTTTTTTTTTTAACAAGTATTATTTTCCTGAAAAGAAGTTCTGATGACATGTTTTCATCTCTCATTGTTTTAAAAAAAAAAAACATCTTTATTTTTTAAAATAATAGCTTCCTATAAAACGTATTAAACTTAGGCCAACAATGCTTAAGTCGGTGTATGAACCTTATTATATCCAAAGCCAAGAAGCCCAAAATAACACAGGCACTTCTGCTGCCCTGGTTAAATGGCTTGTGTAAAGCAACTCATTGTAAGTGGCCTGATATAGATGGTGTGGATAGACTGTGCTGTCTGGTTTGGTCGGACCGCTTGTGGAGAGCTTAGAATAGTCTGAGAAAGAGACGAGAGACCGGGTGTGGTTAGCAGCTCTTAATGAAATCTTTCCATTACATTTGAGTGTGGGTGTGTTTTTCTGATGACTGAGCACCTGTCTATTACTGATAGATCTCCTCCTGTCTGGTGCATGTTATTTCCTCGCCTTAAGCCCACGTTTCTTGTAACGACCCCCCCCCCCCCCCCCCCCCCTCATCTTAACTGGTTGGATAATATTCTTTTACAAAGCTTGTCGTGCGTGCCTGTGTGTGTTTGAGCAAATGGCCAGCTGTCTGCCAGCTGTGTACCTACTAAGTGTTGATTGGATTGGAGAAAGAACCTATATGACACACACACGTTTCACACCTCCCACCAAATACTTCTCTGCCAAGCAGACATTAACAAATTTAAAGCTCACAAGATCAAACACAGCAGAAAATTATGAATCCGCCTTTGGTGGACTATTAAACATGCCCACGCACACACAGACTGAACATTAGCTTTAAGAGGAACAGATGCAGTAAGATGTCTATATCCCATGTAGGATGTCTACATATATTTAACAAGCATCATCTTTTTAATTATTATTAGAACCAACGGTATAATAATGCTTCACACTTATCCATCAACATTCTTGTATTCTTTTTGATCGGATAGCAAGTACAATTAAAGGAATACTCTGTTCAGTACAAGTTAACCGCATTTGTAGCAAATTGTTGGTTACCACAAACAAACAAATAAGTAAATGCAACTTAAAAAATTAAAAATGTTATGGTGTGAATTCTGTATTTCATAGAACGGAAGTGAATTGGGCTGAAATATGAAACTGGTAAATTTATTAAAGAAACTCTCTTAAAACTGTATTATTTGAGCTGTAAAGTTGTATAAATCATTTTTACATATTTTTTCGTGATGTTGTGGCAACAAAGTTGTGAATTTGGATTTAAATTCACACAGAAATGGATAGTAAGCAATTTCTTCATACTAAAATAATTTTGCACACATATTGTTTATCTTGTGGCTATACTTTTGAAACAGTGATTATATTAACATTTACAGATTAACTCCATTCACTTTCATTGCAAGTGCTTCAATATAATCCAGATTTTTGCTTTTTAAAAGCAACATAATGCCACAAATGCAGTCGATTTAACTTGAGTTGTACTGAACTAACAGACTAGTTTTGCGCAGATACCTCTGTTAAATGGAAAGTTGATTGAATGAATGTATAGCCATATATCTGAACTTAATAAAAATTATCAGACTTTTTATGAGCTATTTTTCAATTAATTAAAATAATGATAATAATTTAGTCACATTTAGCTTTATTTAGTGAAGTGAAATAAGTCCAATGTTTCTGCCATTAGCTCTTGTAAGCATTTTGTCTGAGTGCTTTTTTTTTAAGTATAAATTTAACTTCCTATACTACTGTACATAACTATTTGCTAACAGCAACCATTTATTTCTTCTTATTTTTATTCTTATTATTTTTATACCTGAAGATGTACTCCAATTACATTAATTCTTTTGAATGAAAGATCAATTCCTCAACCCTATAGGCCCTAATTCTGTTTTCACCATAAATATTCTCACTAATGCCCCAAACCTTTAATAGTTTAAGGTTTGACTGTGGAAACGCTCAGGATCTCATAAAGCAATCGCATGAAAATGTTCTTTGAAAAAAAGAGAACCTGAGAGAAATACCTCCAATGCCCCTGTTTCTGTTCTATCCATAGTTCTCGCAGGATCCAGCAGGCTCCAGAGCGCAGTTAGCAGAGTCAGGAATGCAGCGAGCTCGGATTTGCCAGAACTGTGGTTGGGTTGCATATGTTTGTAATTGATTTCTTAAATATTTATTTCTCCATTCACAATCTTTGTTTGGCTTTGTGTAACTCATATCAGAATGCCACTCTGAGCAATTACAAACTTCTGGGATGGCCCGCCGATGAACCCCGAGAAACATTTGATAGGTGTCAGCGGTATGCCTGTGTGTGTGTGTTTGTGTGTGTATGTAGTGTAGAGATGAGAGAGACAGAGAAGAGAAGACCAGATCAGGAGAAATGGATGACAGTTACATGCCTTTCAGCCAATTAATTGTCATCTCAGCTGTTGTTTTAACTCTCTGCCCCACGCACATCCCCACTGTTATTCTTATCGTTTCCGGAAGACGAGCTCATCTGTGTATGTAAAAGAGCCAGATGACCTTCAGCCCCACAGCAAAGGTCAAAGTTCACTCAATGTATATTTCATTAGCAAACGGCGTTGATTCAGAGAGGAAGACACAGAAATAGATCCAAATAAAGCTCTGGGGATTTTTCATGCATGCTATATACACTATTAGCGCTAATTATTCGGCTCTCCGCTGCCGGTGAAATGGCATTCGACATGCTCGCCCAGCTCTCTCACACAAGAAGGACACTGTCAGTCCTTCCTCTCATCTTCTGGTAGAGCAAAATAATAGCGAGAATTATTTCATCGTAAAGCAGATTATCAACACTTACATCAGAGGCAAATAAAACTGCCCGTCTGCCTGAAAACACACAGATAAATCAACTTTTCCTTGAGAGACTTGTCCTTCGGTTGTTACGCTTCTGGATGTCACGCTCTCCCTGCTGTTGTTTAGTCCCGCATCCCGCTGAGAGGCCATCTCTGCGGTCTTTCAAAAATACACAAGCTTTTGTGCGATGGGAAGAGCAGAGAAGGGAAGAAATGGTGTGTGTGCATCTGTGTGAAAGAGCTTACAGTTCCAGTGAGTGACGCTGATTTAGCATTACAACAGAGGAGGCGGCTCTGCTTGCCTACACTTTAAAAAGTGTGTGCACACACTTGGCAAGGGGTGGAAGGGTGTGCGTTTGGGCCTGACTGGATTGATCGAGCATGGGCTTTTTTTCTGCCTCCCTGGAGCCCCCTACTTCCTACTTCCTGTCTATCCAGGAAGAGGGGGACGAAAAGAATTAGTTTGTGTAGAATGCACAAGCTGTGACAACACACACACACAAATTCCAGAGCTTATTGTGCCCAGCAAAGGACAAAAAAACAAACCCTTTGTCTCTGGTCCAATAGAGGTCCCCTCTCGCCCGTATTTGGAAGACACGCTCACACAAACACATTCTATCTCATTTGCATGGCAATAGCATTATTAGGGAGAGAGATGTCATGGTGACAAGAAGTTTATATGTTAGCACAAAGAGAAGTGAGGAAGAATGGAGTGCTCTTTGCTGTTCATTTGACAGCCTTTAAAACACACACATAAACACTTTTTTTTTTCTTCACTCACGCTTATATCATACATTTTTTGTCCTCGTGAACTCTTGTATGTTTACATGTGCAGTTATAATCTAGCAACAGTGGTACAGTCTTAGTCTAAGTTTAACATGATTGTGTGAAATTGAATATTTGAAGTATTAAACCACAAGTCTCTGTCTTTTGGAGCAAGGCCAATTTAAGTCTGATTATTAATGCTACAGTCACATTACCTAGATCTGGATTTGCACAAACCGGACTGGAACCATTTCAGTCTGACATTTTAAAAGTTAAAAAAGATTGACTGAAGACTCAGTTCAGACTGAATATAAACTTAAATTGTATAGTAAATCCGATTATAACATAGATAAAAGCACAGTGGAGTACAAAATGCAGCTGATCTTTCTGGCCTCCCGTTGCATCACCATTATGAAAACAGACACGAGAGTATTTAATAAACCCTATTAATCTTGTTGAGAGAGCAAGTTCATTGGTGCACTCTTTCTTTCCCTGCTCTCTCAATCAATCAGCCGAGCTCTGCTAATGTATTCATGCGAAACGCACAGCACAACTTGTTTGACAGAGCTCCGAGAAAAGAAGAATTTATGAAGTCTTTCCTTCCACCGCAGCCAGTCCAAAGAAGCCCTTAGCCACTCTCACAATCAATACCTGAGCTGGTAAATATATGATCTATAATTATATAGGGAAAACATTAGCCATATATCTGTTGTCAAGACGAGGCTTGAGTGGAATTCACATAATGTGACTTGAGGCGTTTGATTTGCAGAGTTGAATCTGACTCTGGGACCCCACAGTATTGATAAGGGAAGCAGTCCAGAATCTGTTGAACAGGTCAGGTGACGTTCCCATCTCAGTCATGATGTCATCGCTTTCACAGGGGCACAGAAGCTGTCTTATGAGTTCACACTGAGAGGAGAAATTCTGTACTACACCACTGACTGATGTACAGGGGGAAAGCAGGTGATTCCTCTCTCTTTCTTTCTCCTTCTCCTTTCAATGGAAAACGAGATCTATCCTTACTCATGTGTTTGAGACAGATTTGGATCAAAATGTTATGTTGTAAAAGGAATATTCTGGGTTCAATACTAGGCTACTTAAGCTCAGTCGACACATTTTAGACATTTTTGTGGTCATTACCACAACAATTAATTTCGAGTTGTCTCCCCTTTTCTTTGAAAAAGCAAACATCTAGGTTACAGTGAAAGTGAATGGGGGCAATCAGCGTGTGTTAACAGGATTTTAGTGTTAAGAATTGCTTTTCTAACCTTTTCTGTGTAGTTATATCCAATTTTAATCAACCATAAACCCTAAAATGACACAATTTTTTTTAACATCTGTACAGTTCAAATATATACAAGTTGTAAAGGAAGAATTAATGTTTTATCAAACTATAAGCTCCACATTTTTCCTTTTAAATCTTCCAAAAAAGAGTTCCATTTACTTCCATTATAAGAAAAACAAGCATCAAGTCTAGAGATTTATTTATTTATTTTGTGGTACTGCCACAAACCTTAACCTGTAGACCTACACTATAAGAATATTCCTTTGATGATGAAAAAAAATTGATGTCAGTCATGTATCTAGTAAATCATCTTTTAAAATAACTCTTTTAGTGATCATAAAAAGTTGATTTTTTCCAAGCCTGGCGATCCCTTTGTAGTTTAACCTTTACAGTTCAGTCGCTCCATTCAGATCACATTCACCAAGGCAGCCCTTTTTTCAGGCTATGGAGAAAGGGGAGCAAATGCAGGGGGTGACAGAGCCATGTCCGGGCAGAGGCGAGGAGAGAGGGATGGAGACTTCTCTTGAGACTTCTTTGGGGGGAGGAGAAAAAAAGTGCAGTACTCTGCTTCAAAGAAACATTTCCATAATTGCCCTGTAACTTGGCCATAATAGCTGAGGAGGCTGAGAAAGGCACAATCTTTCAGATGGCTGAACGGTAAAGGCTCTCACCACCTTTCTGTCTTTCTCTCTCCCTTTCTTTCTCCGTCCTCTTCCTTTTACACCCATAACCCTCTGCCTCACTTGTTGTCTTTCAGATGGAGTGAAAGAATTCCTCTCTCTAACCTCTGTCAACAAAGGGCATGAAATTAGCGCTCTCCACAGCCCCGCCTCCTGTCCTACAGAGTGTCACTCTCTCGTTCTTTTGTCCCCGGACCTGCCAGAGAAAGAATCAACTGACAAATACCCCACTGCACCTTCATCGCTGTGCATTCGGGTGCTGTTTTCATAGTGTCCCAATCACATTTCCTACATTTGGCATGCCATCACTTCAGCTCAGATGGTGAACGCCTTCGTAAATTTGCCTTTCTGTGAGGTACAAACAACTCAGTGGTTCTGAAGATGTTTTGATGGATTTTCTGTGTTTTTTTTTTTGTTTTTTTTCTTTTTTTTAATAAAACTAATCCTGGCTTTAGCAGACCAGACAGTGGAGGCTGGTCCTTTTTGTATTTGTGTGTGTAAAACAAGATTTGGGGGTGTAAATATGGTTATCTCTTCTCTGAGGCAGCAGAAGTGTTCAGATGGCCTGTAACCTCATGCACAGTGACAGTGTGGAACATGTGTCCTCTATGCTTTTACTGTTTTCTTCTATAGCCTTACAGGTCATCTAAACATGTCAGCCATGTCTGAGAAAAAAAATTCTACACACTCTGCTGCGTGTGTGTGTGTGTGTGTGTGTGTGTATGTGAGAGAGAGAGAGAGAGAGAGAGAGAGAGAGAGAGAGAGAGAGAGAGAGAGAGAGAGAGAGACAGCTCTGAGCTGTGTATATGTAGAGAGAGAGAGAGAGAGAGAGAGAGAGAGAGAGACAGCTCTGAGCTGTGTATATGTATGTGTTTGACAAGCTAACAATAAGCAGTGCCTCATAAAAGGATTAGTGACCTCCACAAAGAGAACAGGGCTCTTCAAAGCTTCTGCAGGGTTACAATAGCACTGACATTTGTCCTGCTCAGTGCAGGGATGGGGTGTGGTGGGACATCGTCGCCACAGAGCACACTGACAGAGAGGGGTGGACAGGGGCACGGCACAGGGCTGGTCCTCTCTTTCACAGCCTGACTCTGGCCCCTTCTGCAGCCCACTCTGGTCTTCATGTCCTCCTTCGGTCCTGTCCATTCATGTAGAAGCCTGCTGATGACTCCATTGGCTGGTTTTCTCTAAAAGGTTTAGCCCTTTCTGTCCTCCCTCACGGCATCAATGGCAAACCAGAAAGATAGATTAGATTTGCCTTTGATTCCACTGTGTTTCATCGCTTTCCCCCCAACCAAATTGGTATTTAACAAAGCATTCCTCACAGTGAGTGGTACAGCTATGTAGCTCTGTCATTGATGTAGAGGGAGAATGATACTTGGAGATATAATGGGTTAGTGGTGGCTAATAGACTGAATTGCCATTTATTTGGAGAGTGTCAATGGTGCTGAATTTCCCACAGATGCTGCAGTTCTGCTGTGCTCAAAAGGACAGGTTATGTATGTATTTATGCACATTGATGACATCGTGTGTGTGTGTTCATGTTTTTTTTATATCCCGGTGGGGACTTCAACCTGAATGCACACAGACTCATGGGGACTCGTGCCACAGTGGGGACCTAAATAGAGGTCCCCATGGGTAAACAAGCTTATAAATCATACATAATTAGTTTTTTTTTGGAAATGTAAAAATGCTGAAAGTTTTCTGTGATGGGTAGGGTTAGTGTAAGGAGATAGAATATTCAGTCTGTACAGTATAAAAACCATTAAGTCTATGGAGATCCCCCACAAAGATAGTAAACCAGACGTGTGTGTGTGTGTGTGTGTGTGTGTGTGTGTGTGTGTGTGTGTGTGTGTGTGTGTGTGTGTGTGTAATATGTGCTCATGTTTATATTACATTGTGAGGACCAAATGTCCCCACAAAGGTGGCAATATCTGAAATCCTTGTCCTTGTGGGGACATTTTTTGGTCCCCGTGAGGAAAACCGCTTATTAATCCTATGAGTAATGTTTTTTGGAAATGCAAAAATGCAGAAAGTTTCCTGTGGTGGGTAGGTTTAGGGAAAGGGGCAGTGTAAGGGGATAGAATATACAGTTTGTACAGTATAAAAATCATTACGTCTATGGAGAGTCCCCACAAAGATAGCTAAACAAACGTGTGTGTGTGCGTGCTTTCACATTGTGCTTATGTCTGTTTGTAAAACTTTATCAGCAACATCACCTTTGTAGCAAGTTGAAAGTTAAACTTCAATGCCTAATTATTCAGACAGTTTAAAACTATTGTTAAATAATTAATTTAAATAATTATTTATTGCAATTGTTATATATTTCTGTTTAATTTTATTTATTTATTTATTTACTAGTTTAAATTAAAATGTTTACAATTAATGCATATTTAATGTTATCTAGAGCAACATTAATTCATAATAATAATAATGTATATTATTATCCACAATAATATGTCAATTAGCAGAAATTGCTACCGAGCTAGAAACATAATATATATATATATATGAATGGGAATGGGCTCCCGTTTTTAACATGGCTTGAAGCGTTGGAATAAAAAGAGGAGTCACTGTTGATTATTGCTCATTAGCCACAAGGACATTCACTTAACTGAATAAATGAGTGACACTAACAGCCCCAGTCGGAATGTCTTCCGCGTAGCTCAGAGCAAAATGTTCATTAATGCTCTCCATTTGCTAAGTTGAGAAAGAAAGCGGCTGGACACGTATGGCGACATCGGTATCGGTGATTACTTTGTTTCTGGCGAGGCATTTTAATCCTTAATTTCATGCGATGATCAGAGACGCCGTGAAGCCCAGTGTCATATTTGCAGGAGCATTTCAAATGGATTTTAATGATCAAGAGTGGCCCAGGTCCCTCAGCGCCTAATATGCGCAGAATACACACTAAACAATCATCAATATTTATGACAGCCCTGAACGGGCTTGCACTGTAAAAGGCGGGTGATTTCTGCTGAAAAAATGTGTGATTAAGTCTCTCTATCGTCGATCTAACGCTGATTCTGTTATATTTTGCTAATGAAAGAAAGTCTAGGCAGGCAACATAAAAGTATTTATTCTATAATATAGGCAATACGAGTGTGTGTGAATGGCAATTATTTTGAAGAAGTAGCATACATTTGATTACCACAAAAATTAGTGCATATGATTTAAAATGTCGATATTTTTACTGGAATATGGTTTTATCAGAATATGTTGCTCTACACGACATTTGCATATAGGCTATCTACATTCCTAAAACATGTTAATTAAAAAAAAACTTACAGCCGTTTAAACAAAATGTTTATGAATGTTTCATTTAGTGATATCTTAATATTAAAACTATTATATTTTTGTAACATTGCAATCAGTGTGTAATATGCGTCATCGATCTGATGAAGTTCAAAATGCACGCAAGTCTCTGCAAGCTTGTTTGCCACTGGCCTCGCGCTCTCCCTCTTGACCTGCACGGTGCGCGTGAGAGGGTCAGCACTGATTGGAGAATGTTGGTCACTCGCGCGCGGTGTCTCTTTCTGCGCTCTAGCTGGTGGCGCTCTTCCGATTGAGCTCCAGAACGATGATTACATCAATCAGTGCCACAAACGTCACACAGCGTTTTATGAATATGCATAGCCAGCTCTTACCTTGAACGTAATCTCGAAGAGATTGGCTGATTGAATAGGCTTATATAAAAACAAAATGGCACGGACAGCGGACACGAGCAATTCTATTTTAATAGTGCAAAACAGATCTGTTTTCTTGCCTCTAGGTTATTAGGCTGCAGTGCATGGTAGTTCTATAAGAGGCATAGCATAGGCATAATTAATGACAATATGTACATATAGACCGACAAAGGCCTACCAGTTGACCATGCTGGGAGATTTTGTGCTCCGTGTCAATAAAGCATCGGTAATGTGACAGGTTAAACATTGCGATCATTTCATTTTAATTATTCTTTAAACATTGTAATTATTTTATGTCTTAGTGTTGTGTGTGATTGTTTTAACTCTAAATGTATAATATTATTTTAATGCAAGTAGTTTCAATGGGGTTTTGTAGCCTATTTTAATTTTGATTCCTGAAAATTTAGGCTACTGTTCTTTTCTGATTTTTTTTTTCTGTCTTTGAGCCCCGGAAATTAAATGTAAGATTTAGACCTACGCTAATAATTGTTTCGCCATTATTTATTTATTTATCTGCACTGAATGTGGTCTTCAATCTCGGTGTTATAATTGTGTCTAAAGTGTGTCATAATATTCCACCAGGCACTTTTCTCATTGGGAAATTGCTAGCCTGACATTGCTTAACACTCTTCTCATAAGCTCCCAGCAAATTTCACAAAAAGAACGAAGGATGCCAAAATGCCCATGGTCAACTTTCTCGTATAAATGACATAAATGAAAGATTATGACCAAAATGGCTAAGTCCCAGTCCTTGTTAAGGCCGTTTAGAGTGGACTGTAGAGGGAGCTCCAACTCTAAATTTCTCCAAACTTTGGAAACCCTGAAACAAAGCTGCTGCCATGCAAATCATCTTCAAGAGTGAAAACGCACATAAATAAATAATTTCGCACAGTATCGGAAGCATATGGCAGGCAGCACAACATCAATGTCTGATTAGAATTCATTACATTTTTAAAAAGCAGAATCTCGAAAATTATTAATTGTCGAGATTAGGCCTACATTAACCATCTGTACAGAGGAAAGCGTTTAACTTTTTTGTGTGACTTTCCTCTTCAAAGAGGAAAATATTCAATTCTCATTACAGTGAAATTGAGTTGTATGCTATTTCAACCCAATAAAAATGAAATAATTATTCATTTCATATTGGCTGTTCCGCCTCGGTGGGGATAATCCCCGTCCATTAATATCCAAATGCGCGATTCAAGAAGGAGCTAATTACAGTTAAGTCGCTGAAATAGGAAAATACTTCAAATCCTCCGTTTCAAACCTCATAACCTCGAGTTAACGTTCCCCATGCCTTTCAAAACACACACTGAAACCGGTTCCGGAAAAGAAAAGCTTACAACATGACATTTCTAATATCATTTACAATATAAACACTCCATTATTTCAAAGAAAAAGGAAAAAAGTGACGGTAAAATTGCAGCGGTTCATTTATTAGCCAAAATATAGACTTTCTTGTACAATTTCGGATCACAAGTATATACATTTTCTTTACGTTATATACAAAACATTTCAACATCAAATCCTCACAGAGCTTACAAAAGAAAATGGGACTCACAGACTACTTGGCCTGACAGCATTAACATCAGCCATTGTACACAGGACATGCTTACAATGTAAGTATACAGAAGTGAGTTATTTTTATTTTACATTCCTTACACAGGTTTAAATTGGAAGTAAACAAAAAGGAGAGAAGAGACTACGAGGACGAGAGGGCGGATAATACCATGGCAGCTTCGAGTTGGTTCTGGGGCCTATGGGGATATAGAAGGGAAGCATGAAAAAACACGGGGCCAAAACTAAATCTGCAAGCAACAACGTTTTTGAAATCAACATTCTGAAATATGCCATCGACACTGGAGATTTATTGGTTTGACATCTGGTTTTATTATTGCACAAGCACCATATATAAATCATGTTTAAACCACGGTAGCCTATGCAGTACCCGAGCGCGTGACTAGAAGTCGTGCATTAACATCATGTGTCAAATGCAAATGAACAATAACAATTTAAAAATAAACTCGCTAAATTAAAGTCATGGACAGATAATAAGATCTCCGCTCTTACCGTCTTTGAACAGGATAGTAGGCTGTTTTTAGCAACTTTTTCTCTGCTTCCAAGGCACTAGATCTTTCTGAAATAATAAAACCAATAACAACAAGAAAAGGAAAAAAAAATCAATATAAATTCAAATTTATCATTGATGTTTTCATTATTATTATTTTAAAAAGTAGAGTGTTTTTAAAAAGATTTTAAAGCCAGCTGTTGAGAAAGTTTGTGGCCTAGAAATATCAAAACTCGCCCACACTAAAACACCTTTTCAAAAGGCAACCTAAATACTTTCCCCACAAATTCAAGTGAACAGACTTTTTTCAGTATTTAAAAAGGCAAAATAAAAGACAAAACAATACATATATATATATATATATCAGATAAGTACTCTCCACTAGACAATTGCATTTCAAGTGTAATTAATTCTTTTCACTTTAATTTTTTCACAGTATAGTGATCAAATGAAAAAGGGGTTTAGGGAAGAATAAGAATGGTGCGTTTCCAGTCTGTCAGTACAGTCTGAATGGTGTCAATAAAAAGCATTATTTGCATATATCTGCACTTCTCAGTGTGGGTGACAAGTACCTGAGACTGTGGACTCGGAGTTTTGACTCCTGTCCTCTGCTTGTCTGCTGTACAGCGCAAGGCCATTCGCCGAAGCCTGGTTACTGAGTCCTAAGTAGTGGTTTGAGTTCAGCAAAGCGAGCTGGTGTGCGGTGAAACCCCGATTTGTCCAGCTCTGGATTTTCCCTACGGGACACGAAAGGAGTCTGTGAGGAGTTATGATGGTCTGAGTGGCGGACGCAGCGGAAGTCCCGTTCATCAGGGGAGATTTTCGTGGATTGTCTGGAGTTGTGGCAGTCTCTGCCAAAGACCAGATCTTAGGTTTTGGAGCTGGAGGTGGGTTGTTTTCCGAGGGCGGAGAGTTGATGATGGCCTGGTTGAGTTTGACCGGCTCACCGTTGGCGTGTTCTAAACTGTTGTGGTTGTGATGGTGAAAATGATCTGCGCGGTCGCCGTGAATCTCTTTACCGTCTTTCACCATTGCTTTGAACAACCTTTGCTCCGGTCCTTGTAAATCCTCATAGCCGTCCGAAATTTCGGAGTCGCTCCTGCCGTCCAGTTTCAAATCAGAATGCAGTTCGTCCTGCTCGTCTAAATCGTCCTTATTCTCAATATTCTCCGTGTCAATATTCTCCAAATCGATTTCCTCCTCGTCCTCGCGTTTGTCGCCGTCCTCTCCCTCGTGATCGCTGTTGTAAACATTTCCGTCTTCGTCCGTGCGACTCCGTGGGGCCCAGGTCATCTTGTTCTCTTTCTTTAGCCTCCTCCTGGCGTTGGCGAACCAGGTGGACACTTGAGTGAGGGTCATTTTTGTGATGATGGCCAGCATGATCTTCTCGCCTTTGGTGGGGTACGGGTTTTTCCGGTGCTCGCTTAACCAGGCCTTGAGTGTGCTGGTGCTCTCCCTGGTGGCATTTTTGGGTCTGGAAGGGTCTCCGAACTGGTACTGACCATATGGGTAAAAAGCCGGATGATGGTGAGCAAATCCAGGATGCTGGACGCCCGGACTGTCCTTCAGTTCGTATTGTGCACCCTTAAAAACACAGAATACAGATCCAACATTAATGCGATTCACTATCATTATTCTTGGGATGGCCAACTACGTTTTCTTGTACTCAGTTGCAGTTCCCTGATGTATTGCTGCTGAATATATTAACTGCGTAAATGATTTTCAGTCTATGCGAGCAATTAGCTAAAGCAAGGATTGAGATTTTTTTTTTTTTAATATAGACCTAATTGTCTATTAAATCGACAAGGCTACTCTGCACTTTGTATACTTTATATAAATTGTTCCAAATAAATGTACAAGATTTTGCAGCCACATATATTTATATTTATTATGTGTAGGCTTTAAGCTTTACATAGGATATTTGCTTTCAATCTGAAGACGTGTCACAATTGTCGATTGCAGCTATTTAATTGATCCTATTGTGATTTATTAAAATCACAAGCGCGCACACACAAGTTTTTTTATATATATATATACAGCTATCAATTAATTAATTTGCCTATATTTTCAGTACTTTTTGTATTTACCAAACGGGGTAAAAAACAAAGTTCACCACCGTTTTGCAAAACTAACATTCAGTAATGATTGGTACTGAAACATAAACCGAACTAAAGGATTTTGTAACATTTAAAAAAAAAAAACTTTACTACATTTTAGTTTGAAAGAGAAAGAACAAACAGCGAAAGACAATACAATTATTACTCACCAGCTGGTTGAAAATGGACAGATCATTTGAATAAGGAAGAAAAGCTCCATAGCTTTGTGCGGCAGCGAAAGGTGATCCGTACATAGTGGAGAGAACATTAGAGAGCGCTCCGGACGGGCTCAGGTCTGTCCCGGCTCGGGCACTGCCTATCCCCTGCCTGTCCTGCGGGTATATGGGTCGGATGTACTGATATCCCAGCTGTGGGAAAGACATTGTTGTGGAGAAAGTCTACTGAAGTCACAAAAAGCGGCGAATCGCCCTCTTGGTGCGCACCACGATATCCACTTTACAGTGAGTACGAAGTGTCAGGGAAGTCTATATTTCCTCCGAAAGAGCCAGTGTAAACGATCCGATTGCGCTTTCCTCCCTTACTTCCCTATTGATCTGAATGGACTAAGGTCAGGTCCTTACAGATTGCTTTAGATTATTGGAACTCCTTTTTGTGATTGACATTTTTAGTCGTTCAGAAGCTCCTCCTGTTTCTCAAGTCTCACCCCCCACTTACAGAGCCTCTCTCTCCTCCCTCCCTCCCTCTCTCCCTCCCTCTCTCCCTCCCTCTCTCTCTCTCTCTCTCTCTCTCTCTCTCTCTCTCTCTCTCTCTCTCTCTCTCTCTCTCTCTCTCTCTCTCTCTCTCTCTCTCTCTCTCTCTCTCTCTCTCTCTCTCTCTCTCTCTCTCTCTCGCTCCGCTCCTGCTCTCCTTTTGGATAAGTCCTCTGACGTCGCCATCTCTTATTTGAATGAGTTCCAGATCTCATTTTATGGCTCGCCAATCATTTCATTTGTTATTTGTTCGCCGCTTCAGCCCTTCCAATTTCTTGTTACTTCTCAAAAATTTTGATCATCCACAAAATGGTAAATATTTTATTGTTGTTGAGTCATTAACTTCCCGCAGATCATTTGTGTCTTTATTTTCCTCGCGTCTCTTCCACGTGAAACGAAGAACTTGAAAGTTGAAATCGGACAAAACAGCTAGCTTTTTGTGTATGCTCTTACAAAATAGGCTACAAATGGACATTATGTGAAGAGTGTTTAGTTCATCTAACTCGGAAGCCAGTCGAGGTCCTCTGACGCCTTTAGTGTGAAACATTAAAACAGTGGTTTTTTACCCTTCACCGTCAGAGTAAGTTGACAAGAAACGAAAAAAATCTAACAATATAATTTCGTAATGTGCGCTGTTGTGGATTTCAGCGATATACAGTTTACTGTGGTGCATGGAAATTATAACTGTCAAATTATTATTATTATTATTATTATTGTTGTCATTATTAGGCTACTATTAGCCTACTACCACTATATCAAGCTGTCAGTCTTCAATCTTTTTTGACGTATTAAAATATAATCGCAGATGTTTCAATTGCATTCATGTGTAAAAGCTTCTGTTCTTAAAAAACATATTTTGGGCGATTAACCTACAGGATTACTCGACAGATAGACAGTTATCCACTGAAAATATCTGATATAATACGCACCCGTCTGTAAATAATACGGATTAAAACAAAGGACGATGATCACGATTGAAATTCCTTGAATCAATATATGAAAATATGCAGGAAACATCCATAATCGTATTATGCTTCTAGTCTAGTGCCATCATATGTCTGCTAATCGTCTTCCAAACAACGGCACCGATTAGTGCTGTAACGAGTTTCGTTTATTTGAATATAGGATGACTAAATCTCAATTCAGTAATGAAAGATTAGGGCGAATCAACCTCGGCTTGGATTTACTTGTGGTTTCCAAGAACGCACTGTTCCTCATAAACCTTCCATCTGCTTTTAAAGAGAGAGTTATTATTATGACATACTAATATCTGGAATGTCATTTGTATTGGCTCTTTACTTATTTAAGGACTCCCGGGTTTCCATGGTCTCTTTACCACGTGCCTGCTGTTTTGACTTCTAACAATGCAGGATTACGTGGGTTATTAATTAGAACAGCGGTCTGATGCCATTCAGAGCGCATGGTAATAACTACATAACCGTCAATAACGCACACGGACCTGCAGAGCTAACAAGAGCTCTGAGCCCACCCGGCTGACCCCACAGCACTGCGCCATCTGGGACGATGCAAAACACAGCTAACCCTCTAGGTTTCAAACAGTTTTGTTTTCTTTTATCAATATTTCAAGTCGAATTTATCTACAAATATTTGCAATTATTTTGATGTAAACGGACTGTTTTCAAACAGCTGTATTTAGTGAATTAGGGATCACGGTGGGAAAAGGATAAGTGCGTGCTGGAGTCCGCCCTGCAGCGCTCTGAGCTCGGATGGACACGTGTCTCATCCCGGGACCTGTCAGGCCCTCAAGGTTTGCCTCTGATTTATTGGCCCAATCAAATACACATGCACTAACTTAACACTTTCACACTGACCCAGGAAACTGGCACAGCCATAAAAGTATTAGGATGGTGTTTTCTTCCTGCCTTCTTCTCCCACCCCTTTGGAATTAAAGGCTTAAGCTTTATTATTAGGCCTATTATTAGTTTATAACTGTATTATTATAATAATAACAATAAAACAACATCAAACAATGTCAATGTACATATTATTTTTTTTCCTATTTTTTTAATTATATATATTTTTTCACATATAGCCTAGCATGACTCCATAAAACACAGGCCAACGTTTCAAAGCACCGCACTAATATCACGTGTATAAATAGGGCAATCTTGGATGTGTGACTTGAGGGATGGTTTCTGTGACTCTTTTACTAACAATTATGCAGATGACACAATTTCGCATTCTCCAACACGCATCCAAATAAACAAGCAGAGACGTTGCGCTCGAAAGCGTTTCCTTATGCAATACACAAGATGCCTGCGACAGCGCTGATCAAAGACTTCAAACAGGGGCTCTTCAAATTACACCTTTGAATCAGCTCTATAATGCCGAGGCGACAGAAAACATGTAACACATACCCCATCGCACATGGTCTTTTAGGGGCTTTTCTGATCCGATCTGTTAATTGAGGTGACAAAGGATTTAAAAAGAAAACACACTTAATGACCTTTGATGTGGATGTTCAGCAGGGGGAGGAATGAGAAATATGTGTGCGAGGGGGACTGGCCTAAATCACATTTTCTTTAACAGCTCTGGCAAGCAGGATTTTATTTGGTTGATTTTCAGTCGAGTCGAGAATGGGAATCAGATTGCTCAGGTTCTGTGAAGAGTTTGAATTTTCCATTCAAGTTTTGGTTACAACAGGAAAACGGCTAAGAGTGATAGATGCTTTATCTTCATTAGAATCGCAGAATCGCCAGTGCTGGATTGATTGGTCTAAAAAAAAGCGGAATCTCTATAATAGCCCATGGAAAAAGCATTTTATAATTTCATCGCTGTCCATCCACGATTTTTATATTAACAGCAGCAAAAAGTATTACTTTTCCCTCATTTTAGTTTGCACATCATCATTAAAATTAACTAGCTGCTGTTAGTTTTAATACCGTTGCACAAAATAATATGTATAGGGAGAAGTTTTAATTTAGGCTACTTGTATAAAACATTATCTGTGCGTTAGGCCTAGTCTAAAAATCCAAATAAACAATTTATGTCGATGCAATGGCTGGGTCAATTTACTCAAATACATGCTTTCAAAAATGAACTCAACAAGTGTACTTCCTGAATGTTTAAAGTTTAATTTTTACTGTTAGCATAATTTGACTAATGTTATTTTAATTAGGTTTCTCCAATCAATCGTGTCTATTAAAGAGATAACTTGCACTGGAGGAGAAAGTGACGAGTTTTGAACTGTTCCCTGGGCACACGCAGCAATTTGGAGCAAATTAAGAGTAGTCAATGGACTGCAACTTATTAAAATGCTCTAACAAATTGTATCAAACACCAAATTCAAACGGCAACGCCTGTTTTAACCCTTCATTACCCAGGACCAAGAGCTCCATCAGAGCTGACCTTGTCCTATACTGAACATCTACAGGTGGTTTAGATTACACATTCTGGCGTCTCACACTGTATGGGGGGTTACTTAACCTTTACACCTTTTTTACACTGACACGGGCGGATTTAGACCTATTGTTTTCATAATAACAAGAGACCTAAATAAAAAGAAGGGGGGAAATCTTCAATGTATCTATCCTATAAAAGTTAATCGTATTATACTGTGTGCAGCCTATGGCAAAATAAAAAAATCATTTTCCTCAGCACCAATGCTTCGACGATAAACTCCAGTCTATTAAGTGACTGCTGCAGTCTGTGTGCTGAGGTTGCGGAAATCTGGAGGGACTTATTCTCGATTGTTTCATCGGCTGTGGATGTGACACGGGGCAGGCGTATAGTCGGAGCAGCGCGGTCATAAAGTGGGAATTTGGATTTGGTAAATTGCTCAGCCAGCGGCGGCCACGCGCAGTAATTGATTGAGAAGGTCAGAGCACGCGCTGCCCAGTCTTCGCGCGCTGCTTTGGTAAATATTTTGATGGCGGACTAGCGCGGGCTTCGAGTTGTTCTATTAGCAAGGCAGGGTCACTTTCATTTATCGCTATTTGCCAACATCTGCCCTCTCAGCAAAGAGTGCACACACCTTCAGGACCTTTTTTTTTTCCTGTTGCTTTTTGAGTAAATTTGTAGAGAATGACTATATGACCAGAATAGGTTTCCATTTTTTTCTACTTTGGTGGGTCATTCAATAGTTGTATCTAGCATAATAATAATAATAATAATAATAGCCTGAATAAAAATAATGCAAATAATAATTGTAATATTATTTTAACATTTATTCATTTTAATACTATAACAATTGTATTCGTAGCTATTATTTTTATTATGAATAAATTAAATAATAGTTACAATTAAAATAATGTAATGTTTCTTGAAAACAAAGCACAGAAAACTGTGCAGTGTCTCATGGACCATCTTCACAGTGGTGATTTGAATATTAGCCACATGCATGTTTTCTGCACTGCTGCCGGCCTTTCTCGTGGTTGTCTCCTGTATCAGTAACAAAGCAGCCATTGATTTTATGGTAAAGTCACTTTGCAAAGGGAATGAGTTCCTGTGGCCGGGGATATCAGTGTGTTACACGGGTATAGCCCAGGTAACAAGATGAGCATTGATTCAGCATTACAGCTGATCAATACTGAAATAAGTAACTTCAGGCCTGAATTAAAATACAAGTTGGGGCTTGCTTTTCTGCTGTCAGTTTATGGACAATTGACAGAAAGACACACAGGAACAAGACTGAAATAAAGTGTGTGCATGTGTTCAAGGGCACATCTTTATGTGTTATGTTGACAGATGGAAATTCAGTTCTCTTAGCTATAAAACTGTCATTTTCTTAAATGCAAATTACTGTGCCAATGAAGACAGTAGATCCCATTCCAACTGCATGCTAATAGTAATGACTGTAAACAGCCTGGTCACTTATGCTAGATGTTTCATGTAGTGGCACACACATCAACTACTTCTGGTTTCAATATAAACCATGTAAAGTATTATTGATCCTTAGTTCTGTGACTTGCCTTAAGAAATTACATTGAGGGGTCTGTAATAAACCACTTGGACTAAAACCATCACTGGACTATAACATTCTTGCAGCAAACAATTTTAAAATAATTTGACCTGAATATTTTTTTTAGGCCAAAGAATGCCAGTTTGTTACGTAAGCCTACATTAAGTACATAAGGAAAATATGGTATCGATCGCAAGTTGAAGGCAGCCATTGGGGAGGATTTTTTTCTTATAGAAGATGTTTGCCTGAAGCACGTTGTGTCTAATGTCTACAGAAAGATTACTGAATGCCCCAAGTATCATATTGAGCTGCTGGACGTAGCATACACACATATTAAAGACATCTTCCATCAGCCACAGACCTACAGAGTGGATCTTCAGCTAATACAAAGAAGCTGTTTGAGTAATCCAGTAATAATCTAAATGTGTGATTTTATTGCAGTCCATTGAAGATTGCCAGCTCTTCCACTCTCTCCTTTTTTCCTCCAGCTGCTGTAGCAGGTTTGAATGTAGCTGCAGGAGAAGCAGCTGTACTAACACAGAGGCCTCTATCCACCCAGAGGCACTGATAACCCTGCGGGAAGAATGGCTCACAGAGCCTACATATTGATGCCTCCTCAAATATAAAGCCAAGTAGGTTTTTAAAGTTTGCATGGCTTATAGCTTACCAGAAACTAGCCTCTTGCCTTCTATGAAAAAAGAAGGCAAGCTAGTTTTTTTTCCCCCCAACATTATTATTTTTCATAACGGGCAAATGGCAAACAGTAGTGCAAGTCTGTTATCACGTCTAGACTGAATAGCATTATGGCCTTCCGTGTGTGTGTGTAATCCGCAATATTGAGTGGCACAGCATGCCAACACACTGAGGTCAGTACAGTTTATACTGCCAACACTTATACTCAGCATGCAGTTAGTGATATGACATAGACCACATAAGAACTGTCCTCATGTATACACTCCAGACTAAGTGTGTGTGGTACAGTAAAAGCAGACTGAATACACATAATGCTATTATTATACAGCAGCCTTCAATTTCAGAGATAACTGATTTTGTTTCATTTATTTTTCTATATTCCTTTATTTGTATGTCTAATACATCCCTGTACTGGAATAAATCAATGCAGCCAAATGTTATAAACAGAAACACATTTGACCGTTTTC